>JAUPFV010000001.1:262348315-262948315 GCA_036936605.1 Limnanthes douglasii subsp. nivea
CTTTCTGGCAGCTATCACCAGGGCTAATGCCAACTTTTCAAGTTTCAAGTAGTGCCTTTCTACATCTATCAAACTTTTGCTGATGTAGTACACTGGATGGGGAAGACTATCCATTTCTCTTACCAATACAGCACTGATGGCGTAACTTGAAACTGCCAAATACGCGAAGAGTGTCTCCCCTTCAACTGGTTTAAACAAAGTTTTGGGGGAGGACATGTGCTTCTTGATCTCATTGAAAGCTTCATCACATTGTGGGGTCCAATCGAATCCCTTGGCACCCTTCAAAGTTTGAAAAAACGGGGCGCACCTGTCCGAAGACCTTGAGATAAATTTGGTTAAGGCAGCTAATCTCCCCGTTAGTCACTGTACTTCTTTAATAGTTCGAGGAGGCTCCATTTGAAATAAAGCATTAAGCTGGTCCGGATCGGGTTGTATCCCATGCTCACTTATAATATAGCCAAGAAACTTCCCGGACTGCACTCCGAACACACATTTTCTGGGTTTAATTTTAAATTCACTTTTACCAAATTGGCAAAAGTTTCTTGAAAGTCTGCCAAATGCAATTTCTCATCCACACTCTTCACCATCATGTCATCGATGTATACTTCCATATTCCTTCCAATCTGATCGGCAAAAACTTTGTTGACCAATCTCTGATAAGTAGCCCCAGCATTTTTCAACCCAAACGGCATTACCTTGTAGCAATAAAGACCCCTGTTAGTGATAAATGTAGTATGTTCTTGATCCTTTGGATCTACCTGGATCTGATTGTATCCGGAGAAGGTATCCATAAAGGATAGCAGCTTATTCCCAGAGGTGGAGTCTACTAACTGATCAATCCGGGGGACTGGATACAAATCTTTTGGGCAAGCTCTATTGAGATCTGTGAAGTCAATGCACATGCGCCACTTGCCATTTTTCTTTTTCACCAGAACCGGATTGGCAGTCCACAAAGGATACTGAGACTCCTTGATGTGCCCCATCTTTGTCAGCCTGTCAACCTCTTGCACAATAACATCAGCCTTTTCCTTGGAGAAAGCCCTTCTCTTTTGAACCACTGGTGCTACATCTTTCTAGACGGATAGGCGATGTGATATCACATCTGCTGGAACCCCCGTAACATCAGCGTTGCACCAAGAGAAAACGTGTTGATGATTCTTCAAAAACTTTAACATTTCATTTTTCAAAACGGGTGGCATCTTAGACCCTATCTTGACACTTTTTCCTTCTTCTAAACAATGTGTCTCTAACTCTTCGACCGGTATCAACACTCCAGGGGTCTCTCTGGGGTCATCTATTTCACCCTCACCCCTAGAAAGCCCCTCAAATTGCTATTGCTCATTGATACGAACTGCCGCCAGTGTCCGGGGAGCCAGAGCTGTGGCATAACATTCCCTTGCAACCTTTTGACTGCTCCGGACAACTCCCACCTGTCCCTGAACAGCATATTTCAAGCACTGGTGGACTGTAGAAGCCACTGCATGCATCCTAGAGATCCAAGACCTCCCTAGAATGTCATTATAGCAAGTGGGACAATCCACCACGATAAAAAGTATTCTGACCATTTTCTTGAAAGGGCCCTTGCCCAATAGAACTTCCTCTTCGAACTCTCCGATCACATCTGCTGAGCTGCCAGTAAAGCCCACAATTGATCTGTCCAAACTCTGAATTACAGCTGGATTTTTCATTCTCTTGAACGTAGTTAAGAAAAGGATATTGGTTGAGCTTCCAGTATCCACCAGAATTCGTCTTATATCATTGCCCCCAATAGATGCTCCTATGACAACAACATCCTCATGTGGGCCAGCTATATCCCTTAAATCATCTTCATCAAAAACAATGAAGGGGAATGGATTCGGAGATTGATAGGAAGTCATGCCTCCTTCTAGCTGGGTGGCTAAAGTATGAACGTGCCTCTTCCTTGAAGAAGCAGTAGGAGCTGTCATAGTATCCCCTCCGAAAATTGTAAGTGACTCAAAAAATTTAATGAGTCCGGAGACCGTCCTAGAACATTCCTCAATTGCACCCACTCTGTTTCGAGTTGGATCAGGATCCAAGTACTCAGATTCCACATCAAACCTTTCAATTATAACCATGGCTCCCTCCGGAGCAGCATTACTTGGACCAACCCGGTGAGTATTGTCAGGCCTGTTACCTTCTCTTCTTTTGACATAAGCCCCCAGCTTTCCCCTTTCGATCAAGTTCTGAACCTCTTGCTTCAAAGCTATACAGTCATCAGTGGTATGGCCAGTGTCATTGTGATACTGGCAGAAAGAGTTATTGCGATGCTCCCTAGGAGATTGCAGTGTGGCTGGCCTTCTATAGTGCACCTCTTCCTTTGTTTTATCATAAATGGTGGCCACACTTTCTTTTAATTCTGCGAACCACTCCGGTTGGACCCATGTCCCTCTCTTGTTTCTGGATTGCTGACTCTGAGCAGGAGGAGCTGGCTGAGACTGAGCTTTGGCCCTACCATGCCCCTGTCTAGTTTCCCTTGCCTTGTTCCCGGACTGATTCTGATTGGGATTTGGTGCCACCGGGGCAGACTTCACTTGCCTGTGCACCCTTGTTTTCTTTGTTTCGTCTACGTTAATCTGTTTTCCAACTTGATTCAACAACCCTCCCCAGGTCATGGCCTTCTTTCTAGTCACTGAATCAGCCAAATTGCCAGGATTCAAGCCCTGTCTTAAGGATGTTATTGCCACTTGCTCGAAGCAATCAGCCAACCCATTCTTGGTGTTCACAAAACGACTTATATATTCTTTTAAGGACTCGTTTGGTTCCTGAGCACAATGGATTATTGTGTCTCCATTGCCCTTTAGCTCTTTACTTCCAACGAACTGCCTTCGAAAGGCCACCCAAAAAGTATCAAAATTCTTGATACAGCCTTGTGGTAGACTGTTATACCATTTCAGAGCACTCCCCGTAAAAGACTGGGAGAATGCTCTACAAAGTAGCTTATCATCGTCATCAAAGTTCATCATAAAGTTCTTGAATTGCTCTAAGTGGTTATCCGGATCAGTACTGCCATCGTACTTTTCCATTTTAGTGCTGTCAAACCTCTTAGGGAGGTTTCCGGACAGAATTTTGGAAGACAATGGAGATTGCCTCCAATTTCTACCACGACTGAACACAGTATCCTCATTGGGAGTTGCAAAGATACCTGGTTCATCGTGAAAAGCAAAAGGATCCATCAGCATCCGGTCCACATGCCTCCGGCTATGAGATGATCCTTTACCAATATTCTTCTTCATCTTCCATGTCTATCCCTTTTTCTTGAATATTTCTTGGTCTGTTTTTGCTTCTTTTTAGTTCGACCCTCATCGCTGCTAGAGGATAAGGATTCTTCAACTCCCTCATCATCCGAAGAGCTGTCAGAAGATTCTGAGCTTGAGTCAGAACTCTCCACTGGCTTAGACCGGTGAGACTTCTTAGAGCTGGCATGAGTCTTTTTTGTACTCACATGAGTCTTTGAAGGCTCATGCTCCCTGGGGTTATCGGTGTGATAAGAAACTGATGCTTTGGATTTTTCTTTCAAGCCCATCTTAGCCTTTTCTGCCCTTAGAGCTTTTATTTCACCCTTTAGCCTATCACGCTCTTAGATAGTGTACTCATCGTTCTCACCCACCACTTCGAGCAGAGCTGGTGGTACTTCTGGATCGTCCGGATTCATTCGGACAGACTTTCTTTACTGGTTTCGAATGCTTGATTCAGGAACCCTCTTCTCCCACTGTGGTCGCCAATTTGGTAAGGATAATTATCCCCTGAGGGTAGGCTTGTAATTTGTTTGATGTTTTAAAGAAGTATGTGGGTGTTTTGTGTTTAGAGTAGAGAGTAGAGGGAGAATTAAGCTGGCTGGTTGCAGTTAATTTTCATTACCCACACTTAATGCAGGTGGTTGGGTATTTATACCCTTAAATTTGGGCCCTTATGTGCTTTCGGGTCATGTTCAATGGACCCATGAGCTCTAAGTAGGAAAGCAAGTTGCTTAGTCAAGAAGTGTTTAGGTTTTTTAGTACTTTTGTCATAGTTCGAACAGTCCCATAGAGCTTTTATTCTGAGTGACCTGTCCGGTCCGGAGGCCTTGGACCGATCTGTCTCTGTTCGGAGAGCAGGTAGAATTCGGACTCATCAAATATGAGCCCACAAAGTCTCATTTTTCCTGAATATGAACCATGACCTTTTAATAAAATTCGGACTGAACATCAGACAATTTCCGGATGTTCAGTTCACCTTCCTCAAAAGGTCTACAAAGTTTAGACCAGGAAGACCAATGAGTTTTCTTATCATTATAGTTAAATCTCGAAAGAAATCTATTAAAAATTAACTCAAACCTTTTAATGATGCATGAAGGAATTGAGGAGTTTTGTATCCAGTAGCAGAGGATGGACATGAGGATAAATGAGATCAATGTGAGTCTGCCTCCAAATGATAAGTGCTTGTTATTCCAAGCCTGAATTTTATTATTAACTTTGTCAATAATACCATAAAAATTTCTGGAATAGTTATTATTATTGAGAATAACCCCAAGGTAATTTGTAGGAAGAAGCTCTGTTGAGTAACCAGTTTGACATTCAAGATTGTGTATTATGGAATGCTGAAGCTTGTTTGAGGTAACAATCTTAGTCTGTTGCTTGTTTATAACCTGACCAGATACTGCTTGATATCTGTCAAAGAACTTACTCAACAAATCAATAGAAGAATGCATGATGTTAGTAAAAACAAGGACATTGTCAGCAAAAGCCAAACAAGGAATCAGGTAATCTATTATGGATGAGAACTTCATTTTAGGATTAGAACTGATAAGCTTGTAAAAGCCTCTAGTTAGAACTTCCTCCCCAATGATGAAGAGGCTTGGGGACAAGGGGTCCCCCTTCCTTAGCCCTCTTTTAGAATTGAAATAGCCTAATACGTCTCTATTTATCAGCATTGAGATATTGACATCAGTAATTAAATTTTTTATTAAAGATACAAATTCATTTGAAAAACCAAATAAGACATGACAATTGTTATAAAGGAACGAGACATTTTATCGAAAGCTTTCGACGTGTCCAATTGAATCCCAATATTTCATGTCTTAGGTTTTCGATTTATATCAAAAATTATTTCTTTTGCGATTATAATGTTTTTTATGAATTGATCTTCCTTTAACAAAATCATCTTGGTTGATGGAGATGATGTTTAGTATAATTTCAGCAAGTCTTGTATTTATAAGCTTAGACATAATTTTGTTAAGCATGGAGCAAAGGCTTATTGACTTGTAATTGCTCCAGTAATTAGGGCTGGATGACTTGGGAATAAGGCAAATTCTTGTGGCAAAGATACCACTAGGTATACTGTAACCCTTTAGATAAGAATTAATAGTAGTACAAAAGTCATTCTTTATAATATGCCAACAAACTTTAAAAAAATAAATGTTGTACCCATCAAGACCTGCATCACTAGCAGGACTCGTGCTATTTATAACCTGTCAAATCTCTTTATCAATTGTATCCTTAAGAAGTATAGTGTTATCTTATTTAGTAACAATGTTAGGGATGGTATTAAGAATATCATCATTCAAAAGCTTTAATTCTTCAATCTTTGTTGTTGTAAGGCTCTTTGGTTAGAATATCTTTGAAGAAATTGACAGTTGATTCACCTATCTTGTCTTGGTCCAGGATCCAAGAGTTATTCTTCTTGATACCCTTTATCATATTTTTCCTCCTCTTATTAGAAACATAATCATGGAAAGCCTTAATATTCATATCACCCTCTTTAATCCAACTATTATAATATTTTTGCTTCCAAAAGACCTCCTTATTTCTTAAAGCTTGAATAGAAAGGCTATTAGCTTTGTCTAATTCTACTTTAAAGATAGGATTTTTATGATTTAAATGCTTTACCTCCAGTATTTTCACCTCAATTTCAGTATCTTTAAACTTATTGAAGATGTTCCCATACTGACTTGAATTCCACTCTTTAAGGTAGGATTAGAGTCTTTTCATTTTAAACCAGAAGATCTGATTAGGCTGTCCAGAAATCTTAGATTCCAATTTCTTTCTATAACACTTAAGAATTTATCATCATTTGCCCACATGTTCAAGAACTTAAAATATTTCTTTTTTTAGTAGAAGTATTGTTATTAGAACTAGCAGTGATAAGGATATGAGCATGGTCAGAACAAATTCTGACCATGTGATAACTTGAGTATCATTATAAATATCAGCCCATTTGTTGTTATTCATGGCTCGGTCTAACCTCTTCCATTTGTTGGTTTTGTGCCAGGTGATTTTGGAGCCAATAAAACCTGCATCTTCCAAGTTGGAGGTATCAATCATCTCATTAAAATCTTCCATGATGTTTTAACAATGTGAAACGCAGCCAATTTTCTCTTCATTAGAGGCTATCACATTGAAGTCACCTATTGTAATCCATCCCTTCTCAGTTGCAGAAATAAGCTTTAATTGGTCCCATAAAGACAACTTATTAACCCTTCGACATATAACATAGATCACAATAAGAAATTAATTTTTGTTAGAGTTAATATCTGTAACATCGCAGTGTAAGAATTGATCATGATTGATAAGAACACCAATATTAAACTCATCATCCTAAATAAGTCATGTCTTATTAGCACAATTAGATACAAATTTTTGAAAGCCCAGCTTAGAAACAATCCCAATTCTCTTATCTTCTTTAACCATCGGTTCCTCAATAGCAAATGTTTTGACCTTTTCATTTTTTATAATAGTATTCAGCCTATTGACAGTCAAATATTTTAAATTTCACGCATATTCGAGTTAAGAATCTTTATCATTATCACAAAATGATTTGTAGTTTTTGTTGTTCTCTGAGAATTTCATAGACTTTATTATAATTTTGTTAGGTTTTTTCAATTTCCATACAGATTTTAGCTTGCATTTCAGGAGAACATTAAAGTTAGGATCATGAAAATCAGGATTGTTTCCAACAGGAGTTATAGGGATACTTCCGATATTTTCTTGAAGATGAGAGTTCTTTCCAGTGCTGTGATTGTCTTGATCATTTAATTCTAATTGAGAGTAGCTTTGCTCCAACATATGTAAAGCTCCAATGATTTCTAAATCTTCTGGAGTAAATTAATCTTTGTTGCTAACTTTATGGTGTCAGAGAAGTCATCTTTGTAATTGATTTCTTTTTTCTGAGTTTGAATATCTTGAATTTATTGTATAACAATCGACTGCACCTTTGGTCTGTAAACAAGATTTTGATTAATATCAATTCTTTCCTTGTTCTTGTACTGGTATTATTCATATTGTTGTCTGTAATTTTTTTCTTTACTGCTATCCTTGTCCAACAACTTCTCAGAATTTTGAGTCTGATTCTTTTTGCAAATCCAGCTTTTATACCCATATGGAAACAACAATCACAGTGTTCCAGAATATTGTTGTAATGAATATTAAGCCAGCATCCTTCGTTTGATCCAAACTCGATCTATATATGCTTTTGAATATTTTTCACAACATCGATTTTAATTAAGGCATGAATTGCATTTGACGAGGATCTGTTTTTGTCAGAAATGTTGATTTTATAGAGTTCTCATTGAAGAAACTATATCACTTAAGATATTGTGGTTATAAATATATTCTGGCAATTTGTCAATAGAAATCCAAATGAAATTTCTTTCTTGATATTAAATTCTCGTGACAGAATTTTCGAAATTCCACACTTTTCTAGATCAAAATCTGCAAACATCTTCTTTAAAATCAAATTCAAAGAAAATATCGCTAGAGTTCCAGATTTTCACACAATAATTGCCAGAGTTAAGAAAATTATTCAAGACAGTTTTTTTAGGAACTCCTGCAGAAAATTTCTCAACCAGAGTAATTTTCATTTCATAAAGGAGAGCATCTTTAACATCCTTTTCATATTGAAAGGAAATATGATCTTCTTTCACCCTTATGCTGTCTGGATTTAATGATGAATATTGAGAGTTAAGAATGGAATTTGGCTTAACCGCTTCAAGGTAAGATTTGTTGATTAGATTTCTCTCTGGTTCTTTAGCTCTGTTTCTTAAAAGCAAGGTAGGGTAGTCATCTTCTTCAAAAATTGAGTTGTTCGAAACCTCCATGAATGAGAGGAGGATTACAAGCAGGAAGAAATGAGAAATCAAATAAAAAAAAACCGGATTCAGATGTTTTGTTTTTTTTTTGGGAAGAGAATTGAATATAAGAAGACATCAAGTTGCTATCTCTAATATTAGCATAAGAGGTTAAGAGAGTATCCTCAATTAAAACATGAAAACGCCATAGTGTAACTTTACAAATTACAAGGGAGCATATCTTTTGTTGCCACGTTATAAAACTCCATAACATTTTCAAAACAGTTCAAACAGCTCCGGTGCTATTGCAGTCACCGCCAATAACTTTTTGGTTGTTGTCTTGGGGTGGTTTGAGCCTGAAAATGAAGAGGGTATCATATTCTACCCCAACCCACACCTTAGCTTGATACTCATCTATCTTATCAGTAGATAATTCTTTGGCCCTAAATGTCAGAAAATACATGATACCAGCGCAACCATGAAGGGTTCCATACAGCAGTTTGATGTACTTGAGATGCTGATTTTCAGGCTTGACTTTGTTGTGTAACTCGACGGCCATTCTACACACGTGTCTGCCATATATATACTCCCACTTAGGAAGCCGTGTGATGGCACCAAAGGTTTCTCCAGGAATATTGGGAAATGCAGTGACATAAAATCCATCGCTGCTCTTGATTTGTGCACTGTATTTGACTTCCAGTTCTTCGTAGCTTAAGGATTGGTTCTCCTTCTCGATTTCTATATCAGTCTCGGTCTCGCTGTCACTCAGGCTCTCCTCCCCGCTCTCAGGCTCCAAATTGTACTCCATTCTGAACCTCCTTTTAGACCTACTTATATATTCATCATCGTCGCTTTCGCTTGTACAATCATCATCATCGCTTTCGTCTGTACAGTCGTCATCGTCACTTTCGCTTTCGCTCCCGCTCTCGATCTTGTTTTCCCTCTCGCTTGAAATCTCCAGTGATCTGTTTTTAGACTCGGAATCGGAATCGGAATCGGAATCGATATCGACATCGACGATCGACTCTTCCGTCTTCTCCATGGTGGGAAAACTCTAAAGAATTCGAACCCGCCAGAAAACTCTAAAGAATTCGAACTCACCAGAAAACCCTAGACAATTCACAGGATTCAGATGTTGAATCACAGGAAGAAGAAATAATTGAAGCGCTTCAGAAGAAGTTTCTTGGAGGAGAGAAAGTCTTCCGTATTTAATTTTTCTTCGAGCACTATCTTATCAAAACTAAACAAAATAAATTAATTTTAAATGTGATCTAATCTTTTATCTTTTGTTGTTATTTATAAACAATATTCAAGTACAAATTTATATACCAAGTAAAAGAAGTATAGCAAACTCTCCTTAATATTAGGATTCCGTTTTTTTATGTTGATATTTAAGTAAGATTCGTATTTTTTTTTATGTTGATATTTTAAAAAAAAAAAAAGAAAAAAAAAAGTAAGATTCGTATTTGATAATTATAAAATCTATATATCTTCATAAAAATAAATAATAAAAGTTATATATCTTCATAAAAAAATAAATAAGATAAATTTTATGTTATTAAAAGATAATATAAAAACTTATAAGATACATATTTCCACCTATATATATATATAGCTAGCTTGTACTTAGAATTTCTTCTGACTACGGAGCACAATTTTAATACGATACCAACTACTAAGCCTAACAAACTCTCCTTATTACCAGGAATCCATTCTTTATAAGAGTTTTTGTTAGAGAAAACTAAAAAGAAGAGAAAGAAAGATGACGACTAGGCCTAATGAAACTCCATCGAGCGAAGAAAAACAAAAACAGCTTGAAAATTGGCTTCCAATTACCAATTCCAGGAAGGCTAAATGGTGGTACTCTGCTTTTCACAATGTCACTGCCATGGTTGGTGCTGGAGTCCTAGGTCTCCCTTATGCCATGTCTGAACTTGGATGGTATGTATATAACATCAAAGCATAAAGTTAAGTTTTTTAAGGGATTGGTTTTGGGTTTTAGTTAAATCGTTTGAAAAAACCATGTTTGATCTGTAAAGTCGTCACTTATGTCTTAGGCATTAGGATTATGTACTGTTTTAGTTCTTTCAGGTTTTTAAAAACTTAGTCATCAGAATTCGTTGTGTGTATCAAAATGGTTAGTTCTGTTGGTTTTTTTTACCCGTAGTAATTCAGGGACCATATATGTAAAATGAGAAACAAAAGTGACTTTAGCATAAAAAGAATATAAATAATTGTTTTGATACACATCACCAATTCTGATGACCAAAGATGGTTCTTAGCCATTGTATTTGATATTCAAAGCCATTGTATTTATTTGATATTCGAAGGGGTTCATTTACCACCAAACCTATTATTTCTACTTGTAACTTTACATATATATCATAAATAGTCAACCTTGAAAAATTGCAGGGGACCAGGTATTACGATAGTCATATTATCATGGGTCATAACACTATACACATTATGGCAAATGGTACAGATGCATGAAATAGTACCTGGTAAGAGATTCGACAGGTACCACGAACTGGGCCAACACGCATTTGGTGAAAAGCTCGGCCTTTGGATCGTGGTGCCGCAACAGCTAGTAGTAGACGTTGGAACCAATATTGTGTATATGATCACCGGTGGTCAATCTCTGAAGAAAATCCATGACATTATTTGCAGTGGAAAAAAATGCCCAGATATGAAGTTGACCTACTTTATCATGATCTTTGGTTCTGTTCACCTTTTTCTGTCTCATCTCCCAAGCTTCAATGCAATTAGTGGTATCTCTTTGGTCGCGGCAGTCATGTCTCTGTGTTACTCTGCTATTGCATGGGGAACTTGTCTTAAAAGAGGAGCTACACCTGGAATACAGTATGCTCCAAGAGGACCGACGCCCGCAAGCAATGTATTTGGCTTCTTTGGTGCATTAGGTACTGTTGCTTTCGCATATGCCGGTCACAATGTGGTACTTGAGATCCAAGCAAGTATTCCTTCCACACCCGAAAAACCATCCACAAAACCTATGTGGAAAGGTGTTGTTTTCGCCTACATTGTTGTGGCTCTTTGCTATTTTCCTGTTGCGTTCATCGGTTATTGGGTTTATGGGAACTCCGTTGAAGATAACGTTCTTATTTCTCTCGAAAAGCCAAAATGGCTTATTCTGACCGCTAACGCCTTCGTGGTTATTCATGTCATCGGAAGCTACCAAGTAAGATTCTCTCCCAAAAAAAGAGTGGGGTGTATACAAAATAATAACTAACGCCCTTGCGCTCTACCAACTGAGCTAGACGGGCTTTTGTTTAGCTAATATTTGTTTACATTTGTAGGTCTAATCTGTTGGTATCCACGCATACATTTTCATATAAAGTAGTGGTTAGGTTAGTCGGGTAAGAGCTAGGCACGTATTATCAGGTATCTTGGGTTGAGTAACCTCAGTGAGGATGGATTGGATTTGCTTTTACCTGTGAAAATATAGTATTATAAGTCTCACTAGGTAGATGTGTTGGGAGCATAGGTCTACTTTCAAAAAGTTTGCACCGGTTAAGATATGTTATTATTTGTATATCACTGATCCTTGTCATATTTAACGGAAGTAGGACTACCATCTAAAGCGGTTGTGATGTTTTTTATCTTACAATCCATGTATTGTATTTGATATTAGGTTTACGCGATGCCAGTGTATGACATGCTAGAGTGCTTTCTGGTGAAGAAGATGAATTTCCAACCAACCAGTACTCTTCGCATCGTTACTCGCATGGGATACGTAGGTAAGATTCTCTCAACGCACAATTTAACGGATGAATATATAGTTAATCATGGATTAGTTTTATAATGACAATTTGATGTTTTTATTAAAAATGCAGCATTAACTATGTTCCTTGGGATGACATTCCCTTTCTTTAGCGGACTACTTGGTTTCTTCGGTGGATTAGCTTTAGCTCCAACAACATACTATGTAAGACTAGGGCTGTTATCGGTCCGGTTCGGTCCGGGTTTTGAAGGAACCGGACCGGACCGCTAAGCTTATCGGTTCGGACCGGACCGGACCGCTAAGTTTTCGGTTCTAATTTTTAGAACCGGACCGAACCGCTAAGCTTTCGGTTCGGTCCGGTCCGGTTCGGTCCGGTTCGGTTTCGGTTCAGTCCGAGTTTGGTCCGGTCCGAGTTCGGTCCGGTCCTATTTCGGTCCCATTTCGGTCCGGTTTCGGTCCGGTTCCGGTCCGGTTCGGTCCACTTAAAAAAAATAAAACCAATTAAAAATTAATTTTTAATTAATTTTTTATTAAAATAAATGATATAAAAACTAAAGTTTATAAGTTGATTTTTCACTTTTTTTAAAAATTGGTAATTAACTATTAATTTTGGTACTATAAATATATAATAATAATAAATAATCGGTTTTAACGGTTTTATTGGTCCGATTTCTTATCGGTTCTACCGATTTATCGGTTCGATTCCTTATCGGTTCTATCAGTTCTATCGGTTCGGTTCCTAACCGGTTTTTTGTTTCGGTTCCTTATCGGTTTTCGGTTTTTAGAATGGAACCGCGAACCGGACCGTTAAGGTTCGATCCGGTTTTCGGTCCGGTTCTTATCGATTCGGTCCCGGTCCGGTTCTCGGTTCCGGAGAACCGTTGACAGCCCTATGTAAGACACTGAACAAAACACTTTTTTATTTCAAATTAGACTAAAAAATTAAATATCATAACATTGGAATTGCAGCTCCCTTGCATTATATGGCTAACCATCACCAAGCCGAAAAGATATGGCTTATCTTGGTTCGTTAACTGGGTATGTTTATTAGTATTTATATCGATTTTAATTGTATCAGAAAATTAACTATGTTTGATGGATTATCGACTTTTGTTTGTGTTGATTTTTTCAGATTTGTATTGTTCTTGGTGTAACGTTGATGATTTTGGCTCCGATTGGTGCCTTAAGGCAGATCGTGCTTGAAGCTAAAGACTACAAATTTTACTCTTGAACAAGAAAAGAACCCAGCTCGGGCCATATTTAATTTAGAACAAACTATATAAGTTTCGTTGGTTTTATTTTAGAAAAGAATACATTTTAGTTTTTGATTATATAGCTCTTCGTGGTTTTTTTTATTTACTATTATTTATATATTCTAAATAACTAGTAATATGGACACAAATTGTCACATTATTATATGAGATATTCAAAACAGTCTACATTAATTATTGTTAAAACCTTATCGCTGTTAGATGGAAAATTTTAAAACAATAGACTTATTTTTAATAAATTTGAGTATGTATTTATCAAATTAGCAACCCTCGGATCTCAATTTTGATTTATAGTAATACTCTAGTTACGTAACAAAATTGATACAGTATTTTTTTTACTTAATCTTTGGGATTTTTATTGATAATGGGAAAAATACAAGAACAAAAACAAAGAAGTAACGGTCTAATAGTAAAGAGAAAAAATAAGAAATTATAGTCTCTTTCAACCTTGAGCAGAGGCCTTCAACCAAAGCTCCAAACCTCCTCAGAAAGCTTAATCTGCAATCCTTAAGTAATCAATCCCGATATTTTTAAGAAACGCAATTGCTCTTAGATTATTTGGGGCTGTGTAGTTGCGGAAATCTACATCACATGTAATCTTCAAAGTATGCTTAGTGACACCTTCACCGAGTTTGTTTTGCTCACGAAAGATATGTTTTACAGTCATCTCTGGAGAAATTAAGCTTCTACAGTATCCAATAATAGGATCGAGGGTACCATATCGATCTTCATTTGCTGATTAAGTCAATCAAGATGCTAGAATCGACTTCAACATCCACACAGGTTAGATTCAATGCCTTGCACATAGTTAAGCCATCCATAAGAGCTCTCGCTTCTGCAATAACAGCCGAGTTCTTCCGATAGAGCCTCCTGTAGCCTTTGATGATGGTGCCTTCGTGATTTCTGACTACTCCACCACCACTCGACTCCCCTGAATGCAGTGCTGCCCCATCAGTATTAAGCTTATAGCGGAAAAGTTTAGGAACTAGCCATTTCAAGGAAATAGGGATCGTCAGTTTCGTTAGTCTAACATTGCAGCCCAATGAGTTTGCTTTTCCAAATATCTTCCCCAATGCTTTATTCAGATTAGGTTGGCATTGTTAAGAGCAGTTAGGATTTAGATGACATAGTTGATGAGGCTTGCTGCTGTTGAATGAACATCCTGATGCTTTTTCATATTTTCGGCTCTCCATATAACCCAGACTACAATAGCAGGGAGGATGGAACGAATGTTGTATTCTTTCTCAGATGACCAGTACTAGGTACGAGTCATATGTTGGATGATCATGTTTCTAAAACTGTTTACGCCAAGTATTGCACTGAAATAATTCCAAACAGACCATGCCTCTTTACACTACACCATTACATGATTGGTACTTTCTTCATTCTCACGAAATTGACATCGCGAGGCCAGATGCATCTTCCTTCTTTGCAGGTTTACATCAGTGGGGATCCAGATCCTCAAAGTCCTCCAAAGAAGAAATGAGCATTTTTTAGGTCTAACATTGTTCCAGCTTTTCTTGTAAAGATTTGATTCATTGCCATGATTCCTGATTTCATTCCAAGTTTTGCTTGTATTGAATTTCCCATTAGAAGACAACGCCTACATGATTTTGTCAGAATTGTTACTAAGGTTGAACTTAGCGATTTCATCCACCATAATAGAAGGGACAGCAGATTTAAGCATGTTTGAATCCCAATTTACATTACTCTAAAAACTTTTAATACTAACATTAGTATACCATTGTCTGCCATCGTCTTGATTGAAGTGAATTAGAGTTTTCTCAGTACGCCATCTGTCTAGGTAGAAGTCTATCTCTCCGTTCCCATGAACCCAAAATATGTACCTATCAGCATTGTCCTTTGTACCCACCATTCTAGTCCAACTTCTAGATTTTTTGTTAGGCACAGTGGCTATAATAAGATGGCATTTCTTACAGTAAATTGAGAACATGAGATTTGACCAAAGAATCCTGCGATTCCTGAAGTTAAACCATAATTTGTGTGAAAAAACATCTTGTAAATCTTCAATGCTTCTCACATTGAGACCTCCTTCTACGTACGGTCTGCATATCTTGTTCCATGATGACCAGTTTATTGTATTGGTTTCAGTTTTGTTGCCTCAAAGAAACTTGTTGAACAAGTTTTCAAATCTTTTAACTACTGCCTTCGGAAGAATCATACTTTGAATATAGTATAAAGGAAGCGTAGAAATGACATATTGGACTAGGACAAGTCTTCCACCAAACGATAAAGTGCAGCTGTCCCAGTCAGATATCATATCTCTAACTCTTGAAACAAGTTTATCAAAATAGCTTATTCTCCTTTTATTGTTGATAGTTACCCTAAGGTAGTTGAAAGGCATCACGTTATGCTTCATTCCCATATTTTTTTCAACAATACTTATCTTTTGTTGTGTCATGTTTTCAGCAACAATGAGCTTTGATTTCATTTTGTTAACTATCTGCCCAGAGCAATCTTGATAGTGTAAGAGAAACTTAGAAACTTTTGAAATAAAGGTGGAAGAGCTATTGTAGAGGATTGTGAAGTTATCTGCAAACGCCAAACAAGGTATAAAAAAATTCCTTCTAGCTTTATATCTTATCTCAGTGTACTTTTCATTCATTCTTTTAAGATCCCGAATCAAATACTCATCAGCCAAAATGAACAAGCTAGGGGACAGGGGGGGTCCCCCTGTCTGAGGCCTTGGTTTGCCTTGAAAAAACCTTTGATTGCACTATTAATTAGCATAGAGAAATGATTATCCTGAGTATTTCTTTTAATAAGATCAATAAACAAGGAACTGAAGCCAAATGCTTTAAGAATTTCAAAGAGAAACCTGTGAGAAAGCCTGTCAAAGGCTTTCTCCATATCCAGCTTTAGAGTGATGTTGTTGTTGTCTTTCCTTTTTAGATTCAGGTCACAACAAAGCTCTTGCGTGATGAGGATACTTTCATGGATATTCCTATCCATCACAAAGGCTCCCTCCTCTTCAGAAATCAGTTTGGGAAGGATCAAGGCCAGTCTTTGATTAATTATCTTTGACCAAATTATGTTGAATAACGTTGTAAGGCTAATTGGAAGAAACTCCATGTCTTTGGAGAGCTAACCTTAAGAATAAGGAAAATGACAGAAGCCAAGACACCAGTAGGAATATTGCTGCCTTTAAAAACCTCCTTGTCTGCAACATACAAATCCTCAGCAATAATGGCCCAATATTCTTTATAAAACAGCTTATTGAAGCCATCGAGACCAACAGTCTTGTTGGGGTGGAGAGCACTAACAATTCTGTGTATTTTATCATCCTGAGGAATGGCAGTCAACATATCATTATCTTCATCCGTTACCAGCTTGGGAATGATATTAGTAAGTCTCTCAACATCATAATCATTGTCATTTGTATTGTTGTTTAAAAGATTTTGAAAATAAGCAATTGCTGATTTGGAGATAGATTCCTGATCCTCCAACCATGTGTTCGCATCCCTAATTCTACAAATGGTGTTCCTTTTTGCCCTTTTTCTAATCAAATTGTTAAAGAACTTAGTGTTCTTATCACTTTCCTTTATCCAAGATGTGTGAGTCTTTTGCTCCCAAAAACACTCTTCCCTAGCCAGCAACAAGATGGTCTTCAATAGTCTTATCCAACATAACCTTATCTGTATTATCCTTTGTGACCTGGTACTTGGATTCAATAAAAGTAATTTTCTCTTCAATATGCTTTATAGCATCAAAGATGTTCCTAAAGTCATTCATGTTCCATACCTTCAAATCATCTTTCAGCTTTTTCAACTTCCACCAAAGCCTTTGCATAGGATTTTCATAGGCAGATTTGGACCAACTATCCTTCACAGTTTCAGTAAATCGTGGGTGCCTAATCCACATATTTAGGAATTTAAACGAAGGTTTGATGATGTATTGATTAGATGATATGGTAACGCGGATTGGAGCATGGTCAGAGCATGTCTTATCCATGTGGACCACCTTTGTGTTATCAAAGTAATTCATCCAGTTAGTATTATAAAGCATCATGCCCAACCTTTTCCACTTCCTACCATTCGTCCACGTGTATTTAGAGCCCAAAAAACCACTATCACTTAAGTTGTAGTCGAGAATAAAATCACCAAAGTCATCCATACTATCCAGGCAGACTCTAGCACGTGAAAGCTGTTCTTCAACATTGAGAGTAGTATTAAAGTCTCCAACCAGGACCCATTCAGAAATGTCTTCATTATTAACCCTCTTCAAAGAATCTCATAGGTTAAGTCTCTGAACTCTGGTACACTTGGCATAAACAGCAGTTAGTTTAAACTGTTTGTTAAGATTAGGATAACTTACCTTGACCGTCACTTGCTGATCTTCATTGCAAAGGACCTCAACCTTGTAATCTTTAGCCCGCATCAACCAATTTTTTTTGTTTATATTGTTTAGATAGTGCACAAAGCCAAGCTTCTTAGCCACAATAACCAAC
This sequence comes from Limnanthes douglasii subsp. nivea, assembly GCA_036936605.1. Lineage (NCBI taxonomy): Eukaryota > Viridiplantae > Streptophyta > Magnoliopsida > Brassicales > Limnanthaceae > Limnanthes > Limnanthes douglasii. Next base: position 262,365,856 of record JAUPFV010000001.1, read on the forward strand.
TTAGACTCATGAATCATAGGTTCTTGGATCACCATGAAAGCAGGATTTTCAGATCTTTTCAAGGACCTGAGCCTCCTCATCGTCCTCTTATTCCCCATCCCTCTAACTTTCCAGTTCAACGGTTTATTGTCATTTGGTAGATTTTTGCTTAGCAACCTTTTTCAATTGCAAGAGTTTGGTTGAAGAAGGGCTTATCCAGTTTCTGGTTTTCTTGATCTTCTTATGTTGCATCTTATTAACTTACCATTAACTTACCATCTTAGATAATTAAGTCTAACATTTTCATCTACTTCTACCGAGGCTTATGTTCCTTATTTAAATGAGAATATGGTTCTAAAATTCTGAAGATATTCTTCCAGTTGTTTTGGATGATTCTTCCCTTATTGCAGGCCAAAATGACTTTGAAATTAGATCCCTATTGATGTTTTATATGACTCTTGTTTTAAGTTTAACCATTTGAACATGGTTATGTTATGAATTAGGTTCATTTGATATTGTCGTTTGTAAGGTTTGAACCTTTGAAAGTGAATTTATGCACTTATAACTAGTGTAATATTTTATTATATATTAACTTATAGTTAATGATTTGCAACTTTCGCCTAAAAACTATATCTTTTCATTTTGAGTGATAAACTCCATTGACAGATTTATTCCAAGGAACATGTGGGTTTCTTATTTTAAGTTGTATATAAAGTATCCAAATTATAGTTTATATTTTTATAAAGGTTTATTTTCCCTTAGAATTTTCCTTAGGAATAATCCCATAATTTTTAAGGAACATATTTATTCCCTAAAGTGTCGAAGACTTTATCTCGGTCTTACCTTTATTTGTTGAGATGCCATAACTCCTGAAGTGATAGTCATGTTTTATTTTCAGCTTATAATTGTATCCAGACCCTTGGATCTTAATCTTTTGATGTAGTCGAATCGTTATACTGTCTTTTTTAGAAGAATCTTGAGATTGGTTTCTTAAAATACTTTAACGTAATTCGTAGATTGATATGTTTTAGCATAATATGTGGATTCACAACTTGATATATTTTAGTGGAATTCATTGGTTTACTCTTTGAAATAATTACATTACATAATTTGTAATTACTCTTTATTAATTATTATATGTATCAGATCAAAATGATGAATAAAATGGTCGTAGGCTATGAAGAATAGTAAAAAATTTAGGTGTTTAATGTTCTATATATACTAGTTGTTATTCATTCTTGTTGAAGCATGTGCGAATCTATGATGTACATTTGGGTGAGCATGTGTATCAACAATGCTAAAGCACTGAATAAAATACAAGGCATAAAAGAAAATAACACGGGATTTAATGTGGTTTGACAATTGTCTATATCCACGGGCGCCGCCAGATAAAAGTGTTTCACTATGGTAGAAAAGTGTTACTGATTTTCAAATTATGTTTTTGTGTAGTCTTAGTAGTCTTTTTTATTGGAAATATATAGACTTACTAGACACTGGGCCTAATGGGCTCATCTACACAAAGACTAGAAAGTATAAACGACAATATACTGAAGCACATAAGGTACACTTCCAATGACACAATACTTTATCAGCGAACACGGTACATTGTCAAGGCATTATTTTGACTAATTCATAACAAATCTTCCCCTTGATGTGAATATTCTTTCTTCACTATCAACAAATAAACTTCTATTCTTTTGACTCACCAAATAAACTTAAGACATCTACTTTATATTGCGAATACCAATCCAGTTTAGACACTCCATAAACTTTCGAACTGATACTGACTTGGTCATTATATATGCTCGATTATTGTGTGTAGAAACTTTTTTCACATCAACAATTCTCTTTAATATTATATCACGAATAAAATGATACTTGACATCTATGTATTTTGTACGCTTGTGGTACATTTGGTTCCCTGTAAGGTGTGTGACACTTTGACTGCCACAAAACATTTGGGTAGTAGTCTTATCCAAGCCCAAATCTGTCATAAAACCTTGCAACCATATTGCGTCTTTAGCTGCTTATGTTACCGCAATGTACTTTGAATCTAATGTAGAAAAAGCTACAATAGCTTACAATGGTGATTTCCAACTGATTATACTCCCAGTTAGATTAAATACATATCCTGTTAGAGATCTTCTTTTATCCATATCACCTGCAAAATCAGAATCAACAAAATCAACCACTGAACCTGAAATATCATTCAACGATCTACTAATATCGGTCTTGTTAAAAGTTAAGCCAATATTCACAGAATTCTTAAGATACCGAAGTATTTATTTCAATGCCTGCTAATGTTATTTCCCATGACATCCCATGTACCTTCTAACTATACTATCCGCATGTAAAATATCAGGACGTGTGCATACCATAACATACACGATAGTACCAACTGCACTTGAATATTGAACCTTCGATATTTATTCCAACCCAGCATCGTCCTGGGCCGCTCCTGCTGCAGACAACTTGAAATGAATAGCAAACAAGATGATAACTGCCTTAGCATCAAATATGTCGAATCGTTGTAGCACTTTCTCAATATAGCTTTATTGAGACAAGTGTAATGACTCTACACTTCTGTTCCTGATAATCTCCATACCAATAATTTTATTTGCTCTACCCAGATATTTTATCTCAAACTCGACACTAAGTTTCTTCTTTATCTGCACAATGTGTGATATATTACAAGTAGCAATAAGCATATCATCTGCATACAACAACAAGTAAACATAAGAATCATCTGACAGTTTTTGATGATACACACAACTGTCATATGGACTCTTTCATAACCTTTTTGACACCATGAATGTATCAAAACATGTGTACCCTTGCCTAGGGGACTGCTTCAAACCATACAATGACTTTTAAAGCAGATAGACCTTATCCTCCATATTAGGTTTGATAAATACATCTGGTTGTCTCATGTAAATTTGTTCCTCCAATTCACCATGCAGAAACACAGTCTTCACATCCAACTTGTCAAGCTCTAAATCTTGCAAAACTACCATGGCTAACAAAACTCGATTCTTACTATGTTTCACCACTAGAGAAAAAACTTCATTGAACTCTGTTCATTCTCTTTGAGTAAAACCCTTAGTGACGAGTCTTGCCTTGAATCAAGATGCCTAAACCCCTGAATTATCTTCTTTTTCTTGAACACCCATTTGTTTCCTGTTACCTTCTGTCTTTTAAGAAAGTCAACAAGCTTACATGTATGATTATTATGAAGATATTTAATCTCTTCCTCCATACCACTAATCCACCGATCTTCCTTTGAAATTGCTATAGCTTCCTTATAGCTACTAGGTTCCTGCATCTCAACTTCTTCTGCAACTGACAGAGCATATGCAACTAAATTAGCATACATTTTTGGAAGTCTAATATCTCTTCTTTCTCTGCCCAATGCTATGCTATAAGGTTATTCTTCTGGTTCAGGCGCATCATCGTCACTATCATCTGATGTTGACGCTTCACCTCCTAATTCTGGATTCACCTCAAAACCACTCGAATTATTAGCCCTACTAGGAACTGATTATACTACAAGCTCTACCTATTTACTCACAAACGATTCTGATTCGATCGTTTCTCCTACTTTCTTCTGACTGTCTATCGAAGTAAACTCGTTAAAAATCATGTCCATACTGATGAGAAAACTTAAAGACTTTGGAGAGGTAAACCAAAACCTATATCCTTCACTCCAGTAGCCAATCCTAGAAATATGTATCTCTTTGACCTCGACTTAAGCTTACCATATTTCACATGAGCATGTGTTGGACAACTGAACACCCTCAATTGTTCGTAGTCAGCCGACGATCCAAACCAAATCTCAAAACGAGTTTTACAATCAATAGTCATCGATGGATATCGATTCACCGAGTAACATATTGTATTGTTAGCTTCAGCCCAAAAATCATTTCCCACACCAGAATGCAAGAGCATGCTTCATGTTTTGTCACAAAAGCATTATGTTCATTCTTTCTGCGACCCCATTCTGTTGTGGTGTTCTAGAACAAGTGTGATGGCGTACTATTCCCTCAGCTTCGTAGAACTCATTGAACTCACGACTACAATATTCTAACCCATTATCAATGCTAATACGTTTGATCATTCTTCCTTTTTTGCTTCTGAATCATCAAATTCCATTTGACAAAGATTGAATATGCCTCATCTTTCGTTTTCAGAAAGTAAACCCACACCATCCTTGAATAATCATTGATCAAACTGATGTAGTATCTGGCTCCGTTCTTCAATGAAACTCTGTTTGGGCCTTAAAGATCCGAGTGAACGTAGTCCAATGTCCATTTAATCTTTATTACAGCCGATTTACTGAATTTGACTCTAGTTTGTTTACCAAACACAATACTCACAAAATCCCAATGATTCTGCTTTATACCATTTCAACAAATCTCTCTTTCCCAAAACAGCTAATCCTATGTCACTCATGTGACCAAGACACCAATGCTACAATTTATTTTGATCCTACCTACTTTGGCTATTACTCCCTGATGATGTTACTGCATCATTTCCCATAACAACACTCCCTTAGATAATGTAAAACATCTTCTGCAAACTGTCTTTCATACACACCATTGAGCCTTTTGTCACTTTGATTACACCGTCTTCTGCATAGTACTTGTAACCCCAAGAGTCTTGTTTAAGCTTTTATCATACCTAGGTCTGTTTAAGCTGGGTTTTGTTAGTTTTTATTAATTTTTTCAGCTTTATTCTATTTATATTAAAGTTTCTCTAAGTTTCTGTGTAGCTGAAAACAGGGTTTTTAAGTTTTGTCATAGTAGAGCTGAAACCAGGTTCGCTTGTACTGTAATGGCGTTTTGTTCTTACATGTCGTTGAGTTATAGACGATCTCAGTAATCGACGTTTGCATGTTATGCTTTTTTAATTAACGCGATGTACTCTTTATTTTGTCTTACGCGAGTTGTCATTTCCAAGATTTCCCCATTTCGCGCGATGTGTTAAACATTTTTTATTTTTCCTTTTTATATGAAGTGATTTAGGTTTTCACCCAAACCATGTAAAGTAAACGCGATTTACTAGAGTTTTTCACTAACGCGAGTCACGACAGGAGGTAATTCACATCTCGCGCTACGTTGTAAGCGTTTTTTCTTTTTCTTTTTTTATATGAAGAGATTTATGTTTGCACCCAACTCGTGTCAAATAAACGCGATTTACTAGAGTTTTTTACTAACGCGAGTCACGGCAGCAGGTAATTCACATCTCGCGATTTGTGGCATCTCCCTCACCTAACCTAATTATGTTTATCATTTGGAGAGACTAGATGTCTAAGCCAAAAGTTTCTATTTTCAAATATTCGAAGCAGACCTCAATCGTTCCTTTAAGCGAGTTTGAAAACTTTGAAACTCTTGAACAATATATTGAAGGTAGATGGGATGATCTGGTTAGGGGTTGCTACACTATTACCTACTTCTATGACGATCAAAAGTATTGTTTGTTTAATAACGAGACTGATTTCATGGGTTTAACTATTTATCTTGATGTGGAGCGTCTGAAAAGCGTTAGCTTCTTTATAGAACAACGAGTAGTTGAAAAAAATGCGGATGGCATTGGTAAATAGCCTACCGTAAGCTTTGTAGAACCCTGTGATGATCATTTATTAAGTGGGGAGAGTAGTAATGGTTTAATCTGTTCGCAACATAAAAAAATACATCTTGCTACTAGGGGTTCGGTTGATGCTATCACAAGAGTTGGTCAGACATTTGCTGATGATGCCTCAGGTGTAAGGTTATCGTTATACCGATATGCTTTAGAGCTTGGTTTTTCTTTCAAGTATATGCATAATACATCTACTAAGATCACTGCTTACTGTGTCAACAAAGAATCAGGTTGTAAATGGCGACTGTATGTATCAATAGATTCTAGCACTGGTTTTATGATGATCAAGTGGTTTTTCAACACCCATACATGTTGATGAGTCCGAATCCTGCACGCTCCCCGGACAAGGACAGATCGGTCCAAGGCCTCCGGACCGGACAGATCGCACGGACCGGACAGATCGTTTTGAACACTATGACCATGGGACTGTTCGAACTATGAAAAAAGTACTAAAAAACCTAAACACTTCTTGACTAAGCTACTTGCTCTCCTACTTAAAGCTCATGGGTCTTTGAACATGACCCGGGTCCATTAAACATGACCCGAACGCCCATAAGGGCCCAAACATCAGGGTATAAATACCCAACCACCTGCATTAATTGTGGGTAATGAGAATTAACTGCTACCAAGCTGCTTAATTATCTCTCTACTCTCTACTCTAAACACATAACACCCACACACTACTATAAAACACCAATTAAAATTACTAGCCTACCCTAGGCGATTATTATCCACACCAAATTGGCGACCACAGTGGGAGAAGAAGGTGCCTGAAAAAAGACCACCTGCATTAACTGCTACCAAGCTGCTTAATGGTTTAATCTGTTCGCAACATAAAAAAAGACATCTTGCTACTAGGGGTTCGGTTGATGCTATCACAAGAGTTGGTCAGACATTTGCTGATGATGCCTCAGGTGTAAGGTTATCGTTATACCGATATGCTTTAGAGCTTGGTTTTTCTTTCAAGTATATGCATAATACATCTACTAAGATCACTGCTTACTGTGTCAACAAAGAATCAGGTTGTAAATGGCGACTGTATGTATCAATAGATTCTAGCACTGGTTTGATGATGATCAAGTGGTTTTTCAACACCCATACATGTTGATGAGTCTGAATCCTGCACGCTCCCCGGACAAGGACAGATCGGTCCAAGGCCTCCGGACCGGACAGATCGCACGGACCGGACAGATCGTTTTGAACACTATGACCATGGGACTGTTCGAACTATGACAAAAGTACTAAAAAACCTAAACACTTCTTGACTAAGCTACTTGCTCTCCTACTTAGAGCTCATGGGTCTTTGAACATGACCCGGGTCCATTAAACATGACCCGAACGCCCATAAGGGCCCAAACATCAGGGTATAAATACCCAACCACCTGCATTAACTGTGGGTAATGAGAATTAACTGCTACAAAGCTGCTTAATTATCTCTCTACTCTCTACTCTAAACACATAACACCCACACACTACTATAAAACACCAATTAAAATTACTAGCCTACCCCAGGCGATTATTATCCACACCAAATTGGCGACCACAGTGGGAGAAGAAGGTGCCTGAATCAAGCATTCAAAACCAGCTAAGAAAATTTGTCCGAATGAATCCGGACAATCCAGAAGCACCACCATCTTTGCTCGAAGTGGTGGGAGAGAACGATGAATACACTATCGAAGAGCGTGATAGGCTAAAGGGTGAAATAGAAGCTCTGAGGGCTGAAAAGGCCAAGATGGGCGTGAAAGAAAAGTCCAAAGCATCGGCTGCTCATCACACCGATAACCCTAGAGAGCATGAGTCTTCAAAAACTCATGTGAGCACTAAAAAGACTCATGCCAGTTCCAGAAAGTCTCACCGGTCTAAGCCAGTAGAGAGTTCTGACTCAAGCTCAGAATCTTCTGATAGCTCTTCGGACAGTGAGGGAGTTGAAAAATCCTTGTCCTCTAGCAGCGATGAGGGTCGAACCAGAAAGAAGCAAAAGCAGATTAAAAAATATTCAAGAAAAAGGGATAGACAAGGAAAGATGAAGAGGCATATTGGTAAGGGATCATTTCATAACCGGAGGCATGTGGACAAGATGCTGATGGATCCCTTCACTTTCCACGATGAACCAGGTATCTTTGCAACTCCCAATGAAGGTACTGTGTTCAGTCGTGGAAGGAATTGGAGGCAATCTCCGTTGTCTTCTAAAATTCTGTCCGGAAACATCCCCAAGAGGTTTGACAGCACCAAAATAGAGAAGTACGATGGAAGTACTGATACGGACAACCATCTGGAGCAATTTAAAAACTTCATGATGAACTTTGATGATGATGACAAACTGCTCTGTAGGGCATTCTCCCAGTCATTCACGGGGAGTGCTCTAAAGTGGTACAACAGCCTGCCTCAGGGTTGTATTAAAGATTTCGATACTTTTTGGGTAGCCTTTCGAAGGCAGTTCGTAGGGAGTAAAGAGCTAAAAGGCAATGGAGACACAATAATCCATTGTGCCCAGGAACCAAATGAGTCCTTGAAAGAGTATATAAGACGTTTTGTGAACACCAAGAATGAGTTGGCTGATTTCTTTGAACAGGTAGCAATAGCGTCCCTAAGGTAGGGTTTGAACCCAGGCAATCTAGCTGATTCAGTGACCAAAAAGAAGGCCATGACATGGGGAGGGTTGCTGAATCAGGTTGGCAAACAAATAAACTTCGATGAAACAAAGAAAACCAGGGTGCACAGGCAGGTGAGGTCTACCCCAGTGGAACCAAATCCCAATCAGAATCAATCCGGGAACAAAGCAAGAGAAACCGGACAGGGGCATGGTAGGGAAAAATCTCAGTCTCAGCCAGCTGCTCCTGCTCAAAGTCAGCAATCCAGAAACAAGAGAGGGCCATGGGTCCAACTGGAGTGGTTCGCAGAGTTAAAAGAAAGTGTGGCCACTATTTTTGATAAAACAAAGGATGAGGTGAATTACCGGAGACCGGCAATATTGCAGTCTCCCAGAGAGCATCGTAATAACTCTTTTTGCCAATATCACAATGATATTGGTCATACCACTGATGACTGCATAGCATTGAAACAAGAAGTTCAAAAATTGATTGAGAGGGGAAAGCTGGGAGCTTACGTTAAAAGAAGAGGAGGCAACAGGCTTGACAACACTCACCGGGTTGGTCCAAGTAATGCTGCTCCGGAGGGGGCCATGGTTATAATTGAAAGGTTTGACGTGGAATCTGAGTACTTGGATCCTGATCCAACTCGAAACAGAGTGGGTACAATCGAGGAATGTTCTAGGTCGGTCTCCGGGCTCATTAAGTTTTTCGAGTCACTTACAATTTTCGGGGGGGGGGGGGGGGGGGACACTATGACAACTCCTACTGCTTCTTCGAGGAAGAGGCATGTTCATACTTTAGCCTCCCAGCTAGAAGGAGGCATGACTTCCTATCAGTCGCAAAACTCATTCCCCTTCATTGTTTTTGATGAAGATGATTTAAGAGACATTGCTGGCCCTCATGAGGATGTTGTTGTCATAGGAGCATCTATAGGGGGCAATGACATAAGACGAATCCTGGTGGATACCAGAAGCTCAGCCAATATCCTTTTCCTAACCACATACAAGAAAATGAAAAATCCAGCTGTAATTCAGAGTTTGGACAGGTCAATCGTGGCCTTTACAGGCAACTCAGCAGACGTGATCGGAGAATTCGAAGAAGAAGTGTTATTGCGCAAAGGCCCTTTCAAGAAAATGGTCAAAATACTCTTTATTGTGGTGGATTGTCCCACTTTCTATAATGCTATACTAGGGAGGTCTTGGCTCTCTAGGATGCATGCAGTGGCTTCAACAGTCCACCAATGCTTGAAGTATGTTGTTCATGGACAGGTTGGAGTCGTCCGGAGCAGCCAAAAGATTGCAAGAGAATGTTATGCCACTGCCCTGGCTCCTCGAACGCTGGGGGCAGTCCGTATTAATGAACAATAGCAGTTTGAGGGCCTTTCTGGGGGTGAGGGTGAAATTGATGACCCCAGAGAGACCCCTGGAGTGTTGATACCGGTTGAAGAGGTAGAAACACACTGTTTGGAAGATGAGAAAAGTGTCAAGATAGAGTCTAAGATGCCACCTGTTTTGAAAGATGAAATGTTAAAGTTTTTAAAGAACCATCAGCACGTTTTTGCTTGGTGCAATGCTGATGTTACTGGGGTCCCATCAGAAGTGATATCACATCACCTATCCGTCCGGAGAGACGTAGCTCCAGTAGTTCAAAAAAGAAGAGCTTTTTCCAAAGAAAAGGCTGATGTCATTGTGTAAGAGGTTAACAGGCTCACAAAGATGGGGCACATCAAGGAGTCTCAATACCCTTTGTGGACTGTCAATCCTGTCTTGGTGAAAAAGAAGAATGGCAAGTGGCGCATGTGCATTGACTTCACAGATCTCAATAAAGCTTGCCCAAAAGATTTGTATCCAGTTCCCCGAATTGATCAGTTAGTAGACTCCACCTCTGGGAACAAGCTGCTTTCCTTTATGGATGCTTTCTCTGGATACAATCAGATCCAAGTAGATCCAAAGGATCAAGAGCATACCATATTTGTCACTGACAGAGGTCTTCATTGCTACAAAGTAATGCCATTTGGTTTGAAAAATGCTGGGGCTACTTATCAGAGGTTAGTCAACAAGGCATTTGCTGATCAAATTGGAAGAAATATGGAAGTGTACATTGATGACATGATGGTGAAGAGTGTAGATGAGCAGTTGCACTTGTCCGATCTCCAAAAAACTTTTTCTAACTTGGTAAAAGTGAATTTGAAATTAAACCCAGAAAAGTGTGTGTTCGGAGTGCAGTCCGGGAAGTTTCTAGGCTATATCATAAGTGAGCATGGAATACAGCCCGATCTGGACCAGCTAAATGCTCTTTTCCAAATGGAACCTCCTCGAAACATTAAATAAGTACAGCGGTTAACGGGGAGGTTAACTGCCTTAAACAGATTTATCTCAAGGTCTTCGGATAGGTGTGCACCTTTCTTTCAAACTTTGAAGGGTGCAAAAGGATTTGATTGGACCCTACAGTGTGACGAGGCTTTCAATGAGATCAAGAAGCACCTATCCTCTCCCAAGACTTTGTTTAAACCAGTTGATGGGGAGACCCTCTTCGTATATTTGGCAGTTTCAAGTTATGCCATCAGTGCTGTGTTAGTAAGAGAGGTCGGTGGTCATCCCCATCCAGTATACTACATCAAAAAAAGTTTGGTAGATGCAGAAAGGCGTTACTTGAAACTTGAAAAATTGGCATTAGCCCTGGTGATAGCTGCCAGGAAGATGAGGCCTTATTTCCAGGCTCATCCTATCATTGTCCGGACCTCTTTTCCCCTGAAGAATGTCCTTCAAAAAGCAGACATTTCGAGCAGGATGACTAAGTGGTCAGTAGAGTTAGGGGACTTCGACATAGACTTTGCTCCCCGAACAGCAGTCAAGGCCCAAGCTGTGGCTGATTTTCTGGTTGAATTTCACTCCGACAGGGATTCAGAGCAAACTACTGACATAAAAGATAAAAAGGTATGGGTCGTCCGAACAGATGGTGGATCTAGCACTATGGGGTGTGGTGTAGGGGTGTGTTTGACTTCCCCGTATGGAGATAAAATGTACCAGGCTATTTGTTTTGCTTTCAGGGCATCTAATAATGAGTCCGAATACGAAGCAGCTATAGCTGGTTTAAAGTTAGCCTACATTTGTGGGGCTAAGAGGGTCAAGCTGCTAAGTGACTCCCAATTACTTATCCACCATGCCCAAGGCCAATCTGAGGCTAAGAAGGAGCAACTTGTGAAATATTTACTCCTCCTCAAAAATGAAGCACTTAAGTTTAAAGGTGTTGTCTATGAACATATTCCCCGGGCAGAAAATGAGCTAGCAGACTCATTGGCAACCATAGCATATACGGAGTCATATCCATGGATCCATGTGCTCGAAATCCCCTACATTCAACTTAGTAAGGGTAAAGAAGAGGAAATTTTTGAAGTACAAGCAAAACAACCTCAAGACTGGAGATTTCCTCTCCTGCAATATCTCTCCGATGGTTTCGTGCCTCCAGATAAGTCACTAGCCAGAACATTGAAACACAAGGCTCGTGGTTTCATCATATTGAGAGAAGTGTTATACAAGAAGTCCTACAGTAAACCTCTCGTGCGCTGTTTGGGGGATGAAGAATCACAAGTGGTCCTCTCCGAATTGCACGATGGTGAGGGATCAGCCCATTGTGGGTTTAGAGCTTTGACAAGAAGAGTTTTACTCTCCGGTTATTATTGGCCATCAATCATGAAAGATGCTAAGGAATTGGTAAGAAGGTGTGACCCATGCCAGAGGTACAGCAATGAAATTCATGTACCAGCCATTCCTTTAGAGTCAATTTCTGAGCCTATTCCTTTTGCTCGATGGGGATTGGATTTAGTAGGGCCTCTCCATGTGGTGTCCGGAGGACGCAAAACTATAATTGTGGTTATAGATTACTTCTCGAAGTGGATAGAAGCAGCCCCCCTAGCAGGGACAACATCAAAAGCTGTTATAAAATTCATTTTATCCAACATCTGTTGCAGATTTGGTGTCCCACAGAAAATAACAACAGACAATGGGCCAGAGTTTGACAATAGGGAAATGGAAAGTTTATGTGCCTCAAGAGGTATACAACATTGTTTCTCTTCACCTTTCCACCCACAAGCAAATGGGTAAGTTGAAGTGGCTAATAGAACTATACTGTCCGGTTTAAAGAAGAATTTGGAAGGGGCTGCTGGGAAGTGGCCTAGTTATCTACAAGAGGTCTTGTGGGCCTACCGGACAACACCTGGGGCTGCAACACAAGAGTCACCCTTTGCATTGGTCTATGGGATGGATGCAATAGCTCCCATAGAAGCAACTCTCCCCTCCTTTCGTGTTCACAACTTCTCCGAACACGCTAACGAGGTGGCAATCAGAAGTCAACTTGATTTGATAGAAGAAAGACGAGTTAAAGCTCACCTTAGAGTTGCACACTATCAGGGTTTGATGAGAAGCAGGTTTGATAAGAAGCAGGTTTGCTTCCAAAGTTAAAAGAAGAGATTTCCAACCATGGGACAAGGTATTAAGGAAAGTCTTCTTACACACTAAAGAAAAGCTGTTCGAAAAGCTGGCCCCAACTTAGGAAGGTCCCTACATAGTTGTTGAAAGAATTAAACCTAGAACATATTGGTTGGAAGACAAAGATGGAAGGGTTTTGACTCATCCTTGGAATATTGAGCATCTCCAGATGTACTTGGAGTAGCATTTGTGTAAATATTTACTTGTTTGAACATCTATGTAAATATTTTGGGGCATACTCTTTCCTCCCTGGTGGCACGGAAAGGTTTTAATGAGGTGTCCGGGCTGTTGAATAAAATTTGATGCCTTCTTAAAAATTTTCTAAGTGTTTTTAAAGTTTTGTCCCTTGTCATACTATCCGGATTGAAATAACTAAGGGCTATTTAAACTCTAGCCGGAGAACTTAAACACTCTCACAATGAAACAGCTAAAGGCTACTTAAATTCTGGCTATCAAAATTAGAACAAGCAATGAAAGAAGATGATAGTTGTACAGAACATAAATATTCATTGAAATTAATAACTTGAAATTGCCTTGGCCTTCCAAGGACTTTTAAATGATCAAAGTCGAACACAAAAAACCTATCCGGTCAAATACCAGACACCATTACAAAAAGAGTGCCTTGGCCTTCCAAGGACTTTAGTCTGGATAGAAAATAAACAAAATGGATCATAAGTTAAGGTTGAGCCTTTGAAGATGGCTCACCTTCATCTACCTTCTTGCCCTTAGGGTCGTTTTTCCCTTCAACTACCTTCTTGCCTTTAGAATTGTCTTTCTCTTCATCTGGGCTCTCCCCAGTACGTTCTTCATCACCCGAGGAGTCACTAGAGTAGCCATACCTGTCGCCTTCGGCCATCGTATGGTATGGGAGGTCTTCAAGCTCAACATAAAGCCATAAGTCCCCTAGGTTCTTCTTCGGAGACTTTTCATGGAAGAGTAGAACCATGTCAGACCTCACTTTCTCAAGCAGTTGCTCTTCGCTTTTGATCATCTGGTTGGCATAAGCATTGATCTTGGCTTGGATCTTGGCCTCCTGCTCCTGTAACAAAGTATTTTTCTCCTCGGCAGCCTTGGATGCTGCATTCTCAAGAGCAATCTTGTCAGTAGTTAAGTTGGTGATGATTTTGTCCTTTGCCTTGCTTTCTTCCTTTGAGGCAGTAAGGTCCTTCTCCACACCAGACAGCTTCTCCCGGAGGTCTCCGATGGTTTCCTCTAAAGTGGCGACTTTTGTAGTGCTTTCCTCCTGATTTATCTCCAACTCCTCGTTTGCTTCCTTTAACATATCAGAATTGGAAGTGGCAGTACGAAGGTCTTCGGACAGCTATTAACTAACAACTATTAACTTTGTAGTTGCTATTTTTGTTTCCCAAGTTTGGTAAATAGCTTCTACTTGTTGTGACTGTGTAATTAAATCCCAATTTGGATAAATGTTATCTAGTAACTGTAAAACGACAGAAATTGTGTTAAATAACTATAAAAAACTGATAACTAAGTATATGTTTATTAGTATAGTTTAGAACTTACCATTGGATGTGCATCTTGTAACAAACTTTTAGACGAAGTACTGCCAACAAACTTTCATCCACTCGAGTGTATAGCCGCCGCCTTATCAACTTCATCAAAAAATGATTGTGTACATAGTAGGAATGCATCATTTAGGGTTGGAAGATCAAAACATTCTGCTTCCTCTTCCCCTGCTGGTTGTACTTCTTCTATTATCCCATGATGTGTTAGTACTTCAACCTTTGTTTTATGTTGCACTTCTAACTTCGGTTGTAACTCTTTTGTTGAATTTATAGCAGCTTCGAATTCCATTACGCTTTCAGTTTTCGGTTGTTTCTTATTAGTTCCTTGTGTGCATTGATGTAGTCCTTTGTTTAATCTTGTTTTTTGACATTACATACCTGTCAAAAATTAATCGACGATGTGTGTTTTGTTAACCAATGATGCGTGACTTGGCCGCTCAAACCGACCACGCGAGTTAGGAAATAAATAGTACACATACGCGACTTAGGTTACTTTATTAACAACACGCGAGTTGTGTTTGTCACTTAACGCGAATCATATTATGGTATTAAGTGTCGTGATTCACATACCAACAACATGCGATTCACCCATACCTCGACAAAGCACTAACCTTTGTTTTTGCTAGGGGTTTTTGTGCTATTAACATGACGCGATATAACACTGAGAGACGAAAAAACATTTAACATGCTTAATGCGAGGTAAGAAGAATATCAAGTCTTAAACTACCGAATTCATAACGACATAATTATAACATAAAATTTGCAATAGTTATAAATTTAAAATCATCCCCTGATGTAATAAAACAACCATTAAAATCCTCTATTAAAAATCCAAAATTTCAAAAACAACAGCTTGGCCAAATTAAAGACAAAGCAACTATAAGATAGCTATAAGAAGTTGAATCTTAATATTTTAAGATCCACTTACATCTTCATGTCCTTGCTCCACGGGCTTGGGTACGCTACTTCCACTTTCATGTGACCCAACTATATTCAGTTCCATCCCACTCGTTACGTCACCAACATTTCCAATTGCCAGATCAGACTCCGTATTTTTTGAAGCACCTTGACCACAATGTACATCAGTTGCAGCCTCTCCACGATTTTCTTCTTCCACAACCTATTGTTCTACAACAACCTGTGACTCTAACTCTCATTCTGTTTCAGCTACAATAACATTTGGTACTGCTTCTATGGGTGTTGGTTCAACTACTACTCCCATAATTTCATGTTTCCCCCCGTCAGCTGGGAGTACAATAGGAATTTTCATCTCAGCATCCGCTGCTACTGCAGCCACACCAACATCCTGCCCCATGCGTGGTTCCTTCTCTTTTTCCACATTTTCACTTCCTGACAAACCTGGTACACTACTACTAGAATTGGCAGCCACAAGCATACAATTGTCAACACCCAAAACATACAAAGTTTTTCTTGATGCCTTCCCCTCACCAGATGCCTCAATAACATCGTTCGGTCCATCAGCAACTTTAGATTCATTATTCTCATCATCCGTTTCACCTCCATCTTCTGCCCCCTTGTTTGTGTCTTCTTCATGGTTGTCATGTGTAGAACCCTCTACAACTTCTTCTTCTTTCTCATCTTTTTTCTCTCATGCCTCTAACTTTTTGAACCATGTTTTGTTGAGATATAAACTATGGTTTTAGGAACCTCATTCACTATTACCGATACCTCCACTCTTTTCTCTGGTGACTCCTCTTCTACCGAACAGAAAGGCATTCCACAAACCTTCTCTAGTGCTTCATTAACCCTAGCATCTTTATCAGTTTGATCAACTTGTTCTTGATGCTTCAAAGTTAAACAAGCAACCTCCCTTTGGAGTTCTTCAATCTGTGGGGAAATTAAACAAGTACAGTATTAGACAAAACTATTGAAAATGTATCATCAAAATGACAACCTCTTAAACAACTTACCGTCTATTCTTTCGTGCCGGAGAAATCTTAAGCCGTTTATTTTCTACCGCGTATCTATATTTTCTACTGCTTCTTTTCTTAATATCTTTCATCCTCTTAAATAAAATACTACAAGTGCTTGGCTTGTAAACTTTTATCCTCTTCATCCGAGTACTTGAGATGCCTCATTTATCGGGCGTATGTTTATGCTGATCCAACCACCCCCGCAGTGGTTGACCGTAATCCTCATCCACGCCCCCGTAATCCACTGTCTCAGATGTCTGCCCAATTTCCATCTCATTTATTTCCCCCCTACACAATACTTCGACCACTTCCCACTTCTACTGCTTATCGTCTTTTTCCTTTTGTTTGTCAACTTTCTACAAGACCCTCCACTGGTCTCCCCCGCCCTAAAGGTCATTTCTTCAGCCTCAGTTAGTTTTATCTCTTCTTCCAATATCTGCAACACACAATGGTATTTTGAAACAAACACTGAGCAACTAGTCAACTAAATACTTTACGCGATTCATTCATACCTAAAACCCGATGCATTCTCATATGAATGAATCAAGATGCGAGTCATTTATTAATAAAGTATATGTCGCGCGATTTCTTTGCAATATACGCTGCGATTCTCTAAAGACAAGCATATACCACATACGCGAGACAAGTATGAATAAAAAAACGTGATGCATTCCTAGATAAATGAATCAAGATGCGATTCAGTTATTAAAAAAGTATATGTTGCGCGATTTCTGTGCAATATACGTTGCGATTCTCCAAGGCCAGTCATATATATACTACGCGAGACAAGTCCGAAGCTAACAACGCGATTCATAACATCATAGACATGCATGATGCGATTCATTTATTAACAAAATATATGCCAAGCGATTGTTTTACAACATATTACGCGATTCATAAGATTTGTATAATACGAGATAACATGGTAGTTTTTTTAACGCCATGGTTTACCTCATCATCCGGTAGCTTCCGCAGCCTTTTAACAAGGGCCATAGTTGACTCTTTGCACTCCAGCCCCCACCATTTGTAGCACCTAGGAATCATGTTTGTCCTTACCAAATCTTCCCATAACGTGGTGTTCTCCATTATGGATGGTTGGAAAAAAACAGGACATAGTCATATCAATTTTATAAAAAAACAAAATAATACAAACCACCACCATCATACTCACCAATAAAACTGCTACGCAGCCGATAACGTGATATGATGTCCCTTTCTCCAAACAATTAACCATAGACTTCGTCAGCTTCTCAACAATTGCGCCCGACCAATCATAGTCATTAATTTTTAGCATATCTTCTACGTAGAAGACCGTTGTCCAGCCCATGATATATCCGGATACAGAGTAGAACAAGGTAGATAAAATGAAGAATATCAAAAGCTTGGCAACGTCGGTTACTGATTTCCCCCCCCCCCCCCCCATCATTTACTGCTATTTCTATTGCTTCCTGTAACAAAACAGATACTCGTTAGTTGACTGGATATTTTCAAACAACCTATCTTTCATAATCTTTTATTTGTACCTTGATCATCGCATTTGAAACAGCCTTTTGGTTTGACAGTCTACTTTTCCTCGCCCTTGGCCGCAAGAAATACTTCTGCATCAATGGAGACTGGTTCTCCGCACCATCGACAAATCTTCCAGTGAATGCCCCTGTTTTGTTCATCAGCATTTCCTCCGTTTCGTGTTTAAGACCGAAGATGGCTTTAACATCGTTGGTGGTCAATTTAACCCTTTTCGAACCTATTCTAAACCATCCTTTGTTTACTAAATATCTCTTCACAATCTCCTCTATAACTTTGTTAAACTTCTTATTTGGAAAATCTCCGTTCCTTAGCATGAAGGAAGTTTTCAGCAACGTATAGAATGACGTGTTCTTCGTAGCCTCGATATGCTCCTCAGCCACTATGTTTTTCTGCAGCAAATTTAATATGCTGACCAAACCAGACCTGTAAAAAGTACCTTTGCCCATAGGAGAACCTGTACGCACAAAATAACACCCATGTTAGATTATAGTAATACATATCGCGTTGTAGAACTTATTATAAACACTGTACGCGATGTACAGCGACAATCTTACGCGAGTTACATAGTAAATTTCAGAAACTAGCACATATTTGGCACCACGCCAATTCCGCGATATACATTCACAATCGTACGCGATATAGATAGATACACGGCGCGAGATATAAAGAGCATATTCGCGAGATACAAAACGTCCTACACATCATAAATCATTTAACAGATACAATGCGCGAGACAACTAACATAGAACGCAAGATACAACAAACCCTCCTACCGACCATAAATCATTTAACATATAAAACGCGAGATACACGAAACATGAAACGCCAGATACAACAAACCCTCATACACACAATAAATCATTTAACACATAAAACGCGCGATACATCGAACATGAAATGCGAGAAACAACAAACCCTCCCGCACACAATAAATCATTTAACGTATACAATGCGCGATACATGAAACATGAAACGCGAGATACAACAAACCCTACTACACATAATAAATCATTTAACAGACACAACGCGCGATACATGGAACATGAAACGCGAGATACAACAAACTTGGGTGCACACAAGGTCAAGCGAGACATATAGAACAAAACACATTCCATACGGACACCAACACACAAGACATACAAACCCCGATACGCATTCTATTACAGACCCCATGACACGCGCGACACATACTAAAACTACTATACACCATAACACTACAAACACATTAAAAAACTGAAGAAGACGTGAGATAAACTATAAACATGATTCACTACCCAGGTTTCAATTCCAAACAAGCATGCACGTACAGGAAAACACAAAACCAAACCATGCCTCAGACCACGCCTGCAACTAATTACAATTTTATTCTCCCTCGCAAACAACATACAATCAACCACAATCAACCACAAACAACCAACAACTATGTAACTAATTCTAAAGGAACACTTCCCCGTTAACCAGCCGAATAATGTATAGCCAATACTTACCCGTTAAAGACAGACGGGTAGAATTAGGTTACTGACGAAGTTATCGAACAACCAGCCGATAAATTTTCATTAACAAAACAAGTAAAAACTGTCGACGTACCTTAATGGAAGTTTCAACTAACAAAGTTCGCCGACAGTGGTGGTTCCGGGTTCAAAAGAGAAGATGAAGATGGAGTTCGCCGATGGATTCGAATGACAAGACTTCTACAGTGGCCGGAGTTTGTTCAGAAAGAACCAGACCTTCGCCAGACTTGTTTTAGGGTTTTTCGGTATCTGACTGTTACTTTCTTCTTGAGTCATTTGGGTTTCTAAAGGTTATTGGGATTTGGGGGGAAATTGAAAATTAAATTAATAAAAAGTAACTATTAACCTACTTTATCTTTCTTATGATATTAGGGTTATTTTGGTGAAAATTTGGCTTCTAAATACTAGTGAAAAGAGTCTAATATTTAGGACTATTTAGGATATGATAATTGAAAATGTATTTTATGGTACTATTCTCTTTAAAATATTAAAATATGTGTAGAATTTTGTAATGATTGAACTAGCTAAATCCTAATATTACCATGAATTAGATCTTATAAATTAAATTGAATAACTTATCATTTTTGGGATTCCAACAATAAATTTTGATCATGTAACCAAATTAAATATAATACTAATCTTTCAACAAAATAAACACTAATAATGAATTTTTATGTTAAATTTTGATTTTATTTATAGAAATAAAATTTGTTATGCTTTCAGAAAATCAAACTCAACTATAAAGTTGAAGATAGTTAATTTCCCTCTCTATTTGAAAAACATGAGCTTTATCCAAAACAGAAAGTGAAAAATGCAAATCCTTCAAGCCCCTATCCTCTTCACCTTCCCTAAAACCCTAAACCCTCTTCCTTCCAGACACCTCTTACCACCCCTCTCATGGCGGCCATTTCCTGTCAACATCTCCTCCGGCGCCTTATTACCTCCTCCCAAATGCTATAGCTCCGACGAGTTTCCCGTCGACGAAACCTTCCTAGAGAAATTCGGCCCCAAAGACAAAGAAACAGAAGACGAAGCCCGCCGTCGTAACTGGATCGAGCGCGGCTGGGCACCGTGGGAGGAAATCCTCACTCCTGAAGCCGATTTCGCTCGAAAATCTCTCAATGAAGGAGAAGAAGTTCCGCTTCAGTCGGAGGAAGCAATCGAGGCTTTTCGGATGCTTAGACCGTCCTATGTGAAGGAGAAGATTAAAGAAATGGGGATGACAGAGGATGAATGGTACGCAAAGCAGTTTGAGATAAAAGGAGAGAAACCACCTCCATTGGAGACTGTTTGGTCGGGTCCTTTAGTTCTTCGACACGTTCCGCCTAGGGATTGGCCACCCCGTGGGTGGGAGGTTGACCGGAAAGAGCTTGAGTTTATAAGGGAAGCCCATAAGCTACAGGCGATCAGAATAAGTGTTGAGGAGCTAGAAAAGGATACTAAGGATATAACTGAAAATGTGGATAAGATGAACTGGGAGCGATACAGAATGTTCTTGAAGCAGTATAATGAATGGGTTGATGCCAATAAAGACAGACTAGAAGAGGAGTCATATAAGGTTTGGGAAAAGATGATACTTTCTTATCTTGTTTGAAATCTGTTTAGTTTTGTGTATAGATTGTCCACTCTTATGATATGGAATCAAAGATAAAACACTGTAGTGTAGAATTGCTAGAAAGGTTATAATTTATTAATCCGAAATTCTCGGATTGTTATGTTGCTCTCAAAGTTTGATATGGAGTTACTGTTTTTGTTGCAGTATGACCAGGATTACTGTCCTGGTAGAAGAAAACGTGGAAAAGATTACAAAGAGGGGATGGTATGACTGATTTATCAGTTGTTTGGGTTCTTTTGTTTCACCTAGTTGAATTGAATTAGCATGCGAGGTTCATCATTTTGACTGTTTGTCTGTTTTTTCTGCAGTACGAGCTTCCCTTTTATTATCCCGGGCAGGTAAATTCTAGACTTAAATTATATATGGCATACATTTTGATGGTTTGTTTTACATAATCGTTCGCTCTTGGGTTTTGTATAGAAAGCTTACATGTATAACATGAATAATGCAGTTGGTAGGATTTATTTTTTGTTTCGTGTGTCAAGACTTTTCAGTTTTTATACAAAATAATAGGCAATGGGAGTGTTAAATTGTTTACTATATAACTACTTTGTACTGCACAGTTTTACAAAGATATAAATCCAAGGCTGTTCAGTTTTGATTTACTAGTATTCAGTGCATATTTTACTGGAGTTCTTTTTTGGGTCAATGTATGGGAAAGTTGTAGCAATGATCTGAATGGTATGAAAATATGTATTATCTATGATTTCGATGCAGATTTGTCAGGGAAAAGTGACTACTTTACATCTATATCAAGGAGCTTTCGTTGACATTGGAGGTGTTTATGAAGGGTACTTGTCTAATCTGTTCTTCTTTCGTTTGAATGTAAAATATAGTTGAGATGGAAATAAATACGACTTCTCACTAAGTATTAGCTTGCATAAGAGGCAGAAAAGTCCATTAAGATGAGTTTCTGTTAATAATTTTATTGCTTAACTTCCAAAATGTTGCAACTTTTGATTATCTATCTGTTTACTGCTAACTGCCACTTATATGTTTTATTCACTTTTATACTATATTGGTAGTTTGTTTGCATGATCCACCCTGAATTAGATGTTAACTTGATTACCTATGTCAATGATTCCCAGGTGGGTCCCTATTAAAAATAACGATTGGTTTTGGATTCGCCATCACATTAAAGTTGGTATGCATGTCATGGTTGAAATTCTGGTGAGCATTCTACTGCATCCTTGTGAAACTCCAAACTAACAGCAGTTGGTTCTTTTTATAGTGTTCAAGTGTCGGATAATTTTTCACTTTGGCAGGCAAAGAGAGATCCATACCGGTTTCGATTCCCAATAGAATTGCGTTTTGTCGAGCCTAACATTGATCACTTAATGTATGTAAATGTCTTTTGTTATCTTGTTCTTTAACTTTGTTGTAGAACAATGTTCTTAACCTGTAACTTTATGGTACTTTCAGCTTTAACAAATTTGACTACCCACCAATCTTCTACCGCGATGAAGAAAATTATCCAGATGAATTACGGGTTTGTAATGCTATTTTTTTAAACAATTATTTGATCTACTTGTGTGTTAAAACAGTAATCTTTCTCTCCACAGCGTGATTCTGGAAGACCCCCTGTTCCGAGAAAGGATCCAGGATCCAAACCAGAAGATGAACCGTTGTTGTCAAATCACCCTTATGTTTACAAGGTACACCTTCTAACCATTTGATAGAATCGGACGTAGGTTTTCAACATTAATATCACTGAGTAAATGGCAAAAATTGTTTACTAAATGTGTTAGTTTCAATCATGCAGTTGTGGCAGATTCATAATGCTGAACAGATGATTATGGACGATTTGGAAGCTAATCCTCAGAAATACGAAGGCAAAAACTTATCGGAGTTAACCGATGAGGATGGTTATGATGAAGAAAACACTATCGCGTATACTGAAGCTTATTACAAGAAAACAAAACTACCTAAGATGATAGTGGTAAAATTTTGTCACGGTTGTGTTTCCGGGGTCCTAATTTACGTACTTCATTTGAATGTGTTTCTTTGTTTTGACCAGAAAACAAGTGTTAAAGAGCTTGACTTGGAGTCTGCTTTGGCTGAGCGCAAGGTCGACTATTTCCCTTAATCTTCATTGTCACTATTATCCGTTCGTCTTATAATAGTCTTCATTCTCTTTCTGCATGCAGCTCCATAATCAGCTAAGAAAGGAAGCCATCGAAAGAGGAGAGAACTATAAAATACACAAGATGAATCGAAATATTGAAATGGATGAGTACGATTTTCTTCACTGGCGCCGGTCCTTTGAGGAAAGGGAAGCTTTAATCCGAGACATAAGCTGGTATTTCAATTACTATTCCTTCTATTTTCTATTATATACGGCATTGGATAGAAAATATGAAATGCATATCTGTTTCCTCTGGGTAAATGTTCTCTTAAGAGCATTAACTTTCTTCTGACTAAATCATCTTCTCTGATGTGTTAACTTGTAAAGGATATTTGAAGGGTTGTTTGGTGTCGATTGTCTTTTAGGCTTTAAGCAAAAAAACTTGTCAGTTTAGTGTAGCTTTATAGGCTTAACAAAGTGCTAGCTCTTTAACCTATTTTATCCACTATATTTTCTTGCTCCATCTCTATCAGACATTTTCATATACCCAGTTTTAAGTGATTCAGTTTATATTTCGTATTCGGTTTCTATTTCTGGTTTTATGTTATTATCAGCTTATACCGATGTACCAAGTACTGACTTTTAACTTAAAAGCTAGTTTTTTTCTCCAATGCACCAAACAACGTATAACTTTTCTGAAAATCTAATTTTATTATAATTTGCTTCTTTTAATCTAACTGTTTATTTATGAGTCAAGCATTAAACAAGTCTTTATTATGCAGCCGTCAAGCTCTAGGTCTGCCTCTCGAAGAGCCAGGAAGATACAAAGAAGCAAGCTTCTTTGGAAAAGACAACTACGATCCATCAAGTCCACTGTACCGTTACGACTATTGGGGGGAACCAAAGAACTCTGAAAAGAGTCAGCAAGAGAGAATGACGGATGCCCATAACAAAACCATAGTCGGTAAGGGAAGCGTTTGGTACCAAATGTCTTATGATGACGCAACAAAACCGAAAACAGAAAGTGAAGCAGAAACGTTAATCGACAATGAAGAAGATTTGAAACAAGAAGTAAAAGAAGACGACGACGAAGATGATAGTGATGATGATTTTGATTATAGCATTTTTGGCGATGAAAGTATTGAAATTTCAGAGCAACCTCTTGTTAATGGTACCGAATCTCTTAGAATTCCGGATGAGGGTCTATTCGATGAATAAATTGTGTTATGATAGATGAGATAAATTTAGTCTATGCTAGTCATATGTGTATTCAATGAATAAATTGTGTTATGATAGATGAGATAAATTTAGTCCATGTTAGTCATATGTGTATTGTGTATGTTATATGCTTGCTGTATAGCAACTGATAATTAAAATAGAAGATGTATTATGTTTTCCTTGAAACAGTAATAGGTATTCAAGATTTCTTTAGATTTATTTCTGGACCAATTGGGTCTTAAAGATTAAGGAAATTCTAACCAGTTAAATGTTCAATGTTTTCTTTTATCTTAATATCTCTAATCTATATATTCAGATGTTATTTGATAATTCACTCTTAACCTACCCTTGTTTCTTTTATAAGTATTCTAATTCTGAAGTTGCCACTTTTTAGGAATGCACCCCTTTATTGACATTATATAATAAATAAAGCGATGTAATTGTTTTGTTTTTATAGATAATTGAATATTTTCTTAAATATGTTGGTCTGTTGGGGTATGCTTGGGTAAATAAAGACAAATTTTAGACCATTACGTAAGTCTCCCAATAATAAAATAAGATTAAGAAATATTAACTGCTAATCGTGTTTATATAAATAATACAAGTAGCCTTCAGATTACGCTTTCTATTTTATAATCCAAATACTCCACGATATTCGGCATGTCAAACTGTCACTATGATATAATATTCGAATACAAAAATATTAAGTATGGTTCCGGACAGCAACCTTCTCTTCCATCTCTTTCTGTGTTTAAAAGTTATCTCCGTCTCCATCATCATCCATAAATAAAGTCGCATTTCCTCACTTCAACAGTAACCATTCTTGTGCTCTTCTCTCATTCAGACTACTTTCACAACCATTTACAGTAAGTGCATTCTGCAACATGGGTTCTGAATACGACGGCTTCGCAAACTCAGACGAATCAAAGCCTCTTTTTTCATTTGGTGTTATCGCCGACGTTCAGTACGCTGATATCCCGGACGGTCATTCTGTTTACGGCATTCCCCGGTTCTACCGTCACAGCATGGCTGTACTCGAAAGAGCTGTGGATAACTGGAACCACCACGGTACTCATAAATTCATCCTGAATTTCGGTGACATTGTCGATGGCTTTTGTCCACCTGACCAGTCACTAAAATCTGTTAACAAAGCAATTAAAACGTTTGAAAAATTCGATGGACAAACGCATCATATGATTGGAAATCATTGTCTTTATAATCTTAGTCGCCATAAGTTAATTCCGTTAATGAAGATTCCAGGGGTTGATGATCAAGCCTATTACGAGTTTTCGCCTACTCCAGAGTTCAGGTTTGTGTTACTTTACCAATTTCATACCATCGATCAAGTTTTGATTGATATAATCTATAACCACTTTTTAGCTTCGTAATACTCGACGGATTCGATATCAGCGCCATTGGTTGGCCACAAGACCATCCTAAAACACAAAAGGCGATCAACTTTCTTAACTCAAAAAGTTAAGACAAAAAGTCGTGGTTTGCTGCCACGTACCATTGGATTCAGGCGCAGCAGATGTAGAATCACTTTTGTGGAATTACAACGAAGTCATGGATGTCGTATATAAGTATAAGTGTGTTAAAGTGTGCTTGTCTGGACACGATCATAAAGGTGGATATTCGATTGATTATCGTGGTATACATCATAGGTCACTTGAAGCTGCATTGGAATGTCCTCCAGGTAGTAATGCGTTTGGATATATTGATGTTTATGCGAATAAGCTATCGCTTGTCGGTACCGATCGAATGCAAAGCACTGATATGTACTTTGATAATGTTATTGACACTTATTGTTCGCTATAATATTTGAAGAGCAACTTTCTTGTAGAAACCAAGGCTATTGTTATCAAGTTTTTATCAATAT
Source organism: Limnanthes douglasii subsp. nivea (assembly GCA_036936605.1). NCBI lineage: Eukaryota > Viridiplantae > Streptophyta > Magnoliopsida > Brassicales > Limnanthaceae > Limnanthes > Limnanthes douglasii. The sequence goes on from JAUPFV010000001.1 coordinate 262,391,825, forward strand.
CAGCCACTAAATCACCACAAATTAGTTTACATATTTAAAATTAGTTTACATATTTTTGTAAAAACCAAGGCTATTGTTATGTAAAATTAGTTTTTACCAAAAATTAATAAATTATCCGTTCATTTGTTTTACATATTTAAAGTTTATTACTTTCTCCATCTTCTTAATTTGTTCACATACACCTCGGTTTCAAAGCAAGTTAACTACTCATAGTTCTCCATATCAATTGGCACCGTATGTTGGAACCAAGTTTTTCTTCCAAAGAAAGTGAAACAAATTGTATGTTTGAACTAGCATATGTCGAATCATGAAAAAAAAACTGATTCGTTCATAGATTATAAGTTGGAGATGCAACACGTAGATAGACAGCCTCTCGCCGCAGTGACTCCTGCAGTGCATCACACTAAGATGAAGTGACTGATACAACTGTTAAGGAAGAATAGGCTAACAATTGTTGTTTGTTGCACGAACAATTGGTCTTGCAGGCTCCTAAAGTCAAATATGTTGCGCAAATTGCGGACAATGAGGAAGAAGACACTGCTAGTCTTAGAATACTCAAAGATCGTCTTGGAAAAGAAACCCACGACATGAAATATTACGTTAAAGCGTCTCACAATGAGGGCAGAGATAACTCAGATTAGAGGTCTTCGGGACGATATAGGAAGCGACGAAACGTCGCCATAACAGAAGAATAAATCGAACTCCTACTTCCAGGCAAGACCGAAGCAATAATAAGGGTACAAAGCATCAACTGAATCGAGAAGAAGATAAAAAAGGCCGAACAATTCCACTACTTGTAAGCACTAGAGAGCCTCCACCTGGATGCCCTTCGCCTTTAGCACGATACCATCATTTCCCAAGATATCATCAAAAATTTCAGCAAAACCAAGCTGTCCCACAAGAAATACCACCCAATCGACATCGTCTTTGCCTTCAACCCGTGGATGTCCCTTGGTATCCCTGAAGCATAACCAGGTTATCCGCTAAAATTAGCACATGAACATCAACAACAACCAAATGATTCACCTTCCTACTAAACTGGGCTCAGGGTTATCCGCGGTAGCTACTGATAAGGTCAGAAATAATCGAAGGGCATATCTGACTAAAAAAATATATTTTTGCTTTTATTGTTTAAATGTAATTTTTTTCATTTTTTTAAAAATTATTTTTGGACCTAATAGGTTCCGAACTTTAGGCTAAATCCATCAATTAAACATAATTTTGTCTATAAATAAGTTCTTAAGAGACATTTAATAGGCATGAAGAATTTAAGATTAAACAAACTTCTCTCTAAATATTTAGAGAGGCAACTCAATTATCTCTCTAATTTCCACCAAAAGTCAATTTTTTTTTCTTACTTTACAAAATAGCTTCTCGAATAAAATTTAATCACATCAAATTGGAGACCACAACGTGAGCCTCTCAAAGATACCCGGATAACAAAATCGTAAACCTAACGTAAAATAATCCTCCTTCGGAACCATCCGAAGCATGAATTCTGAAATGCAGATGGATCCTACTCCAGAGAATGAGTAAGTTAGGGTTGAAGAAGAATCTCTCTGAATGACTTGTCATTCTCTCCGCGAATGATGAAAACCACGAAAGGCTTCGCATGCAAGAGAAGCGAAAGCAGTTATAGGGAGAAATTAAGATATCGAGGTCTCAAAAATAAGTTGAGTTGAATATTAAAGGTAAAGTTCGAATCAGAAAGTCAAAAACCCGATGAGAAAGAGGTTGATCCCCAAAAGAGTCCTAAGAAACATTGAGCGTCGAAAAAGAGCATAAAATCAATAATTATCTAGTTCTTTGGGATCTAGTAAAAGCCTAACTTTTGATTTTAAGGGATCCTCGTCTTCTTCAAGCAGTGATTATTGTCCTAAGAAGCAAAATAGTCACCATGAGAAGTTTTGGTCAAAGAAATGTTCAAACCGACATGACAAGTCAAGTAAATAAGATTCTTCTCGTAGAAATTAACACCGAAAGAATAAAAAGAAAAAAATAGCGTGAGGAAAAGTTAAGTATCGAGCCTTTTCCATGACTCTCCGAGAAAGCAGAATACAATGGTTTAACAGTCTTCCAAAATGATGCATAAAAAGATACAGGATGTTTCATACGGTATTTAAAGGTCATTTTTAGGCTCAAAGGAGATCAAGAGAAACATACATTACATAATCCATTATAAGAAAAGAGCTAATCAAATTTTAAGGGACTGCACCAAATGTTTTGTGGAAATAAAGTTCTAGTTATAAGATTTCTACGATCTTATGTCTGTAGTAATATTCGGAGAAATAGTCAGAGAAGGTTCCCTCTCTAATGCAATAAAGAAATGAAAAACTTTAAACTTCAGAGATTTCTTAGTGCAGGTGCAGTGATATATCAAAGTAAATGAATTTTTAAGAAAAAAGAAAGTAGAGGAGACTGATATTGTGGAAACATGCCATTCGACCAGCAAAACAGACACAATGGCATAAATCAACATAAAAATTGACACATCAAACAACAATGATGCTTCAACTTCGCCCAGCTCGAGAAAAATCTAAATCCAATGATATAAGAGTAAGTATAAAAGCAGCTACAACACCAACAATGTAAAAGAGTTGACTACTCACCAAGTTGACCAAAATGTTGGCAACGATTTGTGAAAAGACTAAGGATACCATCAAATACAACCGGCCTAGAAAGTTTCATAGAGCAAAGAATAATGGAGACAAAAATAAATACTATAAGTTCTATGGTGATATTGATCATATTTAGTAGATATTATTAGGATTTCCATGATCGATTCCATATTTTAGTTAATAAAGGAAAAATCTGCGAGTTCGTTAAGAATAAAGAAAGAGAGTAACTGAGACATTTTTTCGATGATGTTGTGAAATGAAACTTGGCCCCGATTGAAGAATAAAGGTCCATTTATACAAATGTTATCTTAGTGACCGAATAAGAGGAATAAGAAAATCATTTGGAACCAGATATAAACAGATAAACTCTATGAGTGATTTCTGGAGGAGATCCATACTCCAAAGTCTCTAAAAATTTAACAACAAGATATGTATAAAATATTAAAATAATATGTCAAGGGCAGACATCTCTCCACGTGTACTAAAATCCATATCTGGACCTACCATTCTCATATAAAGATATAAAATGAACTACGTTTTCACAAAGTGATACAATGCTAATAACGGTGAAGCTTACATGAGTAGAAATCAAGAGGGTGATGATCAAAACTGGAAGCTTAGCAAACATCATGTACAACAGTACATATGAAAGAATGAGAGGATTTCAAGTGCTAATCCTTATCGGATTCAATAGAGAAAATGTAGATGTCTAGAGAAGTAAGAATTCTAAAAATGGCACAATGTATTTTCAAGGTGATCAGATACATGTCATAGTATCTATGGTCCATCAATTCCTAAGACATCATATAAACGACAAAGTGGTCATAATCAGAGAAAATCAGAAGACATTTAAGAAATGTGATGCAATATCCATAACATTTTAAACGTACCAACCAAATCATGAAGGGGTTGGCATATAAGGGATAAATGGAGCTTGATAAGAAGCTAGGCTAGTTTAGCCTAGGAAAGATGCAGAAGATGTGGTAATGGAAGCATAAAAGATTTTGAAGATCGGACGAGATATCTCAACCGTTCTCGTGTATAATGTTTTTTAAAAATAATATAAATATGTTTGCATGAAGTACGCAGAATGTAGCACAAACTCTTATATAAGTCATCTATTATCAGTCGAGCATCAATAATAAATTTTGTCTTATCATACAAAAAAATAAGATCTTACTCCTAATACAATACATACGCGATTGTTGAAGAAGTATACACATTGACAGTCGTAAAACACATATGAAAGTCCCATTATCCAACGTGAATGGCTACGGTCAAGATAAAGAACAAAAAGTGAAGGATGTGTGTAGACTTCATGAAATTAAACAAATCATGTCCAAATGACCCCTTATCATTGTCGAGGATTGACCAGGTGGTGGATGCAATATTAGGAAAAAAAATACTATATTTTATGGATACTTTTGTGGGATATAATCAAATTTATATGAGGTATAATGACCATAAACATACAACCTTCATCATTGCAAGAGGGTTACATTGTTACAAAATAATTCCCTTCTGATTAAAGAATAACTGGAGCAGCCTACCAAATACTAGTGAACAAGATCTTTACACCATAGTTTGTCCAAAATGTACAAACCTATATTGATGATATGTTGGTAACAAGACTTCATGAAGAAGATCACTTAACAGACCTATACGATACATTTGGCAACCTCAGGCGAGCATATCTAAATTTTAATTTAGAACGTACACCTTTATCATATAATATGGAAAGGTTTTAGGCTACATAGTGAGTAAAAGAGGATTCGAGGACGATTTAACATAACTTGCCAACTTAGCAACAATGAAGCCATCAAGGAACGCCAAAGAACCAAATCTTGACTAAAATCCTAACATTAATCACTAGATTCTTGTCAAGATCTTTGTACAAGTGTCAACCACTCTTCCAAGTACTGAAAGGAGAATGAAAGTTTGAATGAATTCTAACATGTGATGAAGAATTAAACAATATAAATAATTTTTTGGTTTCCCCTAAAATGTTAACCAAACCTCATCCATAAGAAAGCCTGTACTTATATCTTGTAGTCTCGGACTATGCATTCGCTGCAATACTAATACATGAGGAATGAAGGAAATCTTAAAGGTTTATATTGTGTAAGGAAATTCATATTACCAGATGGAACTAGGTACTTATATTTAGATAAACTTTCCTTAATTTTAGTAGTTGTGACTAGGAAAATAAGACCATATTTTCAAGCACATACTAGTGTAGATAATTTCTAATCAAAGGGTATTTTGGGAAGAGTTTTAAGAATTTAGTATTTAGGGTGAAATGCAGAGAGATAAAAGAGGTGTGTACTAGAAGTAAATTTTATCACCCTCATAAACGAAAGTAGTTGGGGTATTTATACTTGTTTAATAACCTGTAGGCCTTCCGGATCGAATCATGGGCTTGGGTCAAGTTTAAAAGCCTATAAGCCCAAGATAGGAAAAGACTAGCAATCAACTCAGTCACGATCCACTTGGTTGTACTGTTTAGTGGGGCATGGTACTGGATATATCCAAAATGTCCTTCAGATATATACAATAGTCAGTGTCATATAAATCTGACCTCATCACATAATATAATAGTTAAATCTTCATTCCCTTTTAGATATGTATTGCAAAGCCTAATATGTTAGAGAGATTGACAAAATAGTCAGTAAACTTAATGGATAATGATATCCATTTTGAGCTCATAACAACAATAAGATCCAATGCAATAACAAACGTTTTTAATAGAGTTTTAGTATGAGAGACATATTTTTCCAAGCAATGAGTCATAACCATGGGAGAAAGAAATAACAAAGTCTCAAGATCAGGAGTTCAACTCATATATCCAACAAGGAATATCATAAACCGGTTCATCAATTTTGGATTTTAAGCATCCAATATGAACCAGAATCTGAAGCTACAGTCCCAAGATGTGAGCTCGTAAATATTTATGGAGCAAAAAGGTAAAACTCATAACCAAATTTCAATTTTTTTTTTCAATCGAGTATCAAGGCATGAAGAAGTTAAAACCGAGAAAATAATTCAGTATTTGAAAGAGTTACATCGATTAATTACACAATTTTATCTCGTGAAATTCCAACAAGTTCCACAAGACGATAACTCAACAACTGATGCACTTTTATCTTCAGCATGAACATATTTGGCTCATAGAATAATCCTATAAAAAACTCCTTCTATTTTATTACACAACCATTTCCTCTAAACATTCACGTACATATAAGTAATGATAATCGAAGGTGAAGTAGAAGAATAATATTGGAGAAATACAACCAAAAAGTATTTGTTAGAAGGAGTGCTACCTGAAGGCAAAAAAGAATCACAAAAGATAAAAAAGAAGTCAACAAGATTTTCGGACTTTAAAAACAATGTATAAGAGAGGTTTAAGAAAGCTAATACTTTGGTGGTTAGGCACAAATTCAACAACTTTCATCATGAAAAAGTTACATGATGGAGAATGAAGCCCTCACTATGGATATAAAACATTTGTATTGAAGAACCCTACTATAAAACTACTATTGGCCAACCATTATGGAGGATAACATTTTCCAACAATTTGAAAATTTAATAAAAGTCCTGGCATTACTACTATAGACAATAACCGAGAGTATCTCATTTGAAAGATAGGGTTTAGATACTGTGGGACTCTTACCACTTGCTCCAAAAGGAAAAAAAAATTATACTAGTTTCTGAAAGATTTCAGAACATCATGACAACATATGTAATATTATATTAAAGTTAAACATATGTTACATGTTTGGAATTCTAAGATTTATTTGTATAGATAAAGGAATTCAGTTCAGAATAATAGTGTCACAAGGTTCTGCACTCAATAGATGATAAAATATATATTGTCTTCCTTCTTCCACCCTTAATTCAACGGTCAATTCGAAGTGACCAACATGACAATAGTAGAGGACATCAAGAATATGTTGGAATCAGTAGCTGGAACCTTGTCAGAGTTCCTAGAGAAAGTCTTATGGTCATACTAAACCACATCTAAGGCTGCCAAAGAAGAAAAACCATTTCCCATGGTTTATATAATGAAGGCAATAGTTCAAGATGAGATATGTAGGGCATCCCACATTATTACAACATATCATGAATGTAATACTGCATAAGCCCAAATATTAGAGCTAGACGTAATTGAAGAAATAAGCGTCAAACCACATCTTCAATCATAACATTACAAGGTATTAATGAGGAACATATATAATTCCAAAATACGGTTCATGATTTTGAACCATGAGATAAAGTGTTAAGAAAAGTCTTCCTTCATAGTAAAGAAAAAATCTCTAGAGTTAGATCCAATATGAAAGGCCCTTTCGCGATCGACGCCAAGGTGAAGTCACGAACTCATAAGTTACTAGATACAAAAGGAAACCAAGTTAGAATATAAAGCATTTAAATCTCTATCATAGTCCTTCAGACTAAAAGCTTATAATATACTAATCATGTAAAACGTGTTTATCAAATCATGAGGAGTATTATTTCCTCTCTCGGTGGTGTAATAAGGTTTTATGGAGGCATTCAAACATTACTAAAATATTATTCGTGCCAAAATTATTTTTTATTTGCATACAAAATATAACTAAAAAACAAAAAACACCAATAAACCGAAGTAGTGGGATCCTTTTTATAAAATCTAAGACTCAATAAAAGCTTAGTATAAGTCTTAGCCAAACAATAATAAAACCTTCTTACCAAAGTGCTCTATCATAAATACTAAGGCTTTATAAAGTCTACAAAAACAAATCTCGGACAACTAAGTGTTCCATTAAGAACTATATTCTTAGAATATGGTATAATAAAAACAAGTGTCGAAAGATCAAGAATTAATCCATTGACAAAAGGTAAGATCCAGTTGTTTTTAAACAAAATAAAAAGGAAAAAACCCTAATGAGAGTCATGCACCATAACCATGTTTGGAAACTTCTATAAAAATTCAAGCAAAGAACATAAGTGTTCATCAAATAAGTTTCGGCCTACTGAGATTGATAAGTCGATCGAAGAAACCAAGAAAACTAAATGTTTTATTAACAACACAAAGACTCATAAAAAAATAACAAAAAAGGTACTCATAAAAAAATCTTAAGTACAAAAAATACAACAATGCTTTTAGCATGCACCAAAAACCAAAAGAGTGAAAAATTAAGTGTAAACATCCTTCTGAGAGGCAATAATATTTTCAGTATGGACATCAAACATAGTTTTTTGAACACCATCACCTCAACGTCTCTAGTTTGGGCACCAGTAGTCTAAATATTATTAATCCCACCAACATCTTGCACCACATCACTTTAGTCTAAGTCCTTTGGACTTTCATCCTCAAGGATAAAATACCAAAAGTAACCCAAGTCAAGCTCGTGATATTCATGGTGAAAGTCAAGAACTAACTAGGAATGAGCCTCCCTATATGTTTTTATGAAAGACATTGATTGTCGGTAAAAACTATGATCATTTATCTGATTATCACATTCATTAAGCAAAAGGTCTAAAATGTAACAAAAATTTGATGTCGGAGCATACAATTGCTTATGTAGGTTTGATCTTGATACCTATATTTTGGCCATGATATCAATGGTTTTTTAGTCAAAATAAAACCAACGATCCTCCGTAGCATCACGAGAAAACTTAGAAGTATTCAGATTCTCTTTACATGTTGTTGAAAATGTGCTCTGAATAGAGGTCATATTCTTCATAGACATACCAAACTATCAAATGACTGAAAGATAATCTTTGGCATGAAAAATGCACTAACCAATTTATAAATCATAAAAATACACGTTTTTCAATAATTTAGTCTGAGACTACAACTCGAGGTTTAACAATATTTTCTCCTCGCGGCTAGCTTCAACTTATCCCTTAGTTGTTTTTCAATCTTAATCTTTTCCTCAAGAGAAGATTTAAAAAAAAACATATACTTTGACATATTCAACAACACCAGTTAAAGATAAATGAAGTGAATCCTCGACAACCTTGCAAGAAACATTATCAATAATAATAGAAGGAATCGGCTAAAGATCTTCATGAATAACAGAAATTTTTGCATTTGCTTCGGTGGTAAGAACCACAGTTTTCTCAGATGTCACTTCCCAATTAATAACTTCAAAAACTGAATTAATAACGTAACTAGTGGTGTCAACCACTATAATATCATATGCATTAGAAAATTTAGCTCCAGTTTCATCAACAGAGAAATTCAGTTGTGCGGTTAAAGATCATACAACTTTAAGCGTACCTTTATTTTTCATATGCTCATGACAGAGGTGAATGAACTCATCATACTCTTATATGAGGCCCCCCTTAACTTGATTTGTTGTTTTGTTTATCATATCCCTAAAATACGGCTTTGGTACAGACTTCACCAAAGCCAATACATCTTTTTCAAAACGAAGGACAATTGACTCCAAACGACTAGGAGACGCAGGTGCAGGAACCTAAGCATAAAAAATATTTTCTTCTATAATACTGTCTACATCAAAAGAGGACTGGGGAATAAAGACATAAACCAAAAGATTACTTTGTAGCTCGGCTACATGAGCTAACATATTTTGTCTCTTATGGACAATTTCATCATTTTCACCTTGGTCTCTTTGACATAAGAGGGAATTTATCCTTTTTCTTATCAAATTAGAGGTTTCTCACCACGATTTCTTGGGAATATTTTGAAACATTGATTTTGGACTCCGAAGAATTAGAAGACATCTTCTCCAAGTCTTGGTCTTTGATTTTTTTTGCGTTTTTCTATTTTGGAACTCTTCCCACTATCATTGTTTTCGAAAATATTCTTTTCCACATCCATTTTCTTCTAGGATTATTTCATAACTTTCTTATTTAAAGGAGAAGATTTCTCAATAGCATTCTCATTAGGGGCTATACAACAAAGACCATTCGAGTACACCGATGCTAGAAGATAGCCCGTTATAAACAAACGATTCAGAAAATAAAGTAGAGGAATAAAAGTAAGAATATTTATAGGCCTCCTCTTTAAAGTAACTTATTTTTGGGGAGTACATTACTCTGTCTGTAAATCAAATGGCATATTCACAAACAACTTGAAATATAAAAGATAGAAAAAATGAATCCAACAACGAAAACGTAAAAACAAAGAAGCAGAGAGGGCCGAGAATATATATACTTACACATGGAAGCCTCACTTCACCTAAGATGAGGCTCTGCATATCCATATTTGGTCTCCCAGTTTTTGGAGACAAAAACGAATTTATCCTTCCGCGCTTAATTGTAAGTGAGAAGGTTAGTAACAATATTTGAGAATGAATGTATAACAAAAATGGAAAAATAGATTGATATTTGATCATAAGCCTTGTGAGCGGTGATGAACTCACTTGTCGAGAAGTGTTGACTAACACTCTTTAAAAAAAATTAAAATGATATAAGAAAATTCCAAGAGTTTGGGACACCGTTAGCTTAGCCATATATTTTTCATATGAAAAAACTCAAGAAGATCTATAATAAGAGGGAACCGAAGCCCATGATTAAGACTATATTGAAGAAAACCATTTCATCGTCGCATATATCAAAAGGATTTTCCCTACTTTTAGGAAACCTAACCTCAACATCATATGTAATTGTCAAGTCAACCATCTTTTTGGCACACTCATCTGTGGCCATCTACAGATATGGATGATTATTGATGCATTTATTCTGAACTTCATTCAAAACTTCATAGCTTACATTAATAGCATCTCTATGAGCATTATGGTTATCTTGAGTATTAGTTCTTGTAATCGAAAGACTTATACGTTCAAGATAAAAAGGGGTAAGATAATAAGAAATATGAAGTGTAACTTTAAACGTGTTTTCCTTCTTAACTATAATTTTATTTTTCTTTTAAGTTGAATGACGAACGAGGCAAGAAGTTTCAGAAATTTGTTCTTTACAAGAAGATCCAACTCCATAAGAACCATTATTATGATTATTTCAAAAGTCAGAAGCTTCGCTGTCTTCTCCTCTTCTACCCATTTATAAGTGAAATTGAAAGTTGTTATAACAAAAATAACAAATTCACAAACGATTGAACAAACTTAAAAAAATAAAAGAGTGAAGAAAGAAGGACAAAAAACAGAGAAGTAAAGAAATACATTAAAGAAATCAAAGAAAAAAAGAATACGATATTTATACCCAAGGATATGATTTGAATTAAAACCGTTTATCTTTTCAGTCCTATGAGTTGGATTAATTTGGAATTTAAACAATTTGGATCTAAAAAAGGGTAAATGACCAAGGTGGCAGAAGCTGAAAAATATTATTTAAACATTTTAAAAAAAAATCGAAACCATTAATCTTGGTTTCGCATGTAGGTTTTTTTGTCCGGTATCTATCATCTAAATTTATATTTCACATTTGTTCACAAATATGGTTTTTTATTCCGCAACTTTCGTCTCTCGTCCCGCAACTCTCGATATCTCGTCCTCCAACTTTCGATATATCGTCCCGCAACTCTCAATCTCGCCTCTTGTAACTAGTGGGTCTTTTTCTACAACTTTTGGTCTCTTGTCTATGCGTCTTTCGGTCGCTCGTCCGTAATTATCTATCTTTCATCCTGTAACTATCTGTCTCTCATCCGAAAACTTTTGGTCTCTCGTCTTTGCATCTCTAGTTTTTGCTATGTGCGTCTTTATCTTTTTTAAAAAACTAAAAAATTCTTTCATTCATGTATCTAATTTTGTTTTTGCATCTCTTGTCTCTCGTCTCTACGTCTTCGTCTTTCCTAAAAAAATAATTCATGAATCTAGTTTTATTTTTGCGTCTCTTGTCTTTCGTCTATGCGTTTTCGTCTTTCATAAAAAAAAATAAAAAATTTCATTAATGAATATAGTTTTTTTGGTACTTAAAAACAAAATCGATGATAAAAAATAAAATTAATAATACAATTGTTTTATGATTTTTTTATAAGAAGATATTTGAATTATAAAAAATAGATGGATAATTAATAATAAATAAAAAAGAAAAAAAAATATTTAATAAAAATATATGAAAATAAGAATATTAAATGGATAATTATCTGGTTTTGATATTTATCATAGCTTTATTTTTTTATTAAAAATTCGTTAATATTTTATAATAAATATTATTATTAGCAATACTTTTATTTTATTTTCAAAAATCATCATTTAATAATAATAAAATGTTAAAACTTAAAAATAAGGTTAATAAATATTTTTAAAGTTTTGTTTAAACAAAGTACAAATAACTCATTTAATATTATTTATTAATTATTTCTACCTAACTTTTTTATATGTAATTTATTACTAAATAATACCATTTCATTATTTATTGTTTAAGAATATGAAAAAGGTAACTAAATAATTTGAACTTTTTGTCATTTTATGACAGTTGTTCACTTGTTTGTATTCATTATTATTCTACTAAATTTTTAGGATATTTATTTTATTCTATTAAATATAATGTTTTTATTTTAATGTTTTGGAATATAAATATTTTGGGAGTTAGCGACCATCATTTAAGTAAAAATAAAAGTACAAACAATCAATCGGATTGTCACGTTCACGGAAAATCACACGCAATATAAGATTTTTAAAAAATACTTTTTTAAAAAAAAAATTAAACTTTCAAATCTCACAAATTACAGATTTTTACAATAAATCTGAATGAATTCTAAATTTTTGTTAAAAAAATTAATTATTAATATGTTTGTGTTTGGTTTTGATGATTCATATGTCTTTTACTCAACCAAAAATATAATAAGTAACTTATGAAATACTTGTATATCTATTTACAAGTTTTGGATGATTTATTTTCTTTTTTCTGCAACCGAGTTGAATGTATTTACGCATACAACTTACACTAGTTTCCAAATTTAATTTCTATTATGTTTCTTAAACCTAAAATACATTTATGGCAACCAAACTAAACATATTTATGCATCTAACTTAGATTAGTTTCCATACCTACTTTATATTTTATTTATGCACTCAACTTATAGTAATTTACAGCTTAGTTTCTATTTTAGTTTCTATTTTGTTTATCAAACTTAATTTTTATCCTCAACCTAATTGAACGAATTTACGCACTTTACTTACAATAGTCTCCAGGCTGACTTTTTATTTTATTTTTTAAACCTAAAAAGCCTTTTTTCGTAACCCAATTGAATGTATTTACATACCTAACTTACAGTAGTTTCCAAACCCACTTCCTATTTTATTTTTCAAACTTTAAAAGCCTTTTTTCACAGGCCCAATCGAATGTATTTACACAACCAATTAGAGCAGTTTATAAACCCACTTTATATTTTATTTTACAAACCTGAAAATCCTTTTTTTTTTCAACCCAATTGAATGTAATTTACGCGTCCAACTTAAAGTAGTGTTCATACCCATTTCTATTTTGTTTTTCAAATCTTAAAGAATTATTTTCACAACCAAATTGCATATATTTACGCACCTAACTTATATTAGTTTAAATATTAATTTACATATATTTTTTTAATTTGTAATTTAGATAAATAATGACGAAAGGGACAAACTTTAGATAAAGTAGTGTTCACCAAATGCTTTGTAAAGTACACCTTTCTACCATCTCATTAAAGGTGTATATGATCATAAATATATTAATAAGGTCATAGTTGAAATAATAAAATATTTTGACCCTAAGAATGAAGCTTTTATATTTGCTGAAAAACCTGTTGCACTGATAAAAAAAGATGTAATACTCTTTTGGAGAGTCAAGTGAGCGTAAATAGAGACTAATATGAACAAAATAAGAATTAAAATTCTTCAAATGAAGAACAACAATCAAGAATTATCACATCATTTTTTCCCGATTCTTGCTGACCAAAAAAATAACGGCAATAAAATTTATTATTTTATTTTTTCAGCAATTAAAAACCTATTTATACACCCAATTTACTCGTAGTTACACAATTAATTTTTTGTTTTTGGTTTTTTACAACTAAAAAATCTATTTACGCAACACAATTGCACGTAATTTCGTAACCAAAAGTAACGCTTACAAAAATATTTTTGCAAGATGCAATCAAGCTGGCTGCAATATCACCAAGAGAACATGATAACAAAGATGTAGTTTTTTGTGTGTGTTAAAAAGCATTAAATAATTGAAAAAAGGTTCATACAAGGATCTGGGGCATTCCCCTCCAATTACTTCTACAAACAACTAAAGGGAGTCTTTGTGATATAATATGAAATAACATAAAATAAACGATCGATACGTGATAGAAAGATAGGACTCGTCCGTGACGAGTAAACCAGTGAGTAGCTCAGACTGCTAGACATCCGCATCAGCATCCGCAATTGTTCCATCCATCAATGAAGTGTCAGGTCACGAACTGTATGCTGCATAGGATCCCTGCAAACAAAGGAAAGCTATTAATAATAATATTAGTAAGTCCAACCAGTCTTGGTGCCTTGGAATCGAAACCGAAGATCTGAAAAGATTCAGTGAGAAACCATAGAGGCAAGGGTCGGAAGGGATCCAAAGGTTCTTTGGTTCCTCTCCTTCCATACGTGGTAGATTACCGCGACGAAGCATGACTGCCAAATTGAATGGTTTCGAGATTGATACCAATTTGATGCTTCATAAAGCCAAGACTGCCAACAAGAAACGAGAATGAGGAAACCTAATCTAGAACTAGCGTTTGCCCAAATGCTCTAAGTGAAAGTACAATCATAGAGGAGATGATGGGTAGTTTCATTGTCAGAGCTACAAAGCATACAAAGGGCTGGGATATTGTAATCCCAACTGAGGAGCTTGTCTTTAGTGACAAGCTTGCCCGAAATAGCGAGCCAGAGAATGAAAGAATGTCGTGGAATATTGGATTTGTTCCAAACTAACCCTGCCCACCCTACTTTGGGGTGGGGCACTCGAATGGCATGATACGTGTTATTGATGGAGAATGTAGTGCATCCTTCTTTCGCATTCCAGAAGGGAATATCAATAGATGATATGTTGGGAGGAGGGAGAGAGAAAATGAGGTTTTGAATCTCCAGTAGACTGGCCCGACTTCAAGAGTTCGCAGTTATGATATTGGACGGGCAACTCCAGCTTCCATTGGTGATTATATCCGCGACCTTGAGATTTTTACTTAGTCTGGAATCCTTGATGATACTTTCTCCATAGTGGGAGGCGAGCGAAGTAGGGATGAGCCAAGCATCGTACCAGAATGAGGTAATCGCGCCATTTCCAATTGCTATCCTGCATAAATTACAAGCCAAGGGCCGGAGGCGAAGAATTTTCCTCCATATCCAGGAGGGAGAAGATCCCATCGGGAGGTTCCAAAAAAAATTATTTTTAATTTTCTCAATCTTTATCCAGTCACTCCAAATGGACTGAGAGTTTTTACTTATTATCGACCAATGGTGTTTCAGGACAGCCACCTAATTCCATATTTTGAGATCTAGAATCCCAAGGCCGCCCTCCACAGTGGGGAAAGTTACTGTGTTCCAAGCAACTTTTGCACCATGGATTTTCATGGCCGAGCCAGACCAAATAAAACAGCGAAGGTACTGAGTCAATTCTTTTAAAATCCTCGAGGGGAGGATAAAGATGGACGACCAGTACACCTGACCGGCGAAAAGAACAGACTTAATGAGCTGAAGCCTACCAGCATAAAAGAGATGCTTAGTAGTCCACGAATCAATTCTAGAAGTAATTTTATGGATGAGGGGACGACAATCAGAATAAGGAAGACGACTAGTGAGCAGAGAAACCCCCAAGTATTTAACATGAAAGGATCCTTCCGGGAAGTTCAGGATATTCCTGAGTTCCAGACGAAGAGACTCATCAATACCAGAAAAGAATATGTGACTCTTGGAGGAGTTGACTTTTAATCCAGAGAGAGTATAAAGCTCGTCAAGGGCTTCCTTGATGAGCTGAAGGGAGTTCACATCACCGTGGCAGAAAATTATAAGATCATCAGCAAAGCAAAGATTAATGATTTTAAGCTTTTGACATTTCCAATGAAAACAAAAGTTCTTATCTGTACTTTTCTCCTTTAGAATGCTGGAAAGAACCTGCATGACAAGGACAAAGAGAAAGGGGGAAAGCGGATCTCCCTGCCTGAGGTCTTTTCGACCTTTGAAATTTCCATGAGGATCTCCATTAATATTTATGGAATAAGAAGGAGAAGAAATACAAGTGATGATCCATGTGATCATTTTAACAGGGAATTGCATTACGACTAGAATGTCTAGGATGAGATGCCATCTGACATTGTCAAAGGCTTTCATTAAGTCGATTTTGAGCGCGAATTTTTTATCCCTAGCATTGGAGTGATATCCCTTCAAGAGTTCTTGAGAGAGAAGGATATTATCAGAAATATTCCTTCCCTTAACGAAAGCCGATTGAGAATTATCAATCAGGTAAGGAAAATAATCCTTAATACGGTTAGCTAAGATCTTGGAAATGATCTTGTAGCTAACATTACAGAGTGCGATAGGGCGAAAGTCAGTTGGATTTGAAGGAGAATCTTTTTTAGGAATGAGAGAAATAGAGGCAGAGCTCTAAGAGGCTGCCAAAGAATTAGAGTGAAAGAAACTGAGGACACCGTTACAGATGTCATGTTCAACAATACTCCAATTTGATTTGAATAAACAAGAGTTGAAACCATCGGGACCCGAAGCTTTGTTACCGTCAATACTAAATAAAGCCGATTTTATTTCCTCGCGAGTGATCTCACGAGTCATAGAATCCTTATCAGAATTGGTAACTTTAGAGGTGAGAAGAGAATATATAGTTTCAAGGCCAGGGTATCCATCATAATGCCTGGTCCCAAGAGAGTTCTAAAAGAATTTCACAAAGACTTTGGAAACACTAGCTGGAGTAGAGACAATTACTCCACTCTCATTAGAGATATAGATGATCTTATTTTGAAAGAGGCGGGACTTAATGCTATTGTGGAAGAATTTAGTATGTTTGTCTCCGAGCTTGATCCAATTCTCTCTAGATTTTTGTTTAAGAAAAGATTCCTCGGCTCTGCTAAGAAAGATATATGAAGCAGATGCTTCACACTCTTCCAATACTAAAGAAGAATTGAGAGGGTCACAAGCAAGGTTGGATTGAGCTTGAAAGATCCTTTTCTGAGCATTAATGACTCGGGAACCAATGTCACTAAACTCTTTACGATTAAGACCCACAAGGTCTGTTTGCAGACGACTCAGCTTTTTTCAGAGACCAGATTCATCCCCGAGGAAATAGTGGGGCTATTCCAACTGGACTTAACGATCTCTTTGAAAAGCGGATTAGATTGCCACATATTGAAAAATTTGAAAGGCCTTTTGCGCTTAGGGCGTGAAAACCCAAGGTTAAGCATAACACTAGTATGGTCAGAATAGTGGAGAAATCCATAATACGCATAGGACATAGGGAAAATATCATCCCAGACAGGATTAACAAGGACTCTGTCAATCTCGGATAAGATTGGATTATTAGGCTGTTTATTAATCCAGGTGAATTAAAATCCAGTGGATCGAAGATCACTGAGCTCACAATTGAAGCAATAACTATTAAAGTCCTCAATAGCAGCAGTCCAATTTTCGGGGTATCCCAAACGTTTATTCGGGTGATGAATGGCGTTAAAATCCCCAAGTAAGACCCAAGGAATACAATTATTTACCAGGGATATGGTAGACAGGTCTCTCCATAGGGGAGTTTTATCTACAGCGTCATTAAAAGCATAAATAGCAGTAAATCTAAAAGTAGCATTAAAGTTATGGCATTTAGCTATACAGTGAATATACTGCGAGGATTGGGATTCTCTAGAAATGGTAATGACACTAGGGTTCCAGATTATCCAAATTCTACCGAGGTGGTGAGAGGCGTGGTTAGTTAGGGACATGCAAAAGGGGACCATATTTCTAACTATAGCATCAACTTTATGCAATTGAACTTTAGTTTCGACAAGAATTAATAGGGATATACTGTTACTAATTATAAATTTAGTAACATCTTTTTGTCTAACAGGATCATTTAATCCCCTAACATTCCAAGAAGCAATATTTATAGTTAGGATTCTTACAGTGCTCTAGACGATGGTCCTGTCGGAGGACAACTCCTTAATACCCTCGGTCGGAGTTTCTGCTAGGGCGGTGTCTTTAAGAGGCGAATCGACCTCCTCCCCACTTTCCAGCTCCATTCCTTCCTCAAGAGTATCCAGCTTCTTCCCGCTAGATTGAGTCGGCTCGATCTCAGAAGGGTCAGAATCATCTGAAGTGGATGCTAGAATGGACACTCCTTTTTTGCAAAGGCGCGCTGGATGACCAAAAACAGCACAGATCGCACACTGAGGGGGGGGGGGGGGGGAAAGCCCTTGATACTCAAAATTCACCGTGATGAGCTTGCCACTTATCTTGAAAGAAAGAGATGTGCAGATTTCTGCTCCCAGCAGAGATCATAATGTAGATACTGGCAAAAACGGAGTTTTTCCATTCTTTCCGTTTGAAAGTCCACATATAACGGAGTTCCCAAGACCGATCAAATTTTGCAAAATCCCTCCGCAGTCCAAAGTTCCAAAGGTAAGTTAAATACTTTGACCCAGATAGGGATCTCTTTGAGAGATCTTTGATAAGAGTGGAAAGAGGGCCCAATTTTTTAAAATGATCAAATTTCCACCAAAGTGCCATGGGGCATGATCCAAGATATTTTTAGCCATTTCTTCAGACTCAAATTTAAAAAGGTAATACCCTTCAGGGAGAGGCTTAAATTCCTTAAGACCAAATTTCCTCCAGAGAGATTCTACATTGGCTTTTAGGAGAGTGAAATTTTAGGGTTGAGTGAGGAAGTACCTCGATAAACAAGCCTTCCATAAATCCGGGGGGACCCATTGCCGACTCATTCAATATGAAATCCACTCCATCATGGTCCATATGGTTAAGCCCAATAACCAATGTAGATCGATTATCTACATGACCCGCTACAATGCTAGCATAGGATGGTGAGGAGGAAGCATTCGGTTTAGGTTTCGAACTTAGGGAGTTGGAATTCATGGATGTAGGGTTTGGGCTTTTAGAGGGAGCTTTGTGAATTTGGGCCAATTTGTTAAGGAATTTTCTTCCTTTTGGGCTCTTGCCAGCATTACCAAAGTTCCGAATAAGGGAGTAAGGTTTGTAGGTAGAACCGACTCCAAGCAAGCCTTTTCCTTTATTTTCCAAAGGCCCAACATGAGAAATGATTCTAGTTTGCCCAATAAATTTCACAGTCATGCCAAAAAACCAGATCTATTGACAACAGGCTTTGACTTTTCACTCTGGCCCAGAACAAGAGGGTGAAGGCCCAAACCTTTGGACTGCTGGCCCAGATTTGTATTTAATTGCTGATGGCCCAGCTTTTCTTTTAAGTTTTGCTGGTCCAAAGCCAACTGTGGACCCGGGCTACCAGCCAACTGTTGATCCATATTCATCTCAGTACCATGGCCCAATATAGGGTTCGACTGACCCGACTTGACAGAAAGAGGAGATTTCATGCTTCGAATTAGGGTTACCAAATTCACCAAGAGAGGGAAAGGTCAGGGCTGGGTGAAAGATGTTAATTTGGCTATCAGGAAGAGAATCAACGAGCCATCTCGCTCCTCCATCAGAGACTCCATGGGAAGCTTCCCCTGGGAAGCCGACGAAGCATAAGCGAACCAGATTTTGGAAGCGTTCAGGGCAGGAGTGCTGATTCTGGGTCTAAGGGGAACTTTACCCGATTGAAGGGGCAGAGGACAAGACGAGTTTGAGATTGGAGGGGGAGGTCCTTCGATAGAAGCTACCAGATTCCGGTACAGGTCATGGGAAGCTGGTAACATACCATTATCAATCGATTGAATATCCAAATGCTTCGATGGAAGGGGCTCCTGAGCATAGGAGAAGGTCAGGGGAGACATCACACAGTCTGGACTTACCGGCGAGGAAAGGTACGACTTCATGACCGGTGACTTCTCATTCTGAAAGAAAATGTGGCCTTGGCCAAACTCCATATGGTGTCTGGCTAGGGCCAGAGCGTTCTTGACATAGGTTTCATGCTGGTTTGATATGTTATGCAGACTTTTTGTGGGGGGGGGGCATCGAAGGGAGCTACAGGAATGCTCAGTGCCTCAGGGTTGGTTGGCTGATCAGAGAGAAGGACATCGCCGGTTAGTGCTGGAGAAGAGGAAAAGGTGGCTAGGGAGGAGGAGAAGCCAACTGGACGAATTGGTGAGAATGCACCCAACCTTTCAGAGGGTTTGGCAGGTCTAAGTGAGGTTGGGTGTTCAATTGGGTGAGAAGAGAGGTAAGCACTTTGTCTGAAGAATTTGTGCTTTGTGAATTGTTTGAGGATAACTGGATTGGAGGCTTTAGGGTTTGATAAATAGAGATTTGGATATTTCTTGGGTTGATAGATAGGTCTGGGTATAGGTAGAGGCTGATAGGACTTGAAAATACAACAAGTCCAGGCTTAGGGTGAAGGAAGTACAGGGAGAGGGCTAGCTGGTTACTGCTAGGGTTGTAGAAAGGGGGCAGGGTTGTACCATGGTCAGAAAGAATGGACTAGTTCGAAGTGTGTTTAAGCCAAGAATAGAAAAACAGAAGAAGGCTTGAAGGGTTTGGAAAGGTAGTTTGCAGGTTGCCCAAAATAGAGGAGAGAGGTGAGAAGGGATGTATTGGTAATGATGCTGGTAAATGTAACCGTTGGGCTTGAAACCAAAGGATCTAACCAGTAGTTTGGTTAGGACTAGACCCTTAGATTCAAACCAGAAAGAGCAACAAACATCACCTATAGCTGTTAACCAACAATTTCCACAGCCTCCACAGAATATGACATTAACTGCTGGGTAGGGGAAAGCTAAAAAACATCTAGTCAAGGAGATGAAGATAGGCAGTGAATTGAAAACCTTATTTGTACTGGTGAAGGTTGATTGGATTAGAGACAGAAGGCGTGAGGGGCTGCCATCCATTGAATCACCTAGGTGTGAGGGAGACTTGTATTTCAAGGTGGCTGATACATTACACTTTGGATTTATGCAATGGGTAGCATCATATCCATCAGACAGTTTGCTAGTATCCTGGATTGAAGAAGGGGAGTAGGTAGTGCAGTGGCAAATCCATTGGCCACTATCAAGCAACTCCTAGATTGAAGACTGACCCAGGTTGATCCAAAGCCTCCATTCCAGCATAACATAAGAGTTGGTAGCCTGGATAACAGTGGCTTGGATCCTCACAAATCCTCCTTCAAACATGGAGGATTCATGGAAGAAAGAAGATGGTCAAGGTTACCGTTGGATAATACTTTAACAAAGATGTAGTTGTACTTCTCAAGTTGTATGTTTGTACAATACTACGTTTCACAACATCTAGAAAAATATTAATTACTTCAATAGTAAAATATGTTACTGATTTTTTAAAAATCAATGAGTATGATTAGACAGAAACAATTTGAGAAAAACTAATAAGTTCAATGAAAGCATGTTGCCAAAGTAAACCATAAACAATTATTGGTTGTGTAGTTTTACTTGTGGTAAGTACTAATTTATATATATAATAAAACTAGCAATTCATATAATAATTATGTATCGTTGTGTAACCATTTTTTTCCAAAAACACACACACACGCTAGATTATACTCTAGATATTGAAAAACTATACCACTATGTCTCAAATAGTTGGAATTGAATATTATATGTGATGTGATAGTGCTTGAAATAATCTAAAATATAACAAGAAAAAAATGTAAGTTTACAAATGATTTTTTCTTCATAAAAATAATTTTAAACTACAAATTTAATTGATAAACTTTCTAATTATAATAACAGATTGTCGTGGGAGAACTTGGAAAAAAAAGGTTTCCATTTACATATGAAACTGGAAGGGATGAAGGTGTTGAAGTTAACGAAGAAATAAACGAAGGGGACTCTAAAAATGATAAAGGTGATACATTTGTTGGCGCCCATGAGCATGATAGTCCATCATCAAATGCTCATAAAAAAGTAGAAAAAATCTGGTTTGAAATACAGTCAAAGAAAACTCAACTAACAGATTCGAAGACGTTTGTAAATACCATCCAAAGAATATAATATAACTAAATAAAATATCGGAGAATACGAGTGATGTATCCGAGAAAGTCCAAACACAAACCTTTTTAATATTATTTTACTAGTGGGTCTTTTTCTACAACTTTTGGTCTCTTGTCTATGCGTCTTTCGGTCGCTCGTCCGTAATTATCTATCTTTCATCCTGTAACTATCTGTCTCTCATCCGAAAACTTTTGGTCTCTCGTCTTTGCATCTCTAGTTTTTGCTATGTGCGTCTTTATCTTTTTTAAAAAACTAAAAAATTCTTTCATTCATGTATCTAATTTTGTTTTTGCATCTCTTGTCTCTCGTCTCTACGTCTTCGTCTTTCCTAAAAAAATAATTCATGAATCTAGTTTTATTTTTGCGTCTCTTGTCTTTCGTCTATGCGTTTTCGTCTTTCATAAAAAAAATAAAAAATTTCATTAATGAATATAGTTTTTTTGGTACTTAAAAACAAAATCGATGATAAAAAATAAAATTAATAATACAATTGTTTTATGATTTTTTTATAAGAAGATATTTGAATTATAAAAAATAGATGGATAATTAATAATAAATAAAAAAGAAAAAAAAATATTTAATAAAAATATATGAAAATAAGAATATTAAATGGATAATTATCTGGTTTTGATATTTATCATAGCTTTATTTTTTTATTAAAAATTCGTTAATATTTTATAATAAATATTATTATTAGCAATACTTTTATTTTATTTTCAAAAATCATCATTTAATAATAACAAAATGTTAAAACTTAAAAATAAGGTTAATAAATATTTTTAAAGTTTTGTTTAAACAAAGTACAAATAACTCATTTAATATTATTTATTAATTATTTCTACCTAACTTTTTTATATGTAATTTATTACTAAATAATACCATTTCATTATTTATTGTTTAAGAATATGAAAAAGGTAACTAAATAATTTGAACTTTTTGTCATTTTATGACAGTTGTTCACTTGTTTGTATTCATTATTATTCTACTAAATTTTTAGGATATTTATTTTATTCTATTAAATATAATGTTTTTATTTTAATGTTTTGGAATATAAATATTTTGGGAGTTAGCGACCATCATTTAAGTAAAAATAAAAGTACAAACAATCAATCGGATTGTCACGTTCACGGAAAATCACACGCAATATAAGATTTTTAAAAAATACTTTTTAAAAAAAAAAATTAAACTTTCAAATCTCACAAATTACAGATTTTTACAATAAATCTGAATGAATTCTAAATTTTTGTTAAAAAAATTAATTATTAATATGTTTGTGTTTGGTTTTGATGATTCATATGTCTTTTACTCAACCAAAAATATAATAAGTAACTTATGAAATACTTGTATATCTATTTACAAGTTTTGGATGATTTATTTTCTTTTTTCTGCAACCGAGTTGAATGTATTTACGCATACAACTTACACTAGTTTCCAAATTTAATTTCTATTATGTTTCTTAAACCTAAAATACATTTATGGCAACCAAACTAAACATATTTATGCATCTAACTTAGATTAGTTTCCATACCTACTTTATATTTTATTTATGCACTCAACTTATAGTAATTTACAGCTTAGTTTCTATTTTAGTTTCTATTTTGTTTATCAAACTTAATTTTTATCCTCAACCTAATTGAACGAATTTACGCACTTTACTTACAATAGTCTCCAGGCTGACTTTTTATTTTATTTTTTAAACCTAAAAAGCCTTTTTTCGTAACCCAATTGAATGTATTTACATACCTAACTTACAGTAGTTTCCAAACCCACTTCCTATTTTATTTTTCAAACTTTAAAAGCCTTTTTTCACAGGCCCAATCGAATGTATTTACACAACCAATTAGAGCAGTTTATAAACCCACTTTATATTTTATTTTACAAACCTGAAAATCCTTTTTTTTTTCAACCCAATTGAATGTAATTTACGCGTCCAACTTAAAGTAGTGTTCATACCCATTTCTATTTTGTTTTTCAAATCTTAAAGAATTATTTTCACAACCAAATTGCATATATTTACGCACCTAACTTATATTAGTTTAAATATTAATTTACATATATTTTTTTAATTTGTAATTTAGATAAATAATGACGAAAGGGACAAACTTTAGATAAAGTAGTGTTCACCAAATGCTTTGTAAAGTACACCTTTCTACCATCTCATTAAAGGTGTATATGATCATAAATATATTAATAAGGTCATAGTTGAAATAATAAAATATTTTGACCCTAAGAATGAAGCTTTTATATTTGCTGAAAAACCTGTTGCACTGATAAAAAAAGATGTAATACTCTTTTGGAGAGTCAAGTGAGCGTAAATAGAGACTAATATGAACAAAATAAGAATTAAAATTCTTCAAATGAAGAACAACAATCAAGAATTATCACATCATTTTTTCCCGATTCTTGCTGACCAAAAAAATAACGGCAATAAAATTTATTATTTTATTTTTTCAGCAATTAAAAACCTATTTATACACCCAATTTACTCGTAGTTACACAATTAATTTTTTGTTTTTGGTTTTTTACAACTAAAAAATCTATTTACGCAACACAATTGCACGTAATTTCGTAACCAAAAGTAACGCTTACAAAAATATTTTTGCAAGATGCAATCAAGCTGGCTGCAATATCACCAAGAGAACATGATAACAAAGATGTAGTTTTTTGTGTGTGTTAAAAAGCATTAAATAATTGAAAAAAGGTTCATACAAGGATCTGGGGCATTCCCCTCCAATTACTTCTACAAACAACTAAAGGGAGTCTTTGTGATATAATATGAAATAACATAAAATAAACGATCGATACGTGATAGAAAGATAGGACTCGTCCGTGACGAGTAAACCAGTGAGTAGCTCAGACTGCTAGACATCCGCATCAGCATCCGCAATTGTTCCATCCATCAATGAAGTGTCAGGTCACGAACTGTATGCTGCATAGGATCCCTGCAAACAAAGGAAAGCTATTAATAATAATATTAGTAAGTCCAACCAGTCTTGGTGCCTTGGAATCGAAACCGAAGATCTGAAAAGATTCAGTGAGAAACCATAGAGGCAAGGGTCGGAAGGGATCCAAAGGTTCTTTGGTTCCTCTCCTTCCATACGTGGTAGATTACCGCGACGAAGCATGACTGCCAAATTGAATGGTTTCGAGATTGATACCAATTTGATGCTTCATAAAGCCAAGACTGCCAACAAGAAACGAGAATGAGGAAACCTAATCTAGAACTAGCGTTTGCCCAAATGCTCTAAGTGAAAGTACAATCATAGAGGAGATGATGGGTAGTTTCATTGTCAGAGCTACAAAGCATACAAAGGGCTGGGATATTGTAATCCCAACTGAGGAGCTTGTCTTTAGTGACAAGCTTGCCCGAAATAGCGAGCCAGAGAATGAAAGAATGTCGTGGAATATTGGATTTGTTCCAAACTAACCCTGCCCACCCTACTTTGGGGTGGGGCACTCGAATGGCATGATACGTGTTATTGATGGAGAATGTAGTGCATCCTTCTTTCGCATTCCAGAAGGGAATATCAATAGATGATATGTTGGGAGGAGGGAGAGAGAAAATGAGGTTTTGAATCTCCAGTAGACTGGCCCGACTTCAAGAGTTCGCAGTTATGATATTGGACGGGCAACTCCAGCTTCCATTGGTGATTATATCCGCGACCTTGAGATTTTTACTTAGTCTGGAATCCTTGATGATACTTTCTCCATAGTGGGAGGCGAGCGAAGTAGGGATGAGCCAAGCATCGTACCAGAATGAGGTAATCGCGCCATTTCCAATTGCTATCCTGCATAAATTACAAGCCAAGGGCCGGAGGCGAAGAATTTTCCTCCATATCCAGGAGGGAGAAGATCCCATCGGGAGGTTCCAAAAAAAATTATTTTTAATTTTCTCAATCTTTATCCAGTCACTCCAAATGGACTGAGAGTTTTTACTTATTATCGACCAATGGTGTTTCAGGACAGCCACCTAATTCCATATTTTGAGATCTAGAATCCCAAGGCCGCCCTCCACAGTGGGGAAAGTTACTGTGTTCCAAGCAACTTTTGCACCATGGATTTTCATGGCCGAGCCAGACCAAATAAAACAGCGAAGGTACTGAGTCAATTCTTTTAAAATCCTCGAGGGGAGGATAAAGATGGACGACCAGTACACCTGACCGGCGAAAAGAACAGACTTAATGAGCTGAAGCCTACCAGCATAAAAGAGATGCTTAGTAGTCCACGAATCAATTCTAGAAGTAATTTTATGGATGAGGGGACGACAATCAGAATAAGGAAGACGACTAGTGAGCAGAGAAACCCCCAAGTATTTAACATGAAAGGATCCTTCCGGGAAGTTCAGGATATTCCTGAGTTCCAGACGAAGAGACTCATCAATACCAGAAAAGAATATGTGACTCTTGGAGGAGTTGACTTTTAATCCAGAGAGAGTATAAAGCTCGTCAAGGGCTTCCTTGATGAGCTGAAGGGAGTTCACATCACCGTGGCAGAAAATTATAAGATCATCAGCAAAGCAAAGATTAATGATTTTAAGCTTTTGACATTTCCAATGAAAACAAAAGTTCTTATCTGTACTTTTCTCCTTTAGAATGCTGGAAAGAACCTGCATGACAAGGACAAAGAGAAAGGGGGAAAGCGGATCTCCCTGCCTGAGGTCTTTTCGACCTTTGAAATTTCCATGAGGATCTCCATTAATATTTATGGAATAAGAAGGAGAAGAAATACAAGTGATGATCCATGTGATCATTTTAACAGGGAATTGCATTACGACTAGAATGTCTAGGATGAGATGCCATCTGACATTGTCAAAGGCTTTCATTAAGTCGATTTTGAGCGCGAATTTTTTATCCCTAGCATTGGAGTGATATCCCTTCAAGAGTTCTTGAGAGAGAAGGATATTATCAGAAATATTCCTTCCCTTAACGAAAGCCGATTGAGAATTATCAATCAGGTAAGGAAAATAATCCTTAATACGGTTAGCTAAGATCTTGGAAATGATCTTGTAGCTAACATTACAGAGTGCGATAGGGCGAAAGTCAGTTGGATTTGAAGGAGAATCTTTTTTAGGAATGAGAGAAATAGAGGCAGAGCTCTAAGAGGCTGCCAAAGAATTAGAGTGAAAGAAACTGAGGACACCGTTACAGATGTCATGTTCAACAATACTCCAATTTGATTTGAATAAACAAGAGTTGAAACCATCGGGACCCGAAGCTTTGTTACCGTCAATACTAAATAAAGCCGATTTTATTTCCTCGCGAGTGATCTCACGAGTCATAGAATCCTTATCAGAATTGGTAACTTTAGAGGTGAGAAGAGAATATATAGTTTCAAGGCCAGGGTATCCATCATAATGCCTGGTCCCAAGAGAGTTCTAAAAGAATTTCACAAAGACTTTGGAAACACTAGCTGGAGTAGAGACAATTACTCCACTCTCATTAGAGATATAGATGATCTTATTTTGAAAGAGGCGGGACTTAATGCTATTGTGGAAGAATTTAGTATGTTTGTCTCCGAGCTTGATCCAATTCTCTCTAGATTTTTGTTTAAGAAAAGATTCCTCGGCTCTGCTAAGAAAGATATATGAAGCAGATGCTTCACACTCTTCCAATACTAAAGAAGAATTGAGAGGGTCACAAGCAAGGTTGGATTGAGCTTGAAAGATCCTTTTCTGAGCATTAATGACTCGGGAACCAATGTCACTAAACTCTTTACGATTAAGACCGACAAGGTCTGTTTGCAGACGACTCAGCTTTTTTCAGAGACCAGATTCATCCCCGAGGAAATAGTGGGGCTATTCCAACTGGACTTAACGATCTCTTTGAAAAGCGGATTAGATTGCCACATATTGAAAAATTTGAAAGGCCTTTTGCGCTTAGGGCGTGAAAACCCAAGGTTAAGCATAACACTAGTATGGTCAGAATAGTGGAGAAATCCATAATACGCATAGGACATAGGGAAAATATCATCCCAGACAGGATTAACAAGGACTCTGTCAATCTCGGATAAGATTGGATTATTAGGCTGTTTATTAATCCAGGTGAATTAAAATCCAGTGGATCGAAGATCACTGAGCTCACAATTGAAGCAATAACTATTAAAGTCCTCAATAGCAGCAGTCCAATTTTCGGGGTATCCCAAACGTTTATTCGGGTGATGAATGGCGTTAAAATCCCCAAGTAAGACCCAAGGAATACAATTATTTACCAGGGATATGGTAGACAGGTCTCTCCATAGGGGAGTTTTATCTACAGCGTCATTAAAAGCATAAATAGCAGTAAATCTAAAAGTAGCATTAAAGTTATGGCATTTAGCTATACAGTGAATATACTGCGAGGATTGGGATTCTCTAGAAATGGTAATGACACTAGGGTTCCAGATTATCCAAATTCTACCGAGGTGGTGAGAGGCGTGGTTAGTTAGGACATGCCAAAAGGGGACCATATTTCTAACTATAGCATCAACTTTATGCAATTGAACTTTAGTTTCGACAAGAATTAATAGGGATATACTGTTACTAATTATAAATTTAGTAACATCTTTTTGTCTAACAGGATCATTTAATCCCCTAACATTCCAAGAAGCAATATTTATAGTTAGGATTCTTACAGTGCTCTAGACGATGGTCCTGTCGGAGGACAACTCCTTAATACCCTCGGTCGGAGTTTCTGCTAGGCGGTGTCTTTTAAGAGGCGAATCGACCTCCTCCCCACTTTCCAGCTCCATTCCTTCCTCAAGAGTATCCAGCTTCTTCCCGCTAGATTGAGTCGGCTCGATCTCAGAAGGGTCAGAATCATCTGAAGTGGATGCTAGAATGGACACTCCTTTTTTGCAAAGGCGCGCTGGATGACCAAAAACAGCACAGATCGCACACTGAGGGGGGGGGGGGGGAAAGCCCTTGATACTCAAAATTCACCGTGATGAGCTTGCCACTTATCTTGAAAGAAAGAGATGTGCAGATTTCTGCTCCCGCAGAGATCATAATGTAGATACTGGCAAAACGGAGTTTTTCCATTCTTTCCGTTTGAAAGTCCACATATAACGGAGTTCCCAAGACCGATCAAATTTTGCAAAATCCCTCCGCAGTCCAAAGTTCCAAAGGTAAGTTAAATACTTTGACCCAGATAGGGATCTCTTTGAGAGGATCTTTGATAAGAGTGGAAAGAGGGGCCCAATTTTTTAAAATGATCAAATTTCCACCAAAGTGCCATGGGGCATGATCCAAGATATTTTTAGCCATTTCTTCAGACTCAAATTTAAAAAGGTAATACCCTTCAGGGAGAGGCTTAAATTCCTTAAGACCAAATTTCCTCCAGAGAGATTCTACATTGGCTTTTAGGAGAGTGAAATTTTAGGGTTGAGTGAGGAAGTACCTCGATAAACAAGCCTTCCATAAATCCGGGGGACCCATTGCCGACTCATTCAATATGAAATCCACTCCATCATGGTCCATATGGTTAAGCCCAATAACCAATGTAGATCGATTATCTACATGACCCGCTACAATGCTAGCATAGGATGGTGAGGAGGAAGCATTCGGTTTAGGTTTCGAACTTAGGGAGTTGGAATTCATGGATGTAGGGTTTGGGCTTTTAGAGGGAGCTTTGTGAATTTGGGCCAATTTGTTAAGGAATTTTCTTCCTTTTGGGCTCTTGCCAGCATTACCAAAGTTCCGAATAAGGGAGTAAGGTTTGTAGGTAGAACCGACTCCAAGCAAGCCTTTTCCTTTATTTTCCAAAGGCCCAACATGAGAAATGATTCTAGTTTGCCCAATAAATTTCACAGTCATGCCAAAAAACCAGATCTATTGACAACAGGCTTTGACTTTTCACTCTGGCCCAGAACAAGAGGGTGAAGGCCCAAACCTTTGGACTGCTGGCCCAGATTTGTATTTAATTGCTGATGGCCCAGCTTTTCTTTTAAGTTTTGCTGGTCCAAAGCCAACTGTGGACCCGGGCTACCAGCCAACTGTTGATCCATATTCATCTCAGTACCATGGCCCAATATAGGGTTCGACTGACCCGACTTGACAGAAAGAGGAGATTTCATGCTTCGAATTAGGGTTACCAAATTCACCAAGAGAGGGAAAGGTCAGGGCTGGGTGAAAGATGTTAATTTGGCTATCAGGAAGAGAATCAACGAGCCATCTCGCTCCTCCATCAGAGACTCCATGGGAAGCTTCCCCTGGGAAGCCGACGAAGCATAAGCGAACCAGATTTTGGAAGCGTTCAGGGCAGGAGTGCTGATTCTGGGTCTAAGGGGAACTTTACCCGATTGAAGGGGCAGAGGACAAGACGAGTTTGAGATTGGAGGGGGAGGTCCTTCGATAGAAGCTACCAGATTCCGGTACAGGTCATGGGAAGCTGGTAACATACCATTATCAATCGATTGAATATCCAAATGCTTCGATGGAAGGGGCTCCTGAGCATAGGAGAAGGTCAGGGGAGACATCACACAGTCTGGACTTACCGGCGAGGAAAGGTACGACTTCATGACCGGTGACTTCTCATTCTGAAAGAAAATGTGGCCTTGGCCAAACTCCATATGGTGTCTGGCTAGGGCCAGAGCGTTCTTGACATAGGTTTCATGCTGGTTTGATATGTTATGCAGACTTTTTGTGGGGGGGGGGGCATCGAAGGGAGCTACAGGAATGCTCAGTGCCTCAGGGTTGGTTGGCTGATCAGAGAGAAGGACATCGCCGGTTAGTGCTGGAGAAGAGGAAAAGGTGGCTAGGGAGGAGGAGAAGCCAACTGGACGAATTGGTGAGAATGCACCCAACCTTTCAGAGGGTTTGGCAGGTCTAAGTGAGGTTGGGTGTTCAATTGGGTGAGAAGAGAGGTAAGCACTTTGTCTGAAGAATTTGTGCTTTGTGAATTGTTTGAGGATAACTGGATTGGAGGCTTTAGGGTTTGATAAATAGAGATTTGGATATTTCTTGGGTTGATAGATAGGTCTGGGTATAGGTAGAGGCTGATAGGACTTGAAAATACAACAAGTCCAGGCTTAGGGTGAAGGAAGTACAGGGAGAGGGCTAGCTGGTTACTGCTAGGGTTGTAGAAAGGGGGCAGGGTTGTACCATGGTCAGAAAGAATGGACTAGTTCGAAGTGTGTTTAAGCCAAGAATAGAAAAACAGAAGAAGGCTTGAAGGGTTTGGAAAGGTAGTTTGCAGGTTGCCCAAAATAGAGGAGAGAGGTGAGAAGGGATGTATTGGTAATGATGCTGGTAAATGTAACCGTTGGGCTTGAAACCAAAGGATCTAACCAGTAGTTTGGTTAGGACTAGACCCTTAGATTCAAACCAGAAAGAGCAACAAACATCACCTATAGCTGTTAACCAACAATTTCCACAGCCTCCACAGAATATGACATTAACTGCTGGGTAGGGGAAAGCTAAAAAACATCTAGTCAAGGAGATGAAGATAGGCAGTGAATTGAAAACCTTATTTGTACTGGTGAAGGTTGATTGGATTAGAGACAGAAGGCGTGAGGGGCTGCCATCCATTGAATCACCTAGGTGTGAGGGAGACTTGTATTTCAAGGTGGCTGATACATTACACTTTGGATTTATGCAATGGGTAGCATCATATCCATCAGACAGTTTGCTAGTATCCTGGATTGAAGAAGGGGAGTAGGTAGTGCAGTGGCAAATCCATTGGCCACTATCAAGCAACTCCTAGATTGAAGACTGACCCAGGTTGATCCAAAGCCTCCATTCCAGCATAACATAAGAGTTGGTAGCCTGGATAACAGTGGCTTGGATCCTCACAAATCCTCCTTCAAACATGGAGGATTCATGGAAGAAAGAAGATGGTCAAGGTTACCGTTGGATAATACTTTAACAAAGATGTAGTTGTACTTCTCAAGTTGTATGTTTGTACAATACTACGTTTCACAACATCTAGAAAAATATTAATTACTTCAATAGTAAAATATGTTACTGATTTTTTAAAAATCAATGAGTATGATTAGACAGAAACAATTTGAGAAAAACTAATAAGTTCAATGAAAGCATGTTGCCAAAGTAAACCATAAACAATTATTGGTTGTGTAGTTTTACTTGTGGTAAGTACTAATTTATATATATAATAAAACTAGCAATTCATATAATAATTATGTATCGTTGTGTAACCATTTTTTTCCAAAAACACACACACACGCTAGATTATACTCTAGATATTGAAAAACTATACCACTATGTCTCAAATAGTTGGAATTGAATATTATATGTGATGTGATAGTGCTTGAAATAATCTAAAATATAACAAGAAAAAAATGTAAGTTTACAAATGATTTTTTCTTCATAAAAATAATTTTAAACTACAAATTTAATTGATAAACTTTCTAATTATAATAACAGATTGTCGTGGGAGAACTTGGAAAAAAAAGGTTTCCATTTACATATGAAACTGGAAGGGATGAAGGTGTTGAAGTTAACGAAGAAATAAACGAAGGGGACTCTAAAAATGATAAAGGTGATACATTTGTTGGCGCCCATGAGCATGATAGTCCATCATCAAATGCTCATAAAAAAGTAGAAAAAATCTGGTTTGAAATACAGTCAAAGAAAACTCAACTAACAGATTCGAAGACGTTTGTAAATACCATCCAAAGAATATAATATAACTAAATAAAATATCGGAGAATACGAGTGATGTATCCGAGAAAGTCCAAACACAAACCTTTTTAATATTATTTTATTTTATTCAAATATCGCATGCTATTTAAATCAAATCTAAATGTATTAAAATTTTATTTTATTTTATTTTAAAATATTTATTTTATTTACTTCTAATTTAAGGCTTTGAGCAGCTCTTATATAAATCAGCCTCATATGCCTTAAGTTGTTTTAAGTTTTTGAAATAATATATTTTTTATCTCTAAAAATTTCAATCTTTGTTACCGTCATATTAGAGTTTCATCATGTTACCCTTGAATTAAGGTTTCATCTATCGTTGGTTCCTTTTCTATTTCCGCCGCATCATCAATGAGGCTCAAAGAAAAATTAAAGAAACTTCAAGAATAAGTAAAGAATTTTAAGAATCAAACTGACCATGTAACTTTAGTCTATTTATGCAACTAAAAATCTAGTTTCACAACCCTTTTACTCGTACTTCCACAACCATTTAACACATAATTCCATAACCAATGTTATCACATCTAAAATTATATTTTGCAACCAAATTACATGTAATTACACAACTAGAATATGACATTAGCTTTATTCTTTTTTATTTCTCAGCTAAAAGATGTAGGTCCAACAAACGGCAATGAGATTACAGAAGTGAAAAGAAAAATAACGAACTCTCCAAACGAGTTGAAAAAATGGTATGGAAAAAACAATAAACTCCTTATAAAAATTCAAGAACTGGAACAATTAAATAATAGTCAAGTTTAAAAGCTGGAAAAAGATAATCAATCTGCAAGAAATAATATTCTCTCTTTGAAGGATCAAATCAAAGGGATTAATGTTGCCAATATCTATAAATGAGAGAATAACTAATCAAGATCATGTAATAATACATATGGATGATATTTTTAAAACAAAAGAAGCATAACTGAATAACTATTATCTATCAA
Organism: Limnanthes douglasii subsp. nivea; assembly: GCA_036936605.1. NCBI lineage: Eukaryota > Viridiplantae > Streptophyta > Magnoliopsida > Brassicales > Limnanthaceae > Limnanthes > Limnanthes douglasii. Next base: position 262,425,065 of record JAUPFV010000001.1, read on the forward strand.
GAGCATTGGTACTCCTTATGTTACAACCTTCTTGGATAGCTTAACAAACACCTAAACTGGTTAATACAATGATAAATTCAAAAAAAAAGAAAAGAAAATAGAAGATATGTTACCAAATACTTCATAAAAAATAATGAATGTGAAAAAAATACTCAAACAAAGAAAGAGAAAAAAGGCTCAACGACTTGTCGAAGCTTCTCGTGATGCATTATAAAAGAAAAACGAGGTTCAAACACGTGTACAAGATCCTCATCCACCAGAAAAACCAAAAAGAGTTTTAACACGTTCGAGAAAAAAAGGTCCAGGTAGGTGTAACATCTCACCCCTCAATAAGAGATCTAAAAAAAATCAATAACAGAAGAAAGCGAAGTACAAACAATTAATAAAAAATCTTCCTCAATAAGAAAAACCTAAGCAAGTTGCACAATAAAACAAAGGCACAATCACATGTACAAGTTCCACAGGAAGTTGCAAAAATTATCAGGGATCATTACCGAGAAAATGTGCGGAAACATATAATAAGAAAAATAAGTTGTGATATATGATTGGTTAAAAAGATATCGAACATTTGTTCATTTTGAAGAAGTCATTATAAGCTTTAAGGGTTGAAAATCCAAGTGTATGTTTATATCCCCAAGGAATTTTTGTTTTTTAATTCGAAAATATGTTGGAGATTGCAAATGAGGATAAGTTAGACTGCAAGGTAATTCTGCACCCTAATTGTTATTTATGCATATAATTTGTTCGTAATTACGTACCACTATTACTCGTAATTATGCAACCAATTATTTTTGTTTTTTCATAACTGAAATCTGTTCTCGCGCCCATTTTATTCATAATTCTAGAACGAGTTAACACTTAATTACCCATCTATTTAGTTTTTATTTGTTTTACAAACAAATTACCTCATTTCCATCATCCATATCATCTCAAGGTCCTTGATTCATATATATATATATATATATATATATATATATATATATATATATATATATATATATATATATATATATATATATATATATATATTGTAGAAAAATCTGACATATTGTAGAAAAACAATCTACATATTAAGTCATTCATTGGTAAGTTAATTAATTACGCTAAATAAAAAATTAAATTCCTATTCTTTAGTATTAATTGGTTGTATATAAAAGATAAAAGATATATTACCCCAATACTCGATGATATCTACAAGGCGAGACCTGGAGAAACAAGATATATCAATGTTCAGATTTGTAAAACAAAAACTAGAGACAATGTGGATTAGATCATAGGAATTTATGTATATTTAACTTAGAAGGTGACATTGTGTTTAATTACAACTCTGCATTGTTTGGTAAAACTGACAAGACAATAAGGTTGGTAAAATAATTGGTAAGGATTATCAAAATATAACATTATTTGATTTATATTTCTATTTTCTTAAACAATATACAAATAATTGTGCCAACTTGATTTTGTATTACAAATAATTTATCGATATCATGATACCAGATTCATCAATAAAATTTCAAAGATTGTTAAACATTCCACAACAGAAATTTGGTTTTATTGACTGAGGGGTTTTTGTGTGCGAGTATGCGAGGTGTTTCATTCAAATTGGAAAAATTTCCAAAACATTTGAACCAGATATTGCGACACTGAAAAAGGACAAAATGTGTACTTTATTTATTAATTCACACGTATATTGATAGATGTTTTTCTATTAAATTCACACTAATATTTTTTTAAAATTTGTATGTCTCTAAGCTACAATATTTTTTGTTTGAAATACTAATTATTGTTTTTGGTTTATTCATATATTGTTATCTCACAAATGCAATCATTTGCAAGGTAATTTTGCAACCAGTTAAAATATAATTTCGCATCCAAATTCAACTTGTATTTTTCATAACAAGTCTTTTTATGCAACAAAAATGTTATTACACAATAAATTATAACGAAATTGCGCAACCGATTACAACATAATTTCACACCCAAATTAGACTTGTATTTTTTTTACAACAACATTTTTTCTCAACCAAAATGAATTTAATTTCACACCTAACTAACAATAGTTACTTTTATAACTAAAAAATGCATGATTTTAATTTTCTTAAGAAAGAAATAATAGAAATAAAAGACAAGGAATATAACCAATTAAAAAAATAAAATACATTATTTTACATGTTTTCTTCACGGGACCTTCTATTATAAAAAAAATCTTCAACTTTGGATAGAATAAAATTTCTTCTTAGGTCTTCCAACTATATTTTCAAGGTAGGTTAAAGAAGAACATGAGATAGTTTTGAACTAGAAACTTTACCAACAGTAGTTAAATTTGGTATGCCCTGAGAATAAGTTTCCTTATAAGACGTTGAAATATATAATGAGTCCGTATAAGTTGAGACCATTTTTTATTTTTACGAATACAGATAAATTTGTATGCGTGTCTTATTGGTACCTATCCATTTTTTAAGGATGAAAAGGTGTTTCAAAAAATTGTACAATTCCCCTCGAATTGCAAAAAGAGGTAATTTATTTATTGTTAAACTGAGAGCCGTTATCTGTAGTAATCCTCCGAGGACCTCTAAAATGAAAATAAATATTATTCACAATAAACTTGATAACGTGTTTAGCTCTTGTACCTGACAATGGCTCAACCTCAACCCACTTTGACAAATAGTTTACCATCACAATAATTGTTTGTCGTCCTCCTAAATCCTAGGGAAATGGCCCTACTAATTTTCTTCTCGATCTATCAAAGGGAACCGCTTCATAAATTAAGGTTAGTGGTACTGCTAGGTTATGGATAAAATTAGCAAATCGTTGATAAGTCGTACTAAATTTTTATAATTATTCATTGAATACCAGTAGTAGCCTACCAACAAAAATCTTATTGTCAAAGCCTTAAATTCGCAATGAGCAGAACCTTATCCATCAAGCAATTTGGATAAAACTTTTTGAGACTCATTCTTACCCAGACATCGTAATTGTTAAGTATGAATATGGTTCCTTGAGAGAGAGAGAGTAATTAAAGTGCTTAGTTGTAGAAAGAGAAAGTAAAATAGAAAATGAGCTCTATCTAATAAAAAAATACCCTTTATTCATTTCCTCAGCCTTTATTTATAGACGCACCAGACTTAATATAACTGAATTTGTTATACAAAGGGGTATATTTCCCTTTAACCCCTCATATTTAAATGCACTTTATATATTATCTTTCATTAATACAATTAATCACATATAAATTTAATTGTATTACATTTAAGACCTCAAAATTTCATATCTTTATCAGTAGCCCCCCCTAGTTCTTATGAAGGTCAGTAATTAAGAACTAGTAATCGCCAGAAATCATGATAGGCGAAAACTCTTTCTTGCCAAAATCTAATTTACCTCGGATTAGACCTTCTCATCTCCTTGCCAAAAGTATTTGTCTCAATTATTTATTGTCCTCGAATAAAAACAATTCAGATTTTCCCGTATATAAGTCGTTTATCAACTGATTCAATAATGTCAGGTCATAAAGTTCTTGTCCTCCTTGAATGAACTCGTACACATGTTTACCTCGAAACTAGCTTGACCATTTGTTCGCGCTTCAAATATTCATATGTAAAATCCTGAGCTGACCTTCTTATAACGGTCAGAAAAATTTGGAATGGTCTAGTACGCATGCGATGGCCCACTAGGCCTGATAGCTAACAAGTGTCATATTATTTCTTTACAAGAAACTGTTTGATATTCCATCTTTCGACCCAATAATCATCACCACATCTTCTAGTTCTCCGCTTATTCTCTCTTTCTCTATCCTTTCCTTTATAAATACTTATCTCACCCATTCTCTGTGTTTCACAAATACCTTCTAGTGAAAGAATCCTTAGGTACTTTCACATGAGAACCCAATTTCTTGGTTACCTTTGGCGAAAAATCATATTTCCCAGCCAACCTTTAAATTCCTTGAACTAATTTGAAGATTCTTCTTCATCTTAGTTTATGAAAAAATCCCCAACTACTAAAAAATCTGTTTTTGGCATCTACGCTTACTTGTGTATCAGGGAGAGGGCTATTTAATACAAAGCCGCTGGGGTAATAGAAAATTATTCTCAATTTTCAACTAAAACTTTTGTTTACGGTAATTTCAACCCCAATCAGAGTTCCCTTGAGTGGACAAGTTCATCCAACCCAGAAATAATCCATTCACCGAGATCTCCTAGACAACCATCTTCACCACCAAAACTTTAACACCTTTTACTAACAAATTCTTCACAATCAGTGCCTCGAAATTCTTCTCAATTACTTTCTAGTTTCACATATGTTTCTCCTCAAAGAATTAAAAAGTAACACGAAGCATATCCACTTACAAAAGATCAGAAAAAGCTTCATCACCCATCAAATTTAATCCACCTCGAACATCACGCAAAATAACTCCTCGGATTCAACCAAAAGCTCATCTTTCCTGAAGCTTCTCTATTAAAAATAAATAATTCATAGCTATAGGAGACGTCGAGGCTGACAATACTTCACAAAATATTACCAATAACCCTAACCCACAATCTCTGCCCCTGAGAGAGATTGTTGAGACCAATATGGGGTCAAAACAAACTCCTTCGAATACACAAGAAGAAAATTCAGTTTCGAATTTGAATCCTCCTCGACTAATAAACGAAGCTTCTAATGAAGAAGCTGACTCAGAGAAACCTATGTCACATGTAGAGGCTAGAAGAAGTGGTGTTTCATCTGATACAGAAGATGACACTTCAAAGCAAGGAGCAGGTGAGAAAAAAGAAAAAAAAGGCTCTAGTTGAGATTGTCGAGGATGTTACTGCCTCAATAAGTGTGACTTTTAAAACTAATTATCCCCGAATACATCATGGCTCTGAAAAACGTGCCATAGATCTAATATAGTGAAGCTCAAGTTGTTCATCTAAAAAACAATGGCGAATGAAAAACAACATAACTCTTTGATTACTAAAAGAAGGTGAAACTCCACTGGATTGTAAAGCAGATGAATTGGTGGTCTATCTTGAGATCACCAGTAGGGGATTTCAGTTACCAGTTCATTTGATGATAGTGGATTACTTCGAACTCTTGAACCTCTGCCCTACACAAGGAACACCAAATTTATGGTTCAAACTCTTGTCAATAATTATGGCTTCTAGACTTAGCCAAACCCATATCTCCATCAAATACTTCATCGCCATGACTGGACCTTCGAAGGGACTGGTATTTCCTTTTGACTATCTGACACTTACTAATTATTTCAAAATTATCGAAGATCCGCTCGAAGCTGATCGATTCTCGAAACAAAGATTTGTCTTTATAACTGGAGCTTGGGAACGCAAAACAGATATCCGAAGAGAACCTTTCAAACCTCAACTTATTTGGAGAAGCAACAATAAGGTATTTTATCCTTTCTTCTGATATTTTATGGCTTAAATCGTGTTTTTCACATGTATTGCTACTGTACTCATAAAATTCGAAGAGGTAGAATGGTCGAAAGAAGGATGTACTATATATTTTTACCAAGTTGGCCACTTAGGCAGAAAAAGAACGGGGAAAGGGATTTCACTCAACTTTTCAACCTATAAACTTCATCACTAGTCATCTATAAAGGATCTCCCTGGGTGCCGACCTCCACAAAAATTTAATGGAGCCACCCCACGCACAACTTGCTGTGAAGATATTGTGAGGACCTGCCAATAGGGTTATTTTGCACGTGCGAAACAGATCTGATAGTCATCTACGCTTGAAAAAAAAGGCAGCTAATACATTTGGTACTAGCCCTTTAACTAAACCGAAGCCACAAAAGAAGAAGACTAAGACCAAAGGGAAAACAACTAAAGTTAGCCTTCCAAAAATTGAAGAAGAAGTCAAGGTTGAACCTTCTTTAAAAAGAAAGAAAACTATTATCCTAAAGAAAAAGAGCACTTCGAAAATTCCACCTACTAAGAGAATTAGAAAAGAATTATAAAGAAGCTGTATTAGAAGTGCCTTCTGTCGAGGCTGAAGAAACTGTTGTAGAAGATTATCAAGCATAAACTTCAGTGGAAGATCATCAAAGAGAAACTGCAGTGGAAGATCACCGAGGAGAAAACCACTTCTTTCCCGATGATCTTATTACTCTAGAGGAGCTTCAAGACCTCTACTAGGATATAGATATGAGGGTCCAAGAAATCCAAGAGCAGCTTCAAAAAATTGGCCATCAAGTTATTGTTCCTCTTTAACATGAAATTCTAAATTCAGATACTCCCTTGGCTTCCTCTTCCGCTCTCATGCCTTAAAATTATCAAAGCTTCGTCCTTGTCCAAGAGTCATTCGAAGAAATTTTACTTGCACTACAACCTTTTTCCAATCTTGAAACAGCAACAAAAGCATTATGCACAGAATTAAATTTTTCTCGAATCCATTTGGAAACTATTGATAATGATATGGCCCGATATAAAAAAGATGCTGCTATAGAGAAAAAGATGAGAGAAATATTTAGCACACAAATCGAGAAACAATTTCATGTGTTTCAAGCTCACATGTCGCAATATATTAAAGGACCCAAACACTTCAAGCCTCATCTATGCTCTAGCATGATTAACAAAACATAGAGGTCACGAATTTTCATTAGGCTGAGATAGATGAACTCAAAACTAAACATGCAAGGGAGATATCCGAGGAACATAAAAAAATACATATCTCTTTAAGAATCTCCGAACAAGAGGGAAGTATAAAAGAAGAAGCTAACCGATGATATTGCTGCACTCAAGACGACACTTAAAGAAGCAAAGGAGGTCGTTGTGCAAAGTACCAAAACTCAGCATGGACTGGACCCCTTAGCTGCACTCAAAAATGCCGAGGAGAAACAAACTATCATTTTTCTCCGCAAATTTCACGCAGCGTTCCCAAAAGTAAATCTGTCAAGATTTTGGGAATCAATCCCCATATATAAATGTCCCACTGAAGCCTTCGACCATGTTCCAACTGATTCTTCCGAAGAGACAGAGTCTTAAGAAAATGAACATGCCACTGAACAAAACAGAGATTCATCCGAAGCGAACTCTAATGATGATGCTTACTTGTCATTTCTTTTTTGTATTTTTTTGAAGTCATCTTTTGTTGTTGATGACTTATTTTATGAATTCTTAATTTCTTGGCATTCAAAAACATCTTTTTGTAAGATTGGATTGTGAATTTAATAAAAAACTACTCTTTATTTTTCCATATTTATTTTCCAATTTTTATCTTATCATGTATACTTTAATTTCATAAAAAAGTCATAAAGCTCGAATTCCAATATGTGTCATATATATATATATATATATATATATATATATATATATACATTTTTGTAACTTACTAAATATAAATAGTACACTTATAAAATGCTAGCACCTCGAATATAATTAGTGCATTTAGATAATGTAGCACCTTTAATAAAATGAGTGCGTTTAGAGAACGTAACACCTCAAATAAAATGAGTGTGTTTAGAGAACGTAGCACCTCGAATAAAATGAGTGCGTTTAGAGAACGTAGCACCTCGAATAACATAAGTGCATTTAGAATACGTACCACCGCGAATATGGTTGCTTCTTCGAACAATGCTTTCAATAAACGTATAGCACTTTGAATCAAAACAGTTACTCTTGGTCAACAGCTTCAAAGATGATCAGCCTTTGATCAGTTACAAGAGAATATAAATAATTGTATTTAAAACAACCACTAGCCAACAAGGTAGGAAAGAGTGTGTCGATTATTCAAAAAATTCTTAAAAATAAAATTATTCCCAATATAGTTTTAAATGCTCTATATTTTAAGGATGTTGAAATATCCTTCCCTGCTCATCACAAATGCAATACATACTCGACTTTATTTTCTCCATCACCATATAAGGACTCTCCCAATTTGGGGCCATCTTTCCAAGTTATTTGTCCTTTGTCTGGAGGAATATGTTTCTTAAAACTTTGTCACCTACTTTAAAATCTCTCGTTCTCACCTTCGAATTATATCGAATCCTCATCAAAGTTTGATAATAAGTCATATTCAAATGAGCTCTAACTCTTTTCTCTTCACTCAAGTCTAGTTCTGTTCTTTTTGCTTCTTCATTTACCTCTTCGGAATAGTGAAGTACTCTATAAGAAGGTAAAGCAGAATCTATAGGACTAACAAAATCCATACCGTACACCAAGGGAAAAGGTGTTTCTTTAGTAGTCTCTCTAAGAGTTGTACGATAAGCCCACAACACCTCTTGCAAATAGTTAGAACATTTCCCTATAGCACATGTTAATTTTTTCTTCAAACCCTCCAAAATAGATCTATTAGTCACTTCCACTTGACCATTTGCTTGAGGATTAAAATGTGTAGAAAATAATTGTGTTATTCCCCTTGAAGCGCAAAAAGAAGTCGTTTCTCTGTTGTTGAACTGAGGACCATTATATGTGGTGATTTTCCAAGGCACTCCAAATCGACAACAGATACTATTCACAATGAACTGAATAACACCCTTCCCTTTTGTACCAGATAATGGTTCAGCTTCAGCCCACTTCGAAAATTAATCTACCGCTACTATAATCATCTGATGCCCTCCAGAAGCCATAGGCAATGGTCCTACCAAATTTTAATTCCCCATATATCAAAAGGAATAGCTTCAGATATGGAAATAAACGGTACCGTCTTGTTTGTGAAGATAATTGGAAAAACAGTGACAAGTATCATAACCTCGAACTAAAACCTTAGCATAATTCATAATTAAAGGCCAATAAGAACCTGCCAACAAAACCTTACGTGTTAAAGACTTGAAACTAAAATGAGCTGAATATTCACCATCAATCAGCTCACATAAAAATTCTTAAGATGTTTTCCTTCCCAAACAACGCAACAATGGTTTACTTAAATATTTTTTGTATAACATTACATCCAATACAACATAACCATGGGCCTTATATCTTAACTTTATAGCCAGCTGTGCATCTTGAGGTAACATACCTCTTAGTAAAAAAAATTAAGGATATCAGACCTCCAATCACCTCGAATTATATCTGAAGTGAAAAATATTTTCTCAACGTATTTATATACTTCTGATCGTGTCAATATCGAAGGAATCTCATGTAATAATATCCATGGATATTCTTCTGTAGAAGCAATTTTCGCTAAAGAATCAACAAATGTAGTATCTCATCGGTTAATATGGTTTACAACCACTTTGTCAAACAAAAAAGTCAAATTTCAAAGCTCGCATAGATACAAATTAATTGATCTTTCTTGGCCTCAAATACACCTGCCATATGATTTGCCAATAGCTGCGAATCTGTTTCCAAACAAACTGTTGTTGCTCTATAGATATTTGCAAGCCTTAAACAGCTAACGCATCTTGCTACTCAGCCTCATTATTTGATGCGTGAAAGCCAAACTGAATTGCCTAATACATGGCTTCCCCAGACGAAGCAACTAATTGAACCCTTGCACTATATCCCAATATACTAGAACCACCATCAGTTTGAATCACCCACATCGAAGTTTCTGGCAAGACCTCTTTATCTGTCCCCTCATCTAATCGGCTCGAATGAAATTTGACTAGAAAATAAGCTAAATCTTGAGCATTAATAGCCGTTCGGGTAGTAAAAATGATGTCAAAATCTCCCAATTCTACTGACCACTTGGTCATTCTACCATAAATATCTGGTCGTTGTAACATATTCTTTAGTGGAAAAAAATTTCGAACCACAATGGCGTGAGATTGAAAATAAGGATGCATTTTCTTGGCAGTCACCACTAAAGCCAAAGCCAATTTTTTAAGTTTCAGATACCTTTTCTCTAATGCCAACAAAATTTTACTAACATAATATACCGACTTTGAAAATATCTTGTCTTCGCATATCAAAACAGCACTCATGGCAAAATCAGACACTATATATAAAAATAGTTGCTCTCAAATTCGTGACTTAGATAAAATCACTGGTGACAATAAAAGTTCTTTAATCTTTGAAAAAGTTGCTTTATAATCTTGTGTCCATTCAAACTCTTTGGGGTCTTCATAATACTTGGAAAAAAGGAAAATATTTGTCAGAAAATCTTGAAATAAATCGATTAAGGGAAGCTAACCTTCATGTCAAGACTTGCACCTCTTATAGTTCGAGGCGATTTCATTGAAAGCAAAGCCTTCAGTTATTAAGGATCTGTTTCTATCATTTTTTCACTAATGATATACCCTAAAAAATTCCTTGATCGGACACCAAAATTACATTTTTCAGTATCCAGCTTCAAACTAATGACCCTCAAATTTAGAAAGGTCTCCTCTAAATCTTTGAGGTATTCACCATCTTTTGAACTTTTAACCAACATATCATCACTGTACACCTCCATATTTCTTCTAATTTGAGGAGCAAAAACCTTATTCACCAACCTTCGATATTTCGCTCCAACATTCTTCAACCCAAATGGCATGACTCTATAGTAATGTAATCCTCGATCAAGGATGAATGTAGCACTTTCCTGATCTTTTAGATCCACTTGGATCTGATTATAACCTGCAAAGGCATCTATAAAACAGAGAATTTTATTCCCTGAAGTATATCAACCATCTGATCTATTCGAGGGACAAAGAAAGGATCTTTAGGGCATGCTCGATTTAGATCTATGAAGTCCACTCACATCCACCACTTTCTGTTCTTATGTTTTTACTAATATCGAGTTTTCAGTCCATAACGGATACTATGCCTCCTTAATATGTCCGAACCTAGAGAGATGATCCACCTCTTGAACAATAGCCTCTGATTTTTCACAAAAAGGCTCATCTCTTCTGAATAATAGGCTTTATCCTTGAATTTATAGCTATGATGTGACATATTATTTCAGATGAAACTCATATTACATCCTCTGTTTTCCAAGAAAAAACATCAAAATTATCAAATGAAAATTGTAACAATTGATAACGGAAAGTGAGAGACAACAATGCTCATATTCATAAAATCTTCCGATTAGAAAAAATATGCTCTTTAATATCATCACTCACTGTTAAAGAACCTCGAGTCTCCCTTGGATCATCTATTCTATCTTCATCCGAGTTCAACCCCTTTGGCTGCTATTCAACCATCTGATCTTCAGAATTAGAACCTCGAACTTGGAGTGTCGTTGCATAACATTCTCTGGCCACTTTTTGGTCACTTTGAACCGCTCAAACGCGATCTCCTATGACATATTTCAAACATTGATGAACAGTGGAGACAAGAACATACATTCTTGAAAGCCAGGATCTCCTAAAAATGGCATTATAGTTGGTTGGACCCTTAACCACCATGAACAAGACTTGAAATTTCTTTTTAAAAGGGCATTATAGCTGTTACCACTGTAAACCCAATTATAGTACGATCAGATCGATAAATTTGAGGCAGATTAAGCATCCTATCAAATGTACACTTGAATAACACATTTGAAGAACTCATTGTATCTATTAGAACACTTCAGATTTCAGTTCCAGATATATGTGCCCCTATAACCACTTCATCCTCATGAGACCAACTATTCCCCTTAAATCATCATCATCGAATAATATGAAAAGAGTATCATGTTTTTCATATAAATGAGTAGATATCCTTCCTTCTACTTGAGCTGCTAAACTGACAACGTGCCTTTTCCTGGAACTATTAGTAATACGAGACATGGAATCTCCCTCAAAGATTGCTAAATATTCAAAATAATCACATAATTCTAACTCGCCCTTGCTCTACTGGTTCATTAACAACCATCAAGATTAATCAATCTGGATCTGTGTCCAAATATTCTGATGCAGCATCAAACTCATCATATTTAGAATCTAAAATCATCAATGCACTTTCTTGCTTTGAATTTGGATTAACAGTTTGTTGAGTTGATGAGCTTGGAGGTTTCAATCCACTGTTTTGTTGCTTTAACAAAGGCAAATGTTATTTTGGTCAATGATAAAATAACTTCAAACTAGTCCTTTTTTGTTACACGCGCAAGAACTATGAAAGCTATTGATAAAAGTGTAACTAGTGCAGGCCGAACACATTGGCACATCCGCAATCCAAGTACTCAAGTGTTAAGATACTCAATCAAAGATACAATTCAATACAATCTTAGTTATAGATAAATAATACATAATCCCCCTAGTATCTCAAAAATATTTTCTGTAACAATAAACTTATAAATAAAATTCCAATAATTATCTCAAAAATATTTGTTACAAAATATTATTTTTTTCAATACTTTTTATATCTTCCTTAATCTAAATTCCATTTTGACTAAATCTAACATATTATTAATATATATATATATATATATATATATATATATATATATATATTAACCTTTTTTTATAATTAATAGATAATTTATATTTTAAATATTAAAATTTGAATGAAAACTAAAATTAATACAAATAAAAATGCCATATAATCGAATAAATAAAGGTTATATGTGATAAAAAAAGTATGATACGGATCGTTTAACCATTAAAAATAAGTATTCAAATCTTGCAAAAATTCGCAATCTATTTTTCAAAAAAATTAAAAAATATATTGGGCCATGTTAGAAAAAAACCACATTTTGATAGATCTCTCACCCTACCCTTGGTTTTTTAAACTCAAACTTGAATTTCTCAATTTATCCTTTTTATCTTAACTAATTACAATCATGCCATTTACTCACTAAAATTGCATAGAATCTGAACACCCCCAAAAAATTACTCCAAACCCTAACTATTTACTACCCTAAAACAAACATTCCACCACACAAATCCATAAAATCGGTTCTGTTTTAAAAAAACATGATTTTGACATGATTTTAGGCTTTGTTTTCATAGATTAGTGTTGTAGATTTGTTTGTTACGCGCGTATCCGTCGATTTGGCTTCGATTTTGTTGAAAATTGTGTTGTTTGGATAGATCTAGGGTTTGGTTGTGTGCAGGTGTTTGTCGCACGCGATAGTGCTACCAGATTTGTTTTGGTCGCACAGACAAGGATGAGTCCCGGTCGCATGCGACTAACAAAGCTCAACTTATTATTTTAATTAATTTTATTTTTTAAATCTAATTGGATAATAAATATAAATAAAAAAATAAAAAAAAATAATTCTATTTAATTATATTAAAAGAGAAGAAAATGAGTTTAAAGACTAAAAAAAATAAAAGTGAATATTGGATAACAAATAACCAATAATTTTTCTTGACTAATAAATATCTAATAATTTTGAAATATAATAATTCTTTGTATATATATTTTAACTTATTGACTCTTAAATTAATTAAAATTTCAAAATTATGTTTTATATTATATATGTGGTTTATCTATATTTTAATATTTTGTAATATTATTGTCAAAATTAGTTAAAATTTCAAAGTTAAGTAATGGGTTATAATTAACATTAAAATATGGTAATAGATTTTACATTATATTATTAATTATATTATGTAATATTATATTTTAAAATTTCAAAAGTTTTATTATTAATATTTTATGTTAACAATAATTATGATAAGGTATTTTTTTAATATTTTCATATAACTTTTTCTACGATTTTGAAGTTAATGAAAATTTCAAAATTAACTTTGAAATATTGAAATTTTTTGTTACCAAAATTTAATTTTAATTTTAATTAATTTTAACACTTAATATATATACTAACAATTATTATATTTCAAAATTATTGGATATTTATTAAAGTAAAAACAATATATTTGCTATTTATTATCCAATGTTCACTTTTACGTTTTTTAATATTCAAACTAATTTTCTTCTCTTTTAAAATAATTAAATAGATTATTTGTTTCTATTTTTTCTTTGTATTTATTATCTAATTAGATTTTTAAAAATAATAATTATAATAATAAATTGGGTTTTGTAGGTGACAGGTACCCATCCTGGTCCCACGACTGCACACAGCCAAACCCTAGATCTATCTAAACACCCTAGTTCTATCTAAACACCAATATTTCTAACAAAATCTAAACACCACTATTTCTAACAAAATCTAAACAGCATCGACGGCTCTATGTAACAAACAACTCTACGACACTAATCTATGAAAATGAAGCCTAAACTTATGCCAAAATCATGCTTTTAAAAACAGAATCGAAAAACCTAATTTTGTAACATTTAAACACAACGAAATCTTGAAAACTGTTTATAGTGGGAGGCTTATATGGTTTATCTTAATGCTGTTGTGGCTTCAGATTTTTCAAAAACTATGTTTTGATTTTTGATGAAATTTTTATGCTTGAGAGGTTTTGTAAGAGATTCAAAGAAAAAGAGGAAAAAAAATAGTGAAAGATTATAAAATATTTTTATACCTAGGTTTTTCAAGAAAAGACAAATTTGTCAAAAATCTGGTGAGGGTCAGGAAAAAAAAGTACATAGGGATCTTACACCGTTGGATCCTACACCTATTTGATAGATCTCTCACAAAATTTTAGACAAATTTGCCCCTCCTAAGAAAACCTAGGTATAATTTTTATCAAAAATCAAAGGGTCATTTTTTAAAAATCTGAATCCATAACAACATTAAGATAAACCATACAAGTCTTCCACTATAAAAAATTTCAAGAGTTCGTTGTGTTTAAGTGGTACAAAATTAGGTTTTTCGATTATGTTTTTAAACGCATGATTTTGGCATGATTTTAGGCTTTATTTTCATAGATTAGTGTTGTAGAGTTGTTTGTTACATGAAGAATGATCGATTTAGCTTCAATTTTGTTGTAAATTGTGGCATTTAGATAGATCTAGGGTTTGGCTGTATGCAGGTGTTCGTCGCACGAGATCGTGCTACCAAATTTGTTTTGGTCGCACGAAATTGCAACCAGGATGGGTAATTGTCGCACCCGACCTTGATGGGTACTTGTCGCACGAGAAAGCCATTTTAATTTAAAAAAATTAAAAATCTAATTATAATAAATACAAAGAAAAAAATAGAAAAAATGAATTCTAATTATAATTAATTATCTTAAAAAAAAGAAAATGAATTTAAAGACTAAAAAAGGTAAGAGTGAATAATAAATAACCAATAATTTTTCTTGACTCTAATAAATACCAATAATTTCAAAGTTAAGTAATCAATTATAATTAACATTAAAATATAGTAATAGATTTTATATTATATTATTAATCATTTAAAATTAAATTTTATAATATCTTTTTTATATTTGAAAAAATCAAAAGTTTTATTATTAATATTTAATGTTACCAATTATCATGATAAAATATCATGTTTTTATTGAATTTCATTGTAAAGAAGATGTTACCAACTTCTGGTCCAAAAATGTTTGGAACATAGAAGGAAAGACCATGAGAATCCTAAGATGGGATTCTGAATTTAACAAAAAATTTGAGAGCCCAAGGTCTTTGGTGTGGATTCGTCTTGAAAGGGAACCTGAATTCATGTATAATAAATCGATTATACACAACCTGGCTTCATCAATCGCTACTACTTACAAAGTAATTGTTCCTGAAAACAAGGCTGCCATGAATGCTTGTTCTGCCCATGTTGAGATTGATGTATCCAGAAGATTAAAATACAGACTATGGACTGGTTGTGGATCTAATGAAGGATGTTGGATCAACATAAGCTACAAAAATGTGCCACCATATTGTAACGTCTGCTATCATATGGGTCATAAAGAGAAAGATTGTAAAAAGATTGAAAAGAAAAAACAGCAAGATAAAGAAGATGAGAAGACTGAAAATCGCGAAGAAAGTGTAAAGGATAATGCTAAGGAAGAATTAAGAAGAGCATCAATAAATGAAGTTAATGACAAAGATTTTATTGAAAAAGAAGAAACTCTTCAGGAGCCAAGAACGTCTCTTAATAGTTCTAGTAACATTCAAACCTTTAGCAAGGTTTATAGAAGAAAGTTGAAATCGGTTATAACCACCAAGGATAAATATCATGAGGCAAAAGAAGATATAAGTGCTGACTGTGGTCAAAACAACGATTCTGGTGAAAACAATATGGAAGTTATTGAAGCATTGCATAGGATTGATCAAGATTTTTCTCAAAGCAACCTCCAGTTTGAAGAAAATAATATGATTGAAAACATGGGAAGCTGTGAAAACTCCCCCAGAATCCCTTCCTACAATAGTTATTTTGGTACCATCATAAGTGGAAAGCTAAAATCTGAAATGAAAAGAAGAAAATCCAAGAAGTTTACCATCAATTCTCTATCCAAGAAAGGAGAAAAATCGAAACAAAAATCTCTATCAGATAATGATAAAGATAACTAACTGGAAAGCAAGAGGCCTGAATAATAAGCCTACTTTGAGAAGGCTCCTTTCGATCATCAAAGATAACAAATCAAAAATTGTGTCCATTCAAGAGCCCATGAATTCAGACTGCTCTAATAAGGTTTGGATCTTCTAGAATGAGGATGTTGAAGTTCGTATCCTTAATGATCACGATCAGCTTATTCACATGGCTGTTTCTTATCCTGGTTGTGTTACAATGTTCAATTTTTCTGTTGTCTATGCTAAGAGTCAACATTTGCTTAGAGTTGATCTTTGGAATCAGATGAGAATATTGGCTTCTGATGAGACCCGTTGGATAATTACAGGAGACTTTAATGCCATCACATGTTCTAAGGATCAGATTGGATGTTCCACCTATGATCATACTAGTACTAATGACTTCAATGAAGCTATAAGACAGTGTAATCTAGAAGATGTAGGGTACATTGGCTCGAGATACACTTGGAATAGAGGCACTCGTTGGAAAATATTGGAAATTTTTTTGGCAAATGAGTTGTGGATCAACACTTTCAAGGAAACCCAGGTTTATCACATGGTCAGAACATGTTCTGACCATGCTCCCTTTTTAATTCACTCTAGCTTTACTTCTAATTATATCAATTGTAAGAAAAGTTTCAAATTTTTAAATGCATGGACTAATGATGATAGTTTCTTGAGCACTGTTAAGCAGAATTGGAACTTGGCTTGCAAGGGTAACCAGAGTCAGGTTTTTTGGTATAAGCTGAGGAGACTTAAAAGCTGCTTAAAGAAATGGAATTCTAATAGTTTTGGAAACGTTTTCAATAAGGTTGAGGAGACTGTTGAAGTTATCAAGAGAATGGAAAACATTCATCTTGAAACAAATACCAATGCCTCTAAGGCTGATCTCTCTAAAGCTAACAGTATGTACTTGAAAGCCCTCAGAAACGAAAAGAGCTTCTGGCACCAAAAATGTTATAATGGTTGGCTTAGAGATGGTGATGGTAACACCAAGCTCTACCATGCGTATGTGTCTAAGAAAAAAAGGCGTAACATTATAAAAAGAATCAAATACAAAGGGGTTTGGATTGATAATCCTGCTGATATAGCTAATTCTGCTGAATATTTTTTCAAATCTATGTTATCATCTAACTCTTACACTAACAGAAATGAGGAAGTCTTATTAATGCAGGATGAGATCTTTAACAATATCCCAAACCTTGTTAAAGAGGATAATAATAAATTCATTATCAGGCAAACCAGTAAAGAAGAAGTTTGGAGTTTAATTGCAAAAATGAAAACTAACAGTGCCGCAGGGCTTGATAGCTTCAATATCTTCTTCTTTAAATCTTGTTGGTCAATTATTAACATGGACCTTTGTAATGCTTTTAACTTCTATCTTTCAGACAACAACATACCAAGTGATGTTTTTGCTACTGGTCTTTGCCTGATACCTAAAAGCTCTAATCCAACAGAGTGGAACAACTTCAGACCGATAAGTCTATGTACCATGTTTAATAGAATATTTTCAAACCTTATTAACTCTAGATTATCAAATATCTTAACTAATATTATATCTAAGATGCAGGGAGTCTTTGTAAAATGCATACTTATACATGAAAACATCTTAATCGCTAAGGAATTGATTCATGATATTGATAGAAAGCCTAAAACAGGAAATGCTATTATACAACTTGATATGTCAAAAGCATTCGATAAGTTATCTCATGCATTCATCCTAAAAGTGCTAGCATGTTTTGGGTTCTCTGAACATTGTATTGACTTAATAAAGAATATGATTACAAATGTGCACATTTTTGTTCTCATTAATGGCTCTATAAATGGTTACTTAAAGCAAAATAAATGTCTAAGGCAAGGAGACCATTTGTCTCCTAGCCTGTTTATCCTTTCTGAAGAGGTTTTGCTTAGAGGGATTTACAATTTTTTTGAAAATAATTACAATCTTATCTATGATTCTAGGTCTAACTTCCTGGTGCCCTGCTTGGCCTTTGCAGATGATGTCTTGATCTTCACAAACTGCAAGACTAGTTCCATTGAGCTACTAAGCAATCTGTTTGATGAGTATCAACTTATCTTTGGCCAATCTGTTAACAAGGAAAAAACGAAGCTGATTATATCTAGAAGAGCTAATCAATCAATTACAAATAACATCAAAATTAAAGTAGGCTACAACACCGACACTCTACCATTCAAATACTTGGGAATAACTATTGCAAGAAACAATATAGGGAAGTTCTTCTCTACTCTTCTTGACAGAATTCACGATAAAATAATAGATTGGGACCTTAAGAATGTTTCCTTTGGAGGCAGGTTAACATTAATTACTAATGTTTTAGTACCAATTGTTCATTATTGGATGCAAAACACCATTATCCCTAATAATCTCATCAAGAAAATAGAGTCTTCTTTTAACAGATTCATGTGGAGATCAAACTGTAATGTTAAGGCCATCCACTGGTCTAACTGGAATCATATTTGCAAACCCTTTGATGAGGGTGGCTTAAACATTAAATGCCTATATGATATTCAACTAGCATTCTCTCATAAGCTGTGGTATATTTTCAGGAATAACAATAGCCTCTGGGCCTCAATGATGCACAAGATATACTGCACTGATTCTCATGCCCTCGGAGCTAAATGCAAAACTACAGACTCAATTGTATGGAAAAGACTTCATGCTATCAAAAAATCTGCTGAAAAACACATTAAATGGAGACTTGGTCAAGGCTGCATGGACTTTTGGCTAGAATATTGGCATGATAAACCTCCAATGATAAGTGATACTAACTCTTATAACTGGTATTTAAAAGCTAGTGTAAACTCTTTTTGGAAAAACAACAGTTGGGATTACAATGTTTTACACAATATCTTGCCTAATGATAGAGTCAATCACATTTCAAAATACAAAATTGAAACTACTAAACCTGATAAAATCATCTGGAAGCTTTCAAATAACCAGGAGTTTGAAACTAAGTCGACTTGGGAAAGTATTAGAACTACTTATACCAAGTCAGGTCTGTTTTTCAGAATATGGAGTCCTGAAATCCCTAAAAAATACTCTTTTCTATGCTGGAAACTTTTAAAAGGTTACATTCCTATTGACAGTATTATTATGAAAAGACATACTAGTATGGCCTTAAAGTGCCAATTCTGTAACAATTGTGAAAAGAAAAACCATCTCTTCGTAAGTTGTTGCTTTGCTTGGCCTCTTTGGAACTATTTTAGTTGTCTTTTCAAGATCAATATTGAAAGACATATGGTATTTTCTCATGTATTGCACTGCTGGTTTTGGTTCTCTAAAGGCAAAAGACATATAACTCACATCATTCCTCAAGTTATTTGCTGGGTAATCTAGAGACACAAGAACTTGTCAAAGTTTTCTGGATCTCCTAATTCTGTCAAAAAGGCTATTGACAGAATCACTTATATTATTAAGAGCATGGATATGGCTAATATGTTATCATAAAAACTTTGGACTAATGCTTATCATGCTGGTATATCTCTAGGTTGTAACTCAGTTAAAAACAGCAGAGAAACTCCAAGATACCTGAAATGGATAGCTCCAAATCCAAGAAGAATGAAGCTGAATGTCGATGGCTCGTGCAACAAGTTTGAAGAATTTAGCACGGGTGTCTTGATTTGCAATTCGGAAGGTGACATTCTTCTGGGTTCTGGCATTCTTCTGGGCAAATTGAATCCTCTTTTTGCCAAAATCAGTGCCCTAATCGAGGGTCTGATCAAATGCAAGAAAAATCAATGGTTTGAAGTTGATGTAGAATCAGATAATCTGGTTCTAATAAACCTAATTGCTAATAGAAAGGAAGCTTGGTACCTGAAAGATTCAATGGAAATATGCAGAGCCTTATTCCATTCAAAGATGACGATCAGACATATATCTCGAATCCAAAATCACTGTGTCGATTGGATCACAAAAAACGTGATCAAAACTAAGAAAAATCTTCATTTTGTTGATCCTCCTGATGAGCTTAGCTCAATAACTTTACTGGAGAGTTTGTGGCTGGGTTTTGTTACCTGTTAGAAGATTCAATATCGACGAAGTCGTTCTGGGGAAGAAGAAGAAAATTTAAATTTTTAGGCGCCTCTGCTTTTGCCCTCTAGTACTTATATTTTGATTATTTTTCATTTTTCCCAAAAACATTGTAAATCTGCTCAATTTAGTAATAAAGTTCTTTATTTGCAAAACAAAAGTTAATAAATATATATGAAAAATTATTATATTTCAAAATTATTAGATATTTATTAGAATCAAGAAATATTCACTTTTACCATTTTTTAGTCTTTAAACTTATTTTCTTCTATTTTAAAATAATTAAATAGAATTGGGGGACTTTAGGCTCCAAGAACCGAAACCCATTTCTTGAAAAGAAGGCCGCGTCAACGTGATGGGCTCTGGCTACATCTCGATGTCGTCCCTCCCAACTGAATCAGATCCCCTTTCTCAACCCTAGAGTCACAAGTTTCGCCTCAAATGTCGCAGCCACAGAAAGCTGTTCTTCAACTCGAAGAACAAAACCATACACTAAACACCACCATCCAAATCTCTCAGGAGCAGTTTTTCGAAAACCCTATTTTCGAAAAAGAAGATCCACTGCACAAGATCGTAGCTTTCAAAGATTCGGAGGTTCAGAGACCGTCTACAAAGCCTACATATGCAGACATCATAAAGAAGAACAAGGAAAAGTCTCCAGCATCAAGGACCAGTGAAGGTTTCAAGCATGCCAAGGTGGAAATCTGAACAGAGGACGACTACACGTTCGTCATATTTGACGACACATATAAGTCCAAGCTTTCTTCTTTAGCTCATTTTACATTGATTGCGAAATTCTCTTTTGGATCTCCATCTGCATTAGACTTTAGGGTTTATCTGGAATCCTTTAAACCAATAGGAATTTTTAGTATATATAAATGGGATTATAGGCATATATTCGTAGAATTTGAGAGCATTATTGACGCTAAAACATTCTGGAAACCTAATGTTAGAACAGTAGGTCAATATACATTTAGAATTCTTCAATGGACGCCTGAATTTAACCCCAAACGAGAGTCCCCACTGACTCCCGTTTGGATTTCTTTTCCAAAAATTCTTGAAATAATGTATAACAAAGTTACAATTGAACATATGGCAAAGACAATTGGATTGCCTTTGCAAACTTGGATACCTAATAAAAATCGTGCTACTTTTAACCTCTGCAAAATTTGGACTGTCATAGATACTTCAAGTCTCCTTCCCCAAAGACTTTGGATAAGCTTTGGAGATCGAGACGGATACTGGCAAGATGTCATTTACAATGAAAGACCTGCATACTGTAAAAAATGTAGACATTTAGGACATAAAGAAATCAACTGTAAAGCTGAAGATTTGAAATATAAAAACTCATAAAATCTAAAAAAGAATGAAACAATAGTTAAGGAGAAAAAAGTGGAAACAAAGAAATATGGATACCAAAACCTATTACTATATCTAATAAGGATCAACATTCTGATAAACTGATAAATGATACAGACTGATTGAACATAGAAAATGAAGTAACACAAAAGGTAGTGAAAGAATCAAATCACAATGTGCCAAAAGAAGATGTAAATATAATCGATCAACATTTAGACACAGACAGATCAAATGAAAGTGATGATAACAACATATTAACCTTTAAACAGTTAGAATCTAATGTTGTTACTGAAAAAGAAATAGAAGAAGCAATTGATACCATTCACTTAAACAATTCATTTAATGCTTTAGTTAATGAAGATATAGAAGAAATAATTGAATTAGAATCTAATAAGAACATAACACTGGTTAGAAACAGATTAAGTCTATCTCCAAACACATATATAAGTAAGGTATCAAGACCAAACTTAAGTTTACCAGGATCACCAGAGCAAAAGAAAACAAGATCTACCACACTGAATAGTTTTTTAAAAAGATCTTCAAGAAATAAACTTTTAATTAAAACCAGAAACAGCAAAGGATCATTAGGATCCTCAAAATAATAATCAAGATGACCTTAAAAATGTTAAACTGGAATGTAAGAGGAGTAGGCAATCAAAAAACAATCAGAAGAATAAAGAACTTATCCAAAAAGCATTCTACTGATATCATAGCTTTGTAAGAACTTATGATATCAATAGATAAAATTCAAGCAACTTGTTCCAAATTGGGTTTTGAATCTTGTTATGCAAATACAAATAATAAAATTTGGATTTTTTGGAAAAATGGTTTTACAATGAGCATTATTGATAACTTTGAACAACTTTTAAATACTATGGTTAGTCATCCTGCTACTAGGTAAGTAGTTCTGCTCACCATTATATATGCAAAATGTAACAGTTCCCATAGATTGGCTCTATGGGATCAATTAAGAACCATATCCCTAACAAATGTACCTTGGCTTGTTGTTGGAGATTTTGATACAATCTCCAACACAAGCGAACAAAGAGCCTGTAACACTCAACATTCTAAAAGTATAGATGAATTTAATGATATTAACCATTCTTTTCATGACTTATCTACCATACTATTGTTAGACTCAATGGGATTAGGTCATATTAGATATTCTTAAGATACACTAACGTTTTAGCAAGTTGAAAAACTTGACTACAATTGTCTTTTTTTGCAGGTTACACAATCTGGATCTTAAAGAAACAAGAGGTTGAAGAAGGCAGATTCCTTAGGAAGCACACCAAGGATGGAGAAGAAGGAATAAAGATTAAACACTCTACGGTGCAAAGGAGAAGAAGACTGACTCCAAAACAAGTCCATAGAGCTTTTGGAAGAACTCAAACTTCACAAAATGTTTTTACGCAAATAGACTTACTGCTATATCTTGTAGTTTGTAAATCTGTTTATTTTCAACACTGAAACTCTTGTAAAATCATTTGAATATCAATAAATTGGAAGTTCTTGGGAAAAAAAATTAAATAGAATTATTTGTTTCCATTTTTTTCTTTATATTTATTATTAATTAGATTTTAATTTTTTAAATTAAAATGGGCTTTGTCGCATGTGACAAGTACTCATCTTGGTCGCATGCGACAAGTACCCATCCTGCTCGGAATTTCGTGCGACCAAAACAAATATGGTAGCACGATATCGTGCGACGAACACCTGCACACAGCTAAACCCTAGATCTATCTAAATACCACCATTTCCAACAAAATCAAAGCCAAATCGACGAATCCGCGTGTAACAAACAACTCAACAACATTAATTTATGAAAACAAAGCCTAAAATCATGCCAAAATCATACTTTTAAAAACAGAATCGATTTTGTGGATTTCAGTTGTGAAATGTTTGTTTTAGGGTATTAAATAGTTAGGGTTTATGGTAATTTTTGGAGGTTTTTAGATTCTAGACAATTTTATGTAGTAAATGTCGTGATTGTAATTAGTTAGGGTGAAAATTATAAATTAGGAAATTCAAGTTTGACTTAAAGAAAAGAAGGGATAGGGTGAGAGATCTATCAAAATGTGGCTTTTTTCTAGCCTGACCTATCCGGTGGAGATCTATCAAATGGGTGTAAAATCCGGCCTTTTAAGATTCATAAAAATGTGTAATTTTTTTTTTTTAGCATAACCAAAAATTTATTGTTAATATATAATTGCAACAATACGATCTAGGATGAGTTTTCGTAATAAATAAATACTTGTAATACAATTAATAGAAATTTCAACTAATATCAATATAAAATGTGTTACTGTTATCTAATCAGTCAAAATCTTATTTTAAAAACATATTCGACTTGTGTGATTTTTATTGTCAATAAAAACATTTTGAATATGTTAACTAATATCAATATTGAAACCAAGATTATTGTTCTTTACAATATTGAAGAGCAGCTTTATTAAGTTTCTATCTATTTTAGCTCTCAATTCAACTTCATAGCTAAAACCAGAGTTTAAAACCAGAGTTTCCAAATTCATATATTTGCCGGTTTAAAATGAGCCAAACTGGATTGACAACTCCTGTATATCTGTACGATCAACACTAATCTCATCAGAGCCGTCTTCAGGCTTTTCTTGCCTCTTTTCCCATTCTCCGTCTACATTCTTCTGTCAGTAACTTTAAGGCATTTCTAGAAACAGATTCTTTATACTGCGCTTTACCATCAACGCTAAACCCATCAGAGCCTTCTTCAGGCTTGCTTGCCTCTTCTTCTATTCTGCGTCTAGATCCTCCTACTAGTAAATCCAACCCATCAAAGCCTTTTTCGGGATTTCTTGCCTTTTTTTCCCTTATGCATCTACATTCTTGTATTAGTAAATTTAAGGCATAGGTATTAGCCCCATCAGAGCCTTCTTCAGGCTTTCTTGCCTCTTCTTCCATTTTGCGTCTAGATTCTCCTACTAGTAAATCCAAACCATCAAAGTCTTTTTCGGGATTTCTTGCCTTTTTTGGCCTTCTGCGTCTAGCTTCTTCTATTAGTAATTTTAAGGCATAGGTATTAGCCCCATCAGAGACTTCTTCGACCTTCCTTGCCTCTTCTTCAGTTCTGCGTATGGATTCTTCTACTACTAAATTGAAGGCATTTCTAGAAACAGATTCTTTATACTGCTCTGGACCATCAACACTAAACCCATCAGAGGCTTCGTTAAGCTTTCTTGCGTCTTTTTCTATTCTGTAGCGTCTACACGCATCTGCTAGTAAATTTAGGCCAACGGTATCAATAGAAACAGATTCTTTGTGCGGCTCTATATCATCAACACTAAACCCATCAGAGACTTCTTCAGGCTTTCCTATATCTTCTTCCATATTGCGTCTAGATTCTTCTGGTAGTAAACTTAAGCCAACAGTATAAATAGAAGCGGATTCCTTGGCCTGCTTGGTACCGTCGACAATCAACCCATTAGAGAAAATTTCAGTCTCCCTTGCCTCTTCTTCCTTTCTGCGTCTAGATTCATCTGCCAGTAGATATAAGCCATCACTATTCATAGAAACAGATTGGTTGTGCTGCTCTGTACCATCAACACTAACCCCATCAGAGACTTTTGCATGCTTTCTTGCCTCTTCTTCTATTCTGCCTCCTGCTAATACATTCGAGCCGCCCATATTCGTAGAAACAGATTCTTTGTGCTCCACTGCACCATCAACACTATCCCCATCAGAGACTTCTTCAGGCTTACTTGCCTCTTTTTCCATTCTACTATGTTTAGAGTCTTTTGCTAGTGAAATTAAGCCATGGGTATCCATAGAAACAGATTCTGTGTGCTGCTCAGGCCCTGCATCAAAGAATTCGTCCACTGGAATTGATGGACCAGATTCTTTATGCTGCTCAGCCACCACCACTTCATCAGAGATGACTGGAACTGACGGACTAGATTCTTTGTGCTGCCCAGCCCCTTCATCAGAGACTTCGTCCACTGGAATGGACATACCAGATTTTTTATGCTGCTCAGCCCCTTCATTGGAGACTTTCACTGCAACTGACAGACTAGATTCTTTGTGTTGCCGAGCCCCTTCATCAGAGACTCCGTCCACTCGAACCGACAGTCCAAATTCTTTATGCTGCTCAGTCCCTTCATCAAAGACTTCCACTGGAACTGCCAGGCCAAATTCTTTATGCAGCTTAGCCCCTTCAGAGATTTCCACTGGTACTGATTGACCAGATTCTTTGTGCTGCTCAGCCACATCAGAGACATTGTCTACTGGAACTGGTCGACTGGATTTTTCTTGCTGCTTTGCAAAATGCTTCATTTTAACTTCATTCAGGATCCGGTTCTGATTCTCTATGCTTTCTCCAAGCATTCTTTCGTCTTCTTCAAGCCTTCGCAGTTTGCTCAATTCTTCTTCTTGTAACTTTGTGTCCACAGACTCTGTATGGTGAGCATCAGTGGCAACAGGAACGGGACTACAGTCAAACAATCATACAATATGCATCAGCATATAATTTCTAACATTATCGTTGGACAATATATTTGTAAGTGAAGTAATCGCATAAACACATACCTGGACTCAGCAGTCTTATCGTTGACCTGATCGCTGACAATAGTATTAGGCTGGAACATTACAAACTTGTTATTGCATTATCTATCATTTATATTAAGGAAGTGATTATAAAGGAATAGGAACCAGAATAGAACCTTAAAGGCTTTTGTTTTCCTTTTCTTTTTTTTCTTTTTTTTGTCCTTATCCTTATCCTGTGTAGGTCTTTGAAGACCCGTTTTACTGTCAACTGCAAGTTCAGCTAACAATGCTTCTATTGCTGCATCAGACTTCTTAACAGCGTCCTTCTCAGCGAGACCCTTTAAAAGTGACTGTAAAAAGGAAACTAAAAAAATGAATATTCCCGAAATAAAAGAGAATAAAATATGAGGAAGGAGTTATTAGATACGTACCATCATGTATGATTTCAACAAGGGAGATAATATTGATCGATAATCCTGGGATGAAACAGCCTTAAGTTTGAGTTCCAGTCGCTCCATCTCCATCAACGTTTGCATCATGCTTGCCTCGATTTTACAAATCTAGCATGACCACACCACTATGAGTAATAAGGGATAAATCTGACATGGTATTCATGGATAAAAAGATACTAACTGACCTTGAGAGGTGAGTTTATTATACATCTCCGGTCTATAATTTCTGAATTTATAACATGTTCACGTTTTTTTTTGCAAAGACTCTGTAGCTGAACAAAATTCTTATCAAGCATCCGCACAGTTTCTATCCCTTGATGACGCTTTTCTTCTTTTGAACGCATCCACGTTGCCAACTCCATTCCACTTGATCGGGCTTCTAGGGTCCAATTTAAAAACTTATCTTCCCAAGAAGAAACCATGTTTCCCTTACCACTACCAGAGGTTTCTCCAAACACATTCTCTGTGGCCGGGTTATCTTTCTCATTTGAGAGTAAAAGCTCATTAAGAAGGAGGCATGTTCCATCATCACTTAGAACAAAATCTCCATCATCCTCCGAATCTTGGCAACAACTATCATCATCCATGATACCATACATCTCCCTGGGTTCATCAATCTCCTTCATAAGACCAATCTCCGCATATCTACCCAAACCACAAGAGTCAGACAGTTCCTGCAAATATTCGAGAATTTTGCTAAGTTGGGTAGCTCCTAAAAAGCAGATGCAAGCAGGTGTCTGGTCCAATTTATGGTTCAGAAGCCGAGTCCCTGACGCCAGAATTTGTAGGTCGGCCATTGCTAATTTTATGGCCATGTCAAGATGGCTGCCAGATAGAAATTTCGCTTTGATAAGCACCCCAAACACTAGAAAAATTCTGTCAAGGAGCTTTTTACGTTCTTTATCATTTGAAATCGGCCATCCTCCAGAAAGTACATAAGAGCCCGGTTCTTCGATATCTTCACATACATTGCACTCAAGGCTAGAAATATCATCACATTCTTTTCTATCTTCAGTACTACATTTGTCGGCATACCCCAAAGTTTCCTTCTCAGAGGAAGAATCTCTTGCATCTTCGGAGCAATTTTTGCAATCATTATTAAAACCTTGGCTTTCTGATGGAATCTCGAGTAGTTTATTTGCAACTAGTATATCCAAAGGTTTCCACGGCCAATTTACAAGCATTCCACTCCACTTACTGTCAACATCATGAGGTAAAACCTGCAGCAATTTAGGTGATAGAATTCCTATGTGCTCCTGCATGACGTGATCCAAATACGATTCAGAATCTGCAAACTTCTTAATACACCGAGAGCAACTCCAGAATTTCCAGGACTTATTATTAGCCACGACAAATGATAAAGCTTCTGTAATAACTTTATTTGCCAAAGCATGATTGGATTGACGGAAATAGGTTTTGAGGTCACTAATCTTGATGCAGAGGATATCCTTCTTCATTTCAAGACTCATACCCTTCCAATAAGCCTCAACCTCGCGAGAAAGAGACCCTGTCCTTATCTGCCTATCAGAAGTAGCCCCACTTTTCCTTCCACTTCCTTGCTTCCTTCTCCTACCTCTGGATGGGTAATCCAATTCTCCTTCTTTCGTCTCCCCTTCAGTCTGCACCTCCGGTGATCCTGCCTGCTGCTGCAACAGCCTGGCTGCAGCAACCTTTGTTTCAAGCGGCTTGGCCTCATTCTTAACATCCTTTGGAGCCTCAGTCAATCTTCTAATCGTTACCAATCTGACCTTCTCCTCACTATTCCCTAAGTTCTTCATCCATGTAGACAAGAAAGCGATGCTAGACCTTTGTATCAGCGCCTTAAGTTGATTTTGAACTTGAGCAATAGGTGTCCCTGTGGTCCCTGCGATTATACCCGTCAGCTCGGTTTTAATGTCCAAATTCTCTTTGGCAGGATCCACAGGATTCTCTAAAGCCAAAGCACGCTGGCATTCTTGAACAACATTCTCGTAATCTTGACACTCTTTCGCGGCGACGTACAGCAACTTGGCGTAGAAGTGCGCAAAGTCAATGGAGTTTGGTGACAGTTCTGCTGCTTTCTTAGCTGATCCTATTGCATTATCCATTTGTTGCTGCTTGCCCTTGGGATCATTGATTATGGCCGCTAGCTGAGCACATATAATGCCTTGTACTCGATGAAGCAGTGCAGATTCAATTGGGTCCACATAACTAGAACAAGCCTCTCTTATACTAAGTAGCGCCTCGGCGTGACGCCCTTGGCTTAACATTAGCAATGCTTGCGCGCCCTTTACTCTGACTTTCATGTAAGACAGAGTCTCTTCAAGAACCCCTACTTCCTTCTTCATGTTTCTAACTTCGAGGGAATCTTGATTCCCGCTCGTGTCACCATCCGCCGCCGTCGACGGCAGGCATAGTTTAGAAGAAGAGCGTCGAGGATTCTTCTTCTTGGGCCCCATCTACGGATTACGAATTCAACCTTATGCGTGTTTTTATCAGTGTCCGTGGTGTAGAGAGAGAAAATGGTAAGTACCTAAGCATGGAGAAAGAGAGATGGGCGTACTTAAGTAAAGTGTAGAAGTGAAGTGAGCATGGAGGAATCGACGGCGGAGAAGGTGGAGAATCGTTGGAGAAGTTACGAAGAGCGAGGAGCTTGAAAAGGACTCCCTTTTTCTTCTAAAACGAGAACTTTATTTTCTTAAAAATCTAAATGTTAGTATTATCTTTTTTTTTTTCTTTTTTTTAAATACGCAATATTATTATCTAAAAAGCTGGATAAAATTTTATACTATCTTTACCTGTAAAATGATTTTTTGTATTTATTTTTTTCAGATAGATTACTTGTGATCTTATCCCACTGCATTGTAACTTTCCATCTATTTTCGCAACAATAAGGTTACGTTCTATGACCCAGTAGTACAATGCCAAACAGTTAACAGACGACCCAAACCTTTCATTTCGACCCCACCAAACAACTCTCAGTACTTAGCTCCAAACGGCAAATCCACCTGCTAAAACAAATCAAAGACTTGCACAAACAACCTCAAGAACTGCATGAACTGCACATAGCAAAACTGCAAATAACCAGTTCCACTGACCTGTTCGTAATCCAAACATATGACCTGCCAAACTCTAAATATAATGTTGAAATCCAGACAAGCCAAAAAGAAAACATTTTACTCCCATTAATTTTCTCATCCTACTTTTCCATATAATCTATACCCCTTGTCTAGTCGTATGATTCCTTTCACCTTCCATGATACCTGATCAATCCTCCTCCATTCAACAGTTGTAGAATCCATCCTCATTACTTACTTCTACACAACCTCTACCAAAGCAAGATTGGATCTTAGGATCATTGAATACAAATCCATAAAGACCTTCTAATCAGCCTTGTAGAGATTGTAGCAGCAAATTCACAAGCTGCTGTGCTGAGTGTTTTCACAAATGTTCAAGGATGAGGCCTTAAAGTACTACCAATCATATACGGCAGAGCTGCATCAAGAATTTCGCCATGTTTTGGACCATATTTAGGCAGCAGTTTGTGAAGAGCAAGAAGTTCCGGACAAGTGAGAATATGATTATAATTTGTCGATAGAGGGTCGAGGAACCCTAAGAGATTATACCAGCCCATTTCTTGATGCAAGAACCGAGCTCGAAACCTATGAATAGACCGTGGCGCTAACTGAATTCTAACAAGATTGTTGTCCGGTGTTATGAAAGACAACGTCACGCTAACTGAATTCTAACAAGATTGTTGTCCGGTGTTATGAAAGACAACGTCACTAATAAACAAATTTTCAACGTTTATGGCATGCCAGGTTGAAAAATAGATTTTAGTGGAGGAAACTCAAGTATAGAGCTGGTCTTCCAGTAGACAACTCCAATTCCTCAACCACAGGATCAGGATTTACCAACCACAGTCAACACATATCCAACCAAGAGTATCGAACCATCTACCATCCCGGTCAAAGAGGCGAACGTTCAAATAGCGGTTAGACCCATGTGTAACAAATAAATCCGACCAGTTCACTTTGTTTAATTGACTTAAAGCGTATCAACTATTCTTTAAAACGCAAGGAATCAGTCTTTCCCTATACAAACCCCTCTGGAAAAATCGGAGTAATATGCACGGTAAATACCACGAGGACATCGGGCATGATACAAAAAGTGTATGGCGTTAAAAAACGAGATACAAGTGTTGATAGAGAACGGGAAATTAACGACATTCGTTAAGAAACACTTTCAGCAGAATCTCGTGGCAAGAAATGTGACAAAATTTCCTCCAAAACGAATATCATAAGCTTGGCCGCGCAGTTGGAAACGGGGTCCTCGTCACACCTCTATAGAAAATACTTCTCCAATATTATGTTTCGACGATGATGACATGAGATAAGTTGTTGGACCACACGAGAACGCAATGGTGATTGTGGCAGAAATTGTCGGAGACGAGGTTTGGAGGGTGTTGGTATACACTTACAATTCTGTTAATATTTTGTTTATGAAGACTTACGAACAAATGTAGAATCATCGGTTCATTATCTAATTTGAAAGAAAAATTGTGGGTTTTAACGGTGTAACCGCGAAAGCTGTAGGAGAATTGGAAGGAATCTTAGAATTAGGTCGGGGGCCCTTCAAGAAAGAAGTGTTGGTTCAACATCGAATAATACGATTTTTTACAGGCTTTGGTTATCCCGAATGTATGCCATGGATTTGACGGTCCACCAATTCCTGAAATATGGGGTGGGGAATGTTATCGAACAACCTTAGCTTCGAGGCGCGGTAAAGCGATTGAGTCCAAGAACGATTAGCAGTTACCAAAGCCAACTTTGGGTCTGGTCGTGGACAATTTAAAAAGGGTCCCATATTTTTTATTTCTAATGAAAATTATGGTCGGAATACACGTGTTAAAAATTAGAACTATCTTGTCTCCGAAGGTGCGGGATATATTTATTTTTTCTTCTTTTTTACAAGATTACATGTGTTTGTTTGGTGCACAGAAGATGTTACAGGAGTTTCAGAAGACATAATTTTTCATCGCCTTTGCGATCTGGCGAAATCTTCAACGAGTTTTTTCATAATTTTTTTTTCTCATGAGAATTTGATGTTATCATTGCTGATTTGATAGGTAGTCAAAGGTAGGACACATTCTTGAGTCTTAGTACCCTTTAGGGACAGCTAACCCGGTCTTAGTGTAGAAGAAAAATGACAAGTGGAGTATGTGCATAGATTTTACTGATCTCAATAGATCGTGTCCTAAGGATTCGTTCCCAATTCCTCGCATTAATCAACTGGTAGACTCTACGTCGGGAAACAAATTGTTTTCATTCATGGACGCATATGCATTGTATAACTAAATTAGATTAGATCTTAAAGACAAAATAACACTTCGTTTATAACATAGAATGGTTTGCACTGTTATAAAGTCATGTATTTTGGGTTGAAAAATGCGGGAGCAACTTATTTGAGGCTGATAAATAAAGCATCTGAAGGGTAGATCAGGTGTAACGTCGAAGTGTACATCGATGATATGTTGGTAAAGAGTTCTAAGTATGACAATCATTTTGCAGATCTGGAGGAAACGTTCGATAACTTGAAAAAAAAAATCAAAAACTACATACGGAGAAGTGCACATTTGGAATCCAATCGGAAAACTTCTTAGGTTACATAATTAGAAAAAAAAAATATAGGCCAATCCAGTATAATTGAATGTTTTGAAACGATGACTCCACCTCAGACTATTAAGGAAATACAAATCTTGACTAAAAGATTGGCAACTTTGAGCAGAATCATATCCCGATCGTCGAAGAAATGTGCCCATTTTTCTAGGTGGTAAGACAGACCAAGGAATTCAATTGGAACACAGCTTGCATTGAGTGTTTCCTTGAGTTAAAAAAATATTTTTCCTCTAAAACAGTATTGATCAAGCCAAAATTGGGCGAAAAGTTATTCGTATATATCGCGGTATCAGACAACACGATAAGCACGACAATCATTCGCAAAGCAGACAACTTTCACCAACCTACATACTATGTGCTTAAAATCATTTTGGATGCAGAGAAAAGGTATTTAAAGTTATAAAATCTTGCCCTTGTATTGGTAAGTGCGGCTCGGAAAATGCGATCTTATTTTCGTGCATATTTCATAATGGTTTGAACATCTTTTCTGTTGAAGAATATGTGGCAACGACTTGGCATTTCGGGTCAAATGACCAAATGATCTATGGAGTTGGGTGATTTTGATATCGATTTTGAACTCTGGACCGCGATTAAAACCCATACATTGGTTGATTTTTTTGTTAAATCTCTAAGCGACCAGACATGGATGTAGATCAAAAGGAGGAACCGATGGAATGAATTATCTGAATCGATAGAGGGTCCAGCATTACTAGGTGTGGGGCAGGCGTTCAAATAACCCCTCCAGTGGGGGTAACAATGCATGAGGCCATACTCTTCAGCTTCCCGACCTTAAATAATAAAGCAGAGTACGAAGCGGTGTCAGCAGGATTACGACTTGCACACATTTCTGGGACTAAACAAGTTCGGCTGGTAAGTGACTCCCAATTGTTGGTCAATTATGCTACAAGATACTTTGAGGCCAGAAAAGAGCATTTGGTCAAGTATTTAATGACATTGAAGGTATTGCCAGTGACATTTGAAAAGAGTCGAATATGAACATGTTCACAGAGCTGAAAAACACAACAATTGACGCTTTAGCAACCACGACGTATACTGGCGACTACCATGAATTTTAACACATGAGAGCCCATTGATAATAAAAAGTTCCAAATAGATCTTGTATTCAGATGTAGTCTGCTAAATTTCAACAAACACCAATAAGGATTGGGGACACGATGTTAGAGAATATATGTTTAAAAATATCTTGCCTTTGGACAATACAATTACCAAAAAAATGTGTTTTAATGCCCATGGCTTCACAATCCTTTGTGGAATACTTTATAAGAAATCTTTATTCATATATTTGCTGTGTTGGCTCAGGAATAGTAAATCACAAATAGTATTGTCCGAACTCCATGATGAGGAGAGGTCGGCACATTGTGAATTATTGGTCCACTATTGTAACCGATGCTAAAGATTTGTTCAAAATATGTGATAATGTCAGCAATTTTCTAATTCAATTCATGTGCCCGCAGTACATCTCGATTCTATTAACAAGGTGTTACTGTTATATTGAAGGAGGATTGAATTAGTAGGATTGTTGTCGATAGCCTCAGGTGGAAGATAAATGAAAACAGTCACAGTGGTCTATTTCTATAAATGGGTCGAAGTTGAATCGTTATCTAAGACAAGGGAAAAATATATGATAAAATTTATCTTATCAACTATTTGTTTCCATTTTGGTGTTCTGATGAGGTTAACTATGAACAATGATTCACAATTTGATAATAGAGAAATGAGAACTTTCTGCTCTTCCGAAGGAATTTAACAATGTTTTTTCAGCACCGTTTCATCCACAAGCTAACGGGCAGGTTAAAATAACTAACATAACAATCCTTGCTGACCTCAATAAAAAATTGGAGGGTAAAACTGGTAATTTTCCAAAAAAATTACAATAAGTGTTATGGGCATACCGAACCACTCCTCGCACCGCGAGTCAGGAATCACCATAAACACTGGTTTAAGTGATGGATGTTGTAACACTTTTAGAGACCATGCTTCCCTCTTGCCGGGTCGAACATTACTTCGAGAACGATAATGATGAGGGCATATGAGTCACACTCGATTTGATCGAATTTAAGTGAATTCGAGCATAATTAATTTCATTGCATTATTAGACCTTGATGCGGAGCATGTGTGCATCAAAATTTTTACGATGAGAGTTTAACGTCGGTGCCAAGGTTCTGAGAAAAGTATTTTTGCAAACCAAAGAGAATAGGCTCGGGAAATTAGCTCCAGATTTGGAGGGCCTATACTTCATGACATAAAGGGTAAAGTCGGGGCCGTATTGATTAAGAGATAAAGAAAACAAAGCACTTCAGTACCCTTAGAATATCGAACATCTTATATTCTATTTAGAATACATATGAATACGTTGTACGTCTTTTCCTTATTTTACATAGTGTTAATCAATGGCACAGTCTTTCTTGCCCTGATGGCGCATGAAGGTTTTAATGAAGTGTCTATATAAGTCGATTTATCAATATAAATCTTTACCTTTATGATGTCTTGCAGGGTTCAAAGTCAAAATGTATTTTTAACAAATTTGGACCTGTGGGGTATTCCAACTTCGGTTGGTCAACATGTAATTTTAAAAAAATTGGACTTGTGGGGTTTTCCAACTTTGGTTGGTCAACATGTAGATGTTAAAAAAATTACATATGTGGGGTTTTCCAACTTTGGTTGGTCAACATTTAATCTTTAACAAGGTTGGACCTATGAGGTCTTCCAACTTTGGTTGGCCAATGGTTCAGATAACTAACTAAGATTATTTTTATTTGAGAAACGGATCACTTCTTATTAAAGATTAAGACTAGGTTATATAAAAAAACCAAAGCCTGATATTAATATAGTGACCGCAATGTTTCTAAAGCCAAAATAATATGCGTGGTCACAAAAACTACACAACCTGAATGGAAAAAAAAACTCTTTATAAAATAATAAAATAACAAAAGCAATCAGAATGGCATGAATGACTAGAAAATACTTCGCATCCTCTAAGAAGCAACTACCATAATTTTCTCCAATCGACCCCACCGAGGACTATTCGTCACTATAATCTTCACAAACAACTTCCTCGGGACGAATTTTCTTGGGTACTAATAGTCACTGAGAGCTAAGCTCCAGATTCGGAAACCTTTCACGAATCTCCAAAATCAGCGCAACTTTGGCATTGGCTTCTTGAGTGGCCATGGTCTTTAAGCGTTCCGAGGCAAAATCGTTGAATGTGATTTTTTTTTCTTCACCAATTCAGCTTGGAAAATCTCAAGAGATTTGGTTTCGCCCTCATGGGCTTGAATTTTAAAATAAGCAAGCTCATGAATAGCCTGGTCTTGTTTCTCCTTGACCGTTTTTTTGTCGACCTTCAAGGCACTGATAATTTTTTCATACTTGATCGTTCTTTTTTGCCAAGTTTTTTCTTTGAAGCTCATTGGCAGCGGACGTTTCCCACGCAGTAGCACGGTCAATTATTTCTTATGTAGAGACTTCACACTCCCTCACATCGATATATTTTTGTTTAAGTTGATTTTCTAGATCATATATTCTCTAACAACATATTCTTTAACTTCTTCGGTTTCCTCTCCATTACAGCAAGGGGCACCAACATATGGTACAAGGAATAAGAAAATATGACTGATGGCCTCAGTTTAAGGACCCAACAATTGACGACTAAACCGACAAGTCTTAGCTGTCATTTTCTTCGACATTTTACTTACCCTTTACAGACCCTATATCTAACGACAATGGTTTCATCACATGGCGGTTATATTATTTTAATAAATTAGGAATTGTTGCTTACTCTTCTGTGGGAGGCTCAATTGAAGGGGTGATTCTAACATTGGTTTTTTTCTTCTTAGCAACTCGTGTTTTCTTTACGTCTCTTTCACCTCCCATCATTACTGTTATTTATTTTAGTGTAATTGGATCGACTAGTCGACCAATTTAATCATAATATATTATCAAACAAGTCGTAGAGTGCAGAGTGCACGCTTGTTAGATTATATCACGATTAGCGGGGTCAAGGGGCGGAGCCCCTGGCTGGGGTCGAGCTAACAGGTCAGCTTGGAAAAAATTTATTTTGGTTAAATCGGCTATTGTTGCAAGTCAACAGAATTTCGAAATTGAAAATTTGACTGTTTTATTCAAATTTTAAATTATAGCCGT
The DNA here is from genome assembly GCA_036936605.1 of Limnanthes douglasii subsp. nivea. Lineage (NCBI taxonomy): Eukaryota > Viridiplantae > Streptophyta > Magnoliopsida > Brassicales > Limnanthaceae > Limnanthes > Limnanthes douglasii. Next base: position 262,461,456 of record JAUPFV010000001.1, read on the forward strand.
TTTATTACAAAACCAGTTAAGATACCCTAACTGCCCTAACTTCCAAACTGTTTTTGGTTGGTCGAATTTATAAATATGGGTTCTGTTGAAAAGAAGATCATATCATTTTCATCCTCTCTGTTCAAAGTATATATTGCTGATTTTATCCAATTGAAATTGTTGGAGAACCCCAAAAATATTTCAATAAGAAATTGTTTACAAGACTTCAGAGATTATCCGGAAACGAAACACTATTTTCTACAATTACTTTTCTTTTCTCCCCCGAGGTTCGTTCTTCTTGTTAGCCTGGCCTGCGTTGGCACCCCCGGTTTCAGCAGTATCGGCATTTGCAGCTGTTGTTTCAGGGTTTGCATATTCGAAGACCATTTCAGTTTGTTTAAGATCCACTATGGATTCGGTTTTTGTTCGATGATTGGGCACTTTTTTGCTCTTATGAAACATAAGTTACGCGTCGAGAGAATATAATATATTGATTGATGAGGCATGTTTGGAAGGAGCTATCAGCTGCTCCTCACTGAATTCATCTTTTGAGAAGCACCAAAGTTGGATGTTAATAAGTTTCACGAGAATGAAGCACCGATGAAATTTGTTCCCCTAGTTTCGCCGAGCCCAACCACTTAAGCGAGCAAAGGTCTGTTTAACCGCGGCTAGATGTTCTTTATTTAATGCTTGCAACTTTGATTTAGGCACTACAAAAAATAGAGAGCTATGTTTAAGGTTTCAACAAAAAAATAAAAATACATTCACATATCCACTTTAGGGAGAGTCACCTTGGTTATTATCTTTCTTACCGTGACTTTGGTCGTTCTGCCATTCCTCACTAACGTAAAGTAAAGGGGTTTTTTAAGCCTTATCTGCCTCCATTAAATCATCTACAATGTTAATGTCATTCCTAAGGGTGACATAAAAGAATGGTTGTTTTGGCACCTTATATATATCGGTGATTGTCACAAACATCAATAAAAACCAAACGTTAGGGCAAGCTTGGCTTGAACATAGCTCTATTAGCTCAAAATATCTCACTATTTCAGGCCAGAGGAAACCAAACTCTCCAGTTAAGCATGTTGGCAAACAACACTAGCTCTCTCTATTTCACCGACATTGATGTCTCCCTCAGGGTCGAGAAATCAATGTTGACGCAAGATGGGATTCCCAACCTGAGTTAGGTCGGATATTTCATTTGGGCTATAGTAAAGGTATTTACCAGTGTACATAGCACTAATATGTTGCCTTGTTAAACCACTTTGATAGCTAGACAGCACCGCAACTATTTCCGTTGGGAGGGTTTTATCGTAGTTGGAGACCTTATTTGCCTCGGTGGTGTCGGCAGATGGTTCTTTAACCTTTAAGAGACTAACAGTCATTGATTCAACTACGATATTATTAGGAGTGTCATGGGTTATTTTTTGTTTTTTAGAGACAGAGGCTTCCTTCTTTGTGGTCCTTTTGGAGATAGCCAACTCCTTGGGGTGGTAGTAGTAGCAACAAAGTTGGTACCTACCTCGGTTAAGGTGTTTATAGGAATTGGTCCATCTCTATCTTGAAAAACAGTAGCAGCACCAGCATCAGTACTAGCTCTGGTAGACCTGTTTACTGCGTGGGTCTGGTCTCCAGTTGAGACGTCCCACGTTGTGCTAAACCCCTAGTAGTGGCAGTGGTGTTAGGATCGGTTCAAATCCTAGTGATGGTCAAGCTTATCTTCACATAGTTGATTTAATCAGGAGATAATTTAGAGCTATAATCCCATATGGCCAAGAAGTGAGATTTAGGAATGTTTTATAGTGCCTTAGCGGCTTCGGGGTGATGATCTTGTTCAAATTTGGATTCATTTTCAATAACAGAAGACTTGGTTTGCCTAAATTGAGTGTTTTTCCTAGACCGATGCAGTTGTGGAAATAGAGGGGGTCGGATTAGAGGCAGAAGGACCCTTCCTTCAAATAAACACCTTCAATTAGGGTCAAAGTTTTCATTTGAGATGGGTTGGGAAGATTCTTTCGGAGAATTACCAATTAACCATGTTGCTCGGTATTCGTTGGCCCTCTCATTTATAGATAACCATTCAATAGCACCAAACGTCTTTTTCATAAACCAATGGGATATAATGTTTTATCTCTCTTGAAAAACTGAGACGTTGATTTTATCTCTCTTTAGAAATTTTATGAAAGTGATTTGTGACGCGGCGAGGAGTATCTACAGAGGAGTCCATCCTCCAACGACTATATTCATTGTGAAGTGGAAGAGATTGTGCTTCTAGAAGTTCAATAGTCATTTTTCGAACGTATGAGTGACATACACTAAATAACCAAAAGACACGTGTAAGGTAGAGAGGTGGCTACAACAGAGCTATTGGTCCTAGGCTAACCAATTGTTTGGTTAGGCCTAAAATTTTATTGCCCAAATAGTACGACCATAGCCTCGAACAGTTTGTTATACGTTGACATTTTTGGGTCGGGATTATTAGAGGTAATCTCAATCTAGGGTTAAAATTTTATGGCCCGAGGGATATCCATCAAAGACTAGCGACTACCGACCCGCGATGAAACAGCGTAGTCCTCGCTCGACTTTGTTGCAAGAACTAGAGGGGCTAGTGATAAGGGAGTAATTTATTCTGGCATAAGCGAGTCAGAAATATTAAAAGCATTTTATCATTAATGTATAAGTTTGTAATAGAGAATGATAAAGTAAATAATGTTGAGGGATTTCTTGTAATAATAAGTATATGAGTATGTTTAGTGTAATAAAGGGGCGGAGTATACTAAAATATGCCACTCATGTGGGTTTTAGGTCCACTATCTTTACTATATAAAGAAAGATTCTCTTTTTTGGGAATGGTGAACAATTAATATACTACAACTAATTTTTGGAACTTTCTCTCTCTATTTTTTGTATTTGTCTCTCTAAAATATGTTAAAACGTAATCTTGTAGTGAAATGAGGTACGTACATTTCTGGAGAGATTAGTAGCAACCATATTTTCCTCAGATGTCACTTCGTGATTAACAACTTCCACAACCTAAGTAATAATAAAACTAGTATGGTTAATTGACTCCAAAAGACAATGAGACAATGGTGCAGGAACCTAATGTCACAGTCCGTATTTCCCAATAGACTAACTACATCTATCTCTCCAAGTAAATCATAATATGCTCATATGACCTGCTGATACTAACAAATGTTTTCATATGCAGGTACTGATACTCAATATCTTCTATCCAACCGTTATATTTTTTATGTGCCATATGGGAAAGGCTAGCTTGTACCGCAAGGTGTTTCTAATACAGACATTGGAGCCAAGTATAACGAAGAGTAAATTGTTGCTCGACTATAAGAGCTAACGTTTTTTTTCCAGGGCCGTTTCATCATCTTCAATCGCGTTCTTTTCGACATCATAAAGACAAAATTATTTTTTATTATAAAGTTCAAGGGTGATCACTATGGTTGTTAGGCGCAATTCTATTTTAGAACTTTTCTCAACTTTATTGTCCTCTACAAGATTTTTTCCACATCCCTTTTTTCCGAGGATTATTTCACGACTTCTTTCTTTAGATGATAAAACTTATCAAAAAAATCCTCATTAAGGGAGGTACATACGAAGAACCTTTCTAGTACATCGATACTAGAACATATCATGTCGTGAATAAACTATTCAGCTAATAAATAGAGGAGTAAGAGTAAGAATATTTATTGGCCTTCTCTTTAAAATGACGTGTTTTTGACGAGTACATTACTCTATGTGTAAATCAAATGACATCTTAACAAAAGGGCTGGAATTTAAAAGATAACAAAAATGAATCAAACAACTGAAATGTAAAAACAAATAAGAAGAGAGGGTTGGGAATTTAGATACTTACGTTTGGAAGCCTAACTTTATCTAAGATGAGGTTTTGCATATCCATACTTGGTCTTCCACTTTTCGGAGACAAAAACGAATTTATCATTCCATACTTTATTATGAGTAGGATGATCAGTAACAATCTTTGAGAATGATTTTATCATAAAACCGAAAAATAAATTGATATTTTGGTCATAAACCTTGTGAGCGGCGAGGAACTTACTTGTTAAAAAATTGATTAACACTCCTTATAAAAATTATAACTGATATAAACATGTTCCAAGAGCTTGGAACAAGTTGGCTCGGCCATATATTTTTCACCTGAAAGAAATCAAGAAGATCTATAGCAAGAGGGAACCAAAGCCCGCGATTAAGACTATAAACAGAGAAAACAACTTCACATTCGCACACATCAAATAAATTTTCCATATTTATTAGAAAACCTTACCTTAATATCATATGGAATCGTTCATTCAACCAGTTTGTTTTGGCACACTCATATACGGTCAGATACTGATATGGATGATCATTGATGCCCTTATTCTGAACTTCATTCAAAACTTCATAGCTTACCTTCGGGTCATCTCTATGAGCATTACTGTTATCTTTAGTATTACTTCTTGTAATTGAAATACTTATACCTTCCAGATCAGAAGGGGCAAGATGATAGGAAATATGAAGTGAAACTTTAAATGTGTTTTTGTTCTTAACTATAATTTTATTTTTCTTTTGAGTTGAAAGACGAATGACGCTAGAAGTTTCAGAAATTTCTTCTTCACAAGAACATCGACTCCATATGAACCGGTACTCTGATAATTTAGAAAATTAAAAGCTTCAACATTTTTTCATTTTCTACCCATTTATTAGTAAAAGTTAAAGTTTTTTAAACAAAAACAACAAATTCATAAACGATTGAACAAACTTAAGAAAATTGAAGAATAAATAAAGAAGGAAAAGATACAGATAAGTGAGGGAATGCATAAAAAACAAAGAATAAATGAATCAAGTATTTATACATAACTCTATGGTTTAAATAAAAATCTTTAATCATTTATATCCTATGAATTTGATTAATTTGGAGGATAAACGATTTGGATCTGAAGAGTTGTGAAGGGTCGGCTTGCATAAGTATAACATGGTGCATGTACATGCTTATACAATTTTTTTATATGTCTAACCTTCTTTCGCCCACTTGTATCTTCACTAAAAACATGCCTTCTAACTTAAAAAATCTGACCATTTACAAACAAAATAAATCTAAATATGATATCAACAAAATATCTTGATCCATAAAATATCTACAATAATATAACTTCGTCCAAAGAAATACAATAGCCCCAGTTGACTAACGTAACCTTGTATACTTTTATTTACCTTTTTAGCCCTTAACCCCAATCTTCATCAAGTACTAAGGGGGTTACTTACAAAATTTGAACAAAGAAGTTAAATTCGAAGAATCATATAAAGATCCTCAACATAAAAGAAATTAAAAGATGATACAATGAATATGCATAATCATTCCTTCATCATTTACCAAGCTTTGTAGACTACCAAAATACCTTTTAAACAAGCTCGACCAAAGCATATCTCCAAAAATAATAAGTTAAAGCAATAACAACACTTAAGATGACATGATAGTCTTTATTTCATCCTTCACTAAGGACTATGGGGCTACTCAACTAAGGTCAACAAAAAATTGAAGCATTCAGAAGTTAGTAAATGATAAAATAAGATAATAAATAAGAATAACTAGTGCCCTAGCACCATGTTACCTTTAATTTTTCTCTTCAGCAAAGTCGAGTTATTTTTATCCTCAATGGAGGTTTTGGTCACCGATAGTACAAACCAAATTAGAGACGTCTCTTACTATAGTTCGAGTAGAATAAGATCAGAATAAAATATACCTTGAAACTCTTAAGAGTCTAGATGAAGACGGTTGACGTATATATTTCAATATATAAAAATGTAAAATGTAATGGTTTTATATGTGAAGATAAAATCTTCAGACATAAAAACATAATCAAGAACAGTAGCCAACACCAAGATATGATTCGGCATAGACAATAGATGCTTAAAAAACAACAACATATGCTTCGACCAATGTTAGATACTTCTAACATATCAAAATTATTCATTCTTTGTTACTCGAACAAGGATTAGATGACTACTAATAAATGTGTAAATAATTTGTCTCCTATATATTAGCCCATCCACAAATTTGTTTTTATCATTTTCTCCATCATCTTAACATGTTCACGAAATTATTCCGGTAACTTCATATCAAAATAACAATTCAAAATTCCCTCAATCATCCTAATGTGTTCACCGAATTATTTTTCCCCAAATTATGGATTTTTATACAAGTAAATTTAAGGTACTTTTAGAACGAATTCTATGTGATGCACTGCACCATCAACACTAACCCATCATAAACTTCTTCAGGATTTTTTGCCTCTTCCTCAATTCTACGTTTAGATTTTTTGGCTAGTGAAATAAATTCAATGACTATAGGGACTATTGGAATACATTTACAACAAGCTCAGCTAAAGTAGAATATGACACAATAGAAAGAGACGAAACAAAAACAATACTTCATAGACACATGATAATTCTCAAATCAATGATTAAGGAGGGCATTCAGCCAAAATCAAGAATAAATTGAAGCCTTCAAAAATAACTTCAAACTCGAAGACCAAACATCATCTAAACCACCAAGACCATAAATAGCCTTACACAACTTAAAAAATATGCTTTGACAAAAACAATAAGTACTTCGAAAAACCTAATAGACATCATTTACTATACTATAAACATATAAATAAAAGTTCAATAATTATTAATAATTATTAACAAGATAGCACATCATTCAAAATCTAACTATATGAATATCAACATGATTAACAATATTTTAAATATTAAATCAAAATTAATAGCAATAAAACCCATACAATTGAATAAAATAATTATATGCGATTAAAGTACGATGAAAGTCATGCGACTATCTAACCACTGTAAATTGGTGTTTCCACTTCAAAAATTCACAATCATTCTTAAAATAAAACAAAACAAATTATCTAATACATAATTCTGACGCCATAATCTAAGTAGGTTTTCATAAATAAATAATTGTAATACAACTCATAAATGTTTTATATAAATAATATAAAATGTGATTCCTATTGAATCAGCCAAAATTTTATTTTAAAACATATTCAAATTGCGTAAATTTCTGTGGCCAATAATTTTTTTTAATATGTTAGTTAATATTAGAGAAATGTTAAAAAAAAATTACTCCGTAAAGTCACTTGTTTTGAATTTTAAAAATTACTCCGCGAAGTTATTTTTTTGACAATTTTGTCCTTCACGAAATCATATAATTAGAAGAAATTACTCCGTGAAGTTATCATAATTTCCAAAAAATAAATGCAATTTCTCTACCTTCTCTCTATTTTCTCACTCTAAACATAAAGAACTAAAACTAAAGAAGTTAACACTATCATTATCAATTAAAATGTTACTCCTTACCTTCAAAACCACTTAATCATATATCCTAACACTTAAATGACTTATTTAAAAAAAACATATTTACCACTTAATCATATATTTGCGTAGAGACAATATTATAAATATTGAAAGGGTGAGGCTAAAAAAATTACACATTTTTATGGATCTTACACCGCTAGATCCTACACTTTTTTTATAGATCTCTCACTAAATTTTGGACAAATTTGCCCCTCCTTAGAAAACTTGGGTATAAAATCATTTTATAAATCTCTCACCATTTCTCCCTCTTTTTCTTTCAATCTCTCTCAAACCTCTTAAGCATAAAAATTTTGTCAAAAATTAAAGCGTAATTTTAAAAAAATCTGAATCCCTAAAAACATTAAGTTAAACCATACAAGCCTTCCACTATAAATGTTTTCAAGATTTCATTGCGTTTAAGTGGTACAAAATTAGGTTCGTCGATTATGTTTTTAAAAACATGATTTTGGCATATTTTTAGGCTTTATTTTCATAGATTATTGTTGTAGTCGTCGATTTGGCTTCAATTTTGTTGCAAATTGTGGCGTTTAGATAGATCTAGGGTTTGGCTGTGTGCAGGTGTTTGTCGCACGAAATCGCTACCAGGATGGGTACTTGTCGCATGCGACAAAACCCATTTTAATTAAAAAAATTAAAAATCTAATTGGACAATAAATATAAATAAAAAATGGAAACAAATAATTTTATTGAATTATTTTAAAATAGATGAAAATGAGTTTAAAGACTACAAAATGGTAAAAGTGAATATTGGATAATAAATAAACAATAATTTTTCTTGACTCTAATGAATATCCAATAATTTTGAAATATAATAATTCTTCCTATATATTTATTAACTTATTGACGGTTAAAAATTAATTAATATTTCAAAATTAAATTTTATATTATTAAATTAAAATGGGCGTGGTCGCATGCGACAAATACCCATCGTGGTCGCATGCGACAAATACCCATCATGGTCGCAATTTCGTGCGACCAAAACAAATCTGTTAGTACGATTTCGTGTGACGAACACCTGCACCCAAACCCTAAATCTATCTAAACACCACCATTTCCAATAAATCGAAGCCAAATCGACGAATCTGTGTGTAACAAAAAACTCTACAACATTAATTTATGAAAACAAAGCCTAAAATCATGCCAAAATCATATTTTTAAAAACAAAATTGATTCTGTGGATTTGAGTTGTGAAATGTTTGCTTTTGGGTATTAAATAGTTAGGGTTTAGGGTAATTTTTGGGGGTTTTCAGATTCCAAATAATTTTAGAGAGTAAATGGCATGATTGTAATTAGTTTGGGTGAAAATGATAAATTATGAAAGGGAAATGACACACTAAGTACCTTTTGGCCAAACCTATTAGTGTCTAGTACCAAAAAATGGGTTAATGCTCATTTAATACCCACCTCAATAAACATATCCACTTTTAATATCTAATTTAAGTTTAATACCATAATTACCCTCAACCTAGTATATAAGGGTTCATTTGTGAAAAAGGGACCATTTTGGCTACAGTAACTTCTCTTTAGTTTTGAATTTTGAATTTTGAATTTTGAATTTATTAGACTCTCTCCTCTCTCTCCTAACCTAACAAAGAAACCATTTTTCAAGAACGTCTGTTCGTTTCCAAATCCTTTGTCGTGAACACACTTTTTCCGGCGAACCTAACTAACCACCGGCGACGTATCTAACCACCGCAAACAACGTTTCGACGACTGGTCACCAAAACGATCGACTTAACTAACCACCGTCTGTTTTTTGAAAGCTCCTCAACCGGCGAACTAACTACCTACATCTTGTCATTCTCCGTCGACTGAAGCTCGTAGCTGGTCCGGTGCACCACTAGGTTACTGTCGACGGCGCCGGTGAATTGTATCCGAAACAGGAGATTGTATGAACTTGACATACCTCGTTGATATGTCAAAGGACCAAGTCCCGCTAGTGTTTCTACACAAGGTAATATCACTATCTATAAAGAATTGTTCTCAAGTGTGCTACTTGGTTAGGGTGGCTACAAATGATTTGATGTTGTTTTCAAGTTTAATAGACTTGAATCTGTCTTGTTTGGCTAGCCTGATGTGCATGTGGCAGGGGCCTGCTCGACATGTAAACCTCAAAAGTCTTACAAATGTAAAATTGAACAACTGCCAAAACCTAGAATATGTTTTCACGGCATCAGTTGCTCGAAGTCTGGTGCAGCTCAGATATCTCCACATAATACAGTGTCATAACTTAGAGCACATAGTTAAAGAAGATAGTGAAATCCGTGGAGAAACTTCATCTGAAAATGCTCTTTGCTTTGGAAAATTGAAGGAGGTTGTTGTAGAATAGTGTAGTAAATTGAAATATATATTGCCGATCTCCGTGGTCCCATGTCTCCAGGGTGTTGAATTTCTTCGAATCCTAAAAAACAGTGGGTTGGACTATGTCTTTGGGTCTAGAAAACAAGAATATTCAGGAGCTCAAGTCGTCATGGAGCTGCCGCAGTTAAAAAAAATTTGAGCTGTTGGGATCACAAATTAGAAAAATATGTAAAGATCACTACTCTCTTTCGATCCCATCTTTACAGTGGGTTGGACTATGTTTTTACAGTGGCTGAGTTTTGTTTGTTATTGCGATTCTACCTAGGACTGACATATGGTCTTGCGATTTGTGCATGTATACTGTGGTTGCTAGATGTGAGTATCGACATTGCAACTTTGATGCAGTGATTGATAGATTAGTTTACATACACTGCGATTGTAGTTATGATAGATTGCTAGATGTAGTAGCTCTGTAACACATTCAGCTATTGTACGCTTCCCTACAACAAACTAACCGAAACATACTGGCTATAACAGAGTTCGGTGAATCTAGTACCGGTAATGATGATGGAGAGCCAGTGGTTAATCCCCCGAACGTTAAAAGACGAGCTGGGCGGCCGAGTAAAAAACGTATTCCATCAAGAGGAGAGGTTACCACCAGCCAGTCCCGTTGTGGTCGTTGTTTCAAATCAGGGCATAATATGAGGTCATACGATGCTCCATTCTGAACTTGTGTTCCCGATTTTTTTTGTAAAATTTTGATTTTCATAGATAAGTACTCCTTATTTTTCGACTTATATTTTTGGATACTGTTAACATTGATATGTACCATGTCTGTTTGATTAGATGATTCTTATCGTTATTAATGTCTAAATTGATAGATGCACTGAGATTACAACGCTAGATACTCGTTATCTATTTGCAAGACATTGCTAGATATGTGAATTATAGTCCGATAGATACAGAACATCTGCATTAATAGATACTTGAGTATAAATCTGATAGATACGATATATTGACATTGCTAGATACGTGAACAATAGTCTGATAGACACGATATATAACATTGATAGATCCTGGAGTATACGTCTGATAGATACATCAATTTATGTATGCGATTTTAAGGTTCACATTTATCTGATAGCTTAGTTGTATTTAGTTTGGTAGGTACTTTAGATTCTCCCTTTAGTGTTTCATCTCAAAATTTACTAGAGGCTGCGATTCACGACTACTATAGCCTGGTAGATTGAAGATAGATATATGACATCGATATTGCTAGATATGTTGTGTTGTGGTTGGGATTGGCATTTATTTATTTGAGGCATTAAGTTTGATTTACATTCCAATTACCGGAAGTTCATATCAGCCATATCCAACATTGCTAGATACAACAAGTTTTGTCTGCGATTTTAAGGTTTACTTAGTTTTGATAGATTAGTTATAACTAAATTCCGATTGTGAATCCAAACTGCCATTACGACTTCTTCACTCAACTGCTTACTATCAATGTTAACTTGTAGTATTCAAATCTGAACCAAAAAATTTAAGATAAAACTACACAAAGACTAATAAAACCATAACATTAATATAACATCAGTCAATGCATTACATCTTCCAAATACACCAACCCTCTCCAAAAAACAAACTGCTTAGAGGGTTGGTGAAAGTTATAAGTCCATCGAAGCATAAAAAAACATTACAAACAACAACAACAAAACATAATGAAAGGAAACTGCATGAACTTCTTTAAACCTAATCAGAATCCTCTGCATGACATATGGACATTGATAGATACTCGATAATAAATCTGATAGATATGTAATACAGACATTGATGGATACAGCACTTTGTAGTTACTATATACGACATATGGACATTGATAGATACTCGATAATAAGTCTGATAGATGTGTAATACAAACATTGCTAGATACAACACTTTGTAGTTACTATATACGACATATGGACATTGATAGATACTCGATAATAAGTCTGATATATATGTAATACAGACATTGCTAGATACTTGATTATAAGTCTGATAGATAAGACGCATAGACATTGCTAGATACGGGAATACTAGTCTGATAGATACGATATATAGTCATTGTTATATACGTGAATAAAAGTATGATAGATACTTGAGTAAACGTCTGATAGATACGAATGTAGACGTTGCGAGATACTTGAATATTACTCTGATTGATACGAAATATAGAAAATACTAGTACTTACAGTGGATTAACACTAAGGTGAACGTCTGATAGATACGAATACAGACATTGCGAGATACTTGAATATTACTCTGATAGATACGAAACATATAAAATACTAGATACAACATTGAAGAATGTAACAGTGATGTGAAATTTATTCATACAACAAATGAAGGATCTTTCTTCGTCAGCCTTACATGCTTACGTCCTATCTAGAAAGACTTACATCTCACATCGTAAAAACTACAAATCGCCTCGATCAAGTAGTGGAACTTTTTCAGCTTCAGAACCTCGTTCCTTACGTCGAACGATATTTTCAAGAAGGTATAGAACGGTGTTCCTCTAGCAGCCTCTTTGTGTTCGGATGTAATTATATCCCGTCTTAGTAGGTTGAGCCCGTCTTTTAACAATCCGTCGAACATCTTGACTGCATTATTTGTCAGGCCTTCTGCTCTCATTTTGTGGAAGATAGATTGCAGGTCTGATGGATCTTCTGGATCTTCGATCGCTGGTTTCTTATTAAAAGGATCTTCTGCATGTGAATTAGAAACTACATAAATCCACACATTGATAGACATTAGTACTTGAACCACTCGACATTGCGATTCTACAGTTCAAGACCAATTACCCAATACAAATCGGAATTCTCCGACAGCACTTTCGACACAAACATAACCACGCCGATACTAACCAGCCATGTCTAACTACATTGCGATGAGACGCGATGTCAAGCTCACAACTACCTTTCAACACCAGAAACTAACACTGACATACAACTGTAATCGAAACTTAAAAACGTCGCCGGAGAATGGAGAACTGTCCAATACATTACTCAAGTACAGTGACTACTCCGGCGACGTCAGTCAACTCTGCTTATAAACACACTCACGGAAATTCAAACGTACAGCGAAAATAAAAAACAGAAACAGAAACAATTACGTCGAACGTACCTTCTCCAAAATAACGACGCCGGTGGCTGGCCGACGGCTGCCTTCCCAAAGTCGTGATCGGTCTCGCAGTGAGTGTTACCGTCGCCGGGACGTTTATGATCGTCAGAATGGATGAAACTCGACTGAACGGATGAAACTCGACGGAACAGTTACTGCTCCTTGGGTTCAAGGTTGACTTTACCTTCTCCAAAATAACGACGTCGGTGGCTGGTCGACGGTTGCCTTCCCAAGGTCGTGATCGGTTTCGCAGTGAATGGTACCGTCGCCGGGATGTTTATGATCGTCGGAATGGTTACTGCTCGACGGAACAGTTACTGCTTCTTGGGTTCAAGGTTGGCGTTTGGGTTTGCTCTCGTTTTTTTTGTTTCTCTATCCTCAAAATTAGAAGTGTGAAAGTGGGGGAAATTGGAACCCAAAAGTTAGGATTATAGGGTCAAAAAAGTGGGTTTCAACCAAAATATGACTTTAGGTAGTTTATGAAACTAGTCTAAAAGTGGGTACCGTTTTGGTATTTCAAAATTCCCTAAGTATTTATGGGTACTTTTCTCATTATGAAATTCAAGTTTGAGTTTAAAAAAAAAGTGTAGGATGAGAAATCTATCAAAATGTGATTTTTTTCTAGCATGGTCCATATTAAACCGAATACGCTATTTCGCGGAATAGTTTCGACTTTTCTTTTAGCAATTCTCTTAATATTGATAACCGTTTAATAGAGAACATTTTAGCTATTCCATCAAAAAGATGGATCTATAAAAAAAATGAGCTCCTTCAATATTATAATACTTAATACTTAATATTAGAACCGGAGAAAATGCTTAAGAAGATGGAGATCAATCCAAAAGATAACCATATATCTTTCCAGTGTGAGAGCATGGGAGCAGTGGAGAAGAAACTGAAAGACATGGGAATGGATTATGTTCGAGTTCTTGTAGAGGAAGGAGGGATCCAAGTCGACCAGCTGTTCTTTTATGATCCTGATGGGTTCATGATCGAGATATGCAATTGCAATAGCCTCCCCGTGGTTCCACTTGTGGGTGAGATACCTCGAGCATGTTCACGTCTTAATATCCACAGCATCATGCAGCCACAACAGATTGCCATCAATAGATCTTTCTAGATCGCAATATAAATCTATGTAAACTATAGAATCATTTCGCATAAACTAGTCAAGAGGGCCTTTGTCTTGGTGTTTTCGTATTAGTTCAAAAGTTGTGGTTAGGTGTTCTTGTCTTTAAAGTTGTGGTTAGGTGTTTTGTAATAAAAGCACGATACATGTGGATGTGATCTGTACCCGAAATGATCATTTCATTGTGTCTAAGCAACTATTAACTTCTTGTTCTTCTTTTTTGGGTTACGTGCTTCATGTATTTCTAGCTATCATGGTTCAAAAAAAAGAAAAAAAAAGTTTCTATCTATTTTAGCTCTCAAATCAACTTCATAGCTAAACCAAAGTTTCCAGATTCATATATCTGCCAGTTTAAAATAAGCCAAAGTGTACAACTTCTGTACATCTATACCATCAACACTAATCCCATCAGAGCCGTCTTCGGGCTTTTCTTGCCTCTTGTATTAGTAAATTTAAGCCATATGTATTAGTGGAAACCGACTCTTTGCGCTGCTCGGTACTATCAACACTAAGCACTTCATCGACCTTTCCTTCCTCCTCTTCAATTTTGCGTATGGATTGTTCTACTAGTAAATTTAAGCCATGTCTATCAGTGGAAACCGACTCTTTGCGCTGCTCAGTATCATCATCGACCTTTCCTTCCTCTTCTTCAATTCTGCGTACGGATGCTTCTACTAGTAAATTGAAGGCATTTCTAGAAACAGATTCTTTATACTGCGCTGTACCATCAATAGTAAACCCATGGGAGGCTTCTTTAAGCTTTCTTGCGTCTTTTTCCATTCTGTAGCGTCTAGACGCTTCTGCTAGTAAATTTATGCCAAAAGTATCCATAACAACAGATTCTTTGTGCCGCACTGCACCATCAACACTTACCCCATCAGAGACTTCGTCAGGCTTTCTTGCCTCTTCTTCCATTCTACTATGTTTAGAGTCTTTTTCTCGTGAAATTAAGCCATGGGTATCCATAGAAACAGATTCTGTGTGCTGCTCAGGCCCTGCATCAAAGAATTCGCCCACTGGAACTGATGGACCAGATTCTTTGTGCTGCTCAGCCACCACTTCATCAGAGACGACTGGAGCTGATGGACTAGATTCTTTGTGCTGGCCAGCCCCTTCATCAGAGACTCCGTCCACTGGAACGGACAGACCAGATTTGTTATGCTGCTCAGCCCCTTCATTAGAGACTTTCACTGGAACTGACAGAGTAGATTCTTTGTGTTGCCGAGCCCCTTCATCAGAGACTCCGTCCACTCGAACCGACAGTCCAAAGTCTTTATGCTGCTCAGTCCCTTCATCAGAGACTTCCACTGGAACTGCCAGGCCAAATTCTTTATGCAGCTTAGCCCCTTCAGAGATTTCCACTGGTACTGATTGACCAGATTCTTTGTGCTGCTCAGCCACATCAGAGACATTGTCTATTGGAACTGGTCGACTGGATTTTTCTTGCTGCTTTGCAAAATGCTTCATTTTAACTTCATTCAGGATCCGGTTCTGATTCTCTATGCTTTCTTCAAGCATTCTTTCTTCTTCTTCAAGCCTTCGCAGTTTGCTCAATTCTTCTTCTTCAAGCCTTCGCAGTTTGCTCAATTCTTCTTCTTGTAACTTTGTGTCCACAGACTCTGTATGGTGAGCATCAGTCGCAACAGGAACCGAACTACAGTCAAACAATCATAAAAGATGCTTCAGCATATGATTTCTAACATTATCGTTGGACTGTATTTGTAAGTGAAGTAATCGTATAAACACATACCTGGACTCAGCAGTCTCGTCGTTGACCTGTTGGCTGACAATAGTAGTAGGCTGGAACATTACAAACTTGTTAGATTACATTATCTATCAGTTATATTACGAAAGTAATAATAAAGGAATGAGAACCTTAAAGGCTTTTGTTTTCCTTTTGTTTTTTTTCTTTTTTTTGTCCTTATCCTTATCCTGTGTAGGTCTTTGAAGACCCGTTTTACTGTCAACTGCAAGTTCAGCTAACAATGCTTCTATTGCTGCATCAGACTTCTTAACAGCGTCCTTCTCAGCGAGACCCTTTAAAAGTGACTGTAAAAAGGAAACTAAAAAAATGAATATTCCCGAAATAACAAGAGAATAAAATATGAGGAAGGAGTTATTAGATACGTACCATCATGTATGATTTCAACAAGGGAGATAATATTGATCGATAATCCTGGGATGAAACAGCCTTAAGTTTGAGTTCCAGTCGCTCCATCTCCATCAACTTTTGCATCATGCTTGCCTCGATTTTACAAATCTAGCATGACCACACAACTATGAGTAAATAGGGATAAATCTGACATGGTATTCATGGATAAAAAGATACTAACTGACCTCGAGACGTGAGTTTATTTTACATCTCCGGTCTATAATTTCTAAATTATTTACATGTTCACATTTTTTCTCGCAAAGACTCTGTAGCTGAACAAAAAAGTTATCAAGCATCCTCATAGTTTCTATCACTTGATGACCCTTTTCTTCTTTTGAACGCGACCACGCTGCCAACTCCATTCGACTTGATCGGGCTTTTAGGGTCCAATTTAGAAACTTATCTTCCCAAGAAGAAACCACGTTTCCCGTACCACTACCAGAGGTTTCTCCAAGCACATTCTCTGTGGCCGGGTAATCTTTCTCATTTGAGAGTAAAAGCTCATTAAGAAGGAGGCATATTCCATCATCACTTAGAACAAAATCTTCATCAACCTCCGAATCTTGGCTACAACTATAATCATCCTTGATACCATACATCTCCTTGAGTTCATCAATCTCCTTCGTAAGATCCATCTCCCCATATCTACCCAAACCACAAGAGTCAGTAAGTTCCTGTAAATATTCAAGAATTTTGCGCAGTTGGGTAGCTCCTAAAAAGCAGATGCAAGCAGGTGTCTGGTCCAATTTATGGTTCAGTAGCGGAGTCCCTGACGCCAGAATTTGTAGGCCGGTCATTGCTAATTTTATGGCCATGTCAAGATGGCTGCCAGATAAAAATTTCTCTTTGATAAGCACCAGAAACACTAGTGATATACTGTCAAGAACCTTTTCGCGTTCTTTCTCATTTGAAATTGGCCATCCTCCAGAAAGTTCATAAGAGACCGGTTCTTCAATATCTTCACATACATTGCACTCAAGGCTAGAAATATCATAACATTCTTTGCTATCTTCAGTACTACATTTGTTGGCATCCCCCGAAGTTTCTATCTCAGAGTAAGAATCCCTTGCATCTTCTGAGAAATTTTCGCAATCATTATTAACACCTTGGCTTTCTGATGGAAGCTCGAGTAGTTTATTTGCAACTAGTATATCCAAAGGTTTCCATGGCCAATTTACAAGCATTACACTCCACTTACTGTCAACATCATGAGGTAAAACCTGTAGCAATTGAGGTGATAGAATTCCTATGTGCTCCTGCTTGACGTGATCCAAATAAGATTCAGAATCTGCAAACTTCTTCTCAATACACCGAGAGCAACTCCAGAATTTCCAGGACTTATTATTAGTCACGGCAAATGATAAAGCTTCTGTAATAACTTCATTTGCCAAAGCATCATTGGATTGACGGAAATAGGTTTTGAGGTCACTAATCTTGATGCAGAGGAAATCTTTCTTCATTTCAAGACTCATACTGTTCCAAAAAGCCTCAACCTCGCGAGAATGAGACCCTGTCCTTATCTGCTTATCAGAGGTAGCCCCACTTTTCCTTGCACTTCCTTGCTTCCTCCTCCTGCCTCTGGATGGGTAATCCAATTCTGCTTCTTTCGTCTCCCCTTCAGTCTGTACCCCGGGTGATCCTGCCTGCTGCTTCAACCGCCTGGCTGCAGCAACCTTTGTTTCAATATCTGGCCTCCTCTCCTCAAGCGACTTGGCCTCATTCTTAACCTCCTTTGGAGCCTCAGTCACTCTTCTAATGGTTACCAATCTGACCTTCTCCTCACTATTCCCTAAGTTCTTCATCCATGTAGACAACAAGGCGATGCTAGACTTTTGTATCAACGCCTTAAGTTCATTTTGAACTTGAGCAATACGTAGCCCTGCGGTCCCAGCATTGGTCCCAGCAATTATATCTGTCAGCTGGGTCTTGATGCTCAAATCCTCTTTCCCAGGATCCACAGGATTCTCTAAAGCCAAAGCGCGCTTGCATTCTTGTACAACATTCTCGTAATCTTGAGACTCTTTTGCAGCGTTGTACAGCAACTTTGCATAGAAGTGCGCAAACTCAATGGAGTTTGGTGACAGTTCTGCTGCTTTCTTAGCTGATCCTATTGCATTATCCATATGTTGCTGC
This sequence comes from Limnanthes douglasii subsp. nivea, assembly GCA_036936605.1. Taxonomy (NCBI): domain Eukaryota; kingdom Viridiplantae; phylum Streptophyta; class Magnoliopsida; order Brassicales; family Limnanthaceae; genus Limnanthes; species Limnanthes douglasii. Next base: position 262,479,707 of record JAUPFV010000001.1, read on the forward strand.
TTGCCCTTGGGATCATTTATTATGGCCGCTAGCGCATCACATATAATGCCTTGTACTCGATGAAGCAGTGCAGATTCAATTGGGTCCACATGACTAGAACAAGCGTCTCTTATACTACGTAGCGCCTTGGCGTGACGCCCTTTGCTTAACATTTGCAGTGCTTGCGCGCCCTTTACTTTGACTTCCACGTAAGACATAGTATCTTCACGAAGCCCTACTTCCTGCTCCATGTTTCTAACTTCGAGGGAATCTTGATTCCCGCTCGTGTCACCATCCGCCGCCGTCGACGGCAAGCATTGTTTAGAAGAAGAGCGTTGAGGATTCTTCTTCTTGGGCCCCATCAAATATTGAGTTTTACAAGAATCTGATTCGCGTGAGCATATACAGATAAATTCTTAGTTCTACAATCCAGCTACCGATTACGAATACAACCTTATGCGTGTTTTTATCAATGTCCGTGTTGTAGAGAGAGAAAATGGTAAGTACCTAAGCATGGAGAAAGAGAGATGGGAGAGAAAAAAAAAGTACTTAGTAAAGTGTAGAAGAGAAGTGAGCATGGAGAACTGACGGAGGAATCGACGGCGAAGAAGTTAGAGAATCGCCGGTGAAAACGAGCTAGGACGGTACAGACGGTTATTATTGTAATCTTGGAAATATGATCCAGAAACTAAGCAGTCAAGTTACGAACAGAGAAAGAGTTTGAAAAGTTACGAACTTTAAGGGTGTACACTATTACGAAGACCCTGGCGGATACTTTAATTGTAATGGGTAAGACTTCTTGCAGGTGCAACAAGAAAAAATGGTCTCTTTTTATTCACGAATAAAACGTATTGTTAAAAGAAAACACAATCGCTTTCTTTTTGTTTATTTCAAAAAACAAATTAATGCTATTTTCTTTTTGTTTATTTTTTAAAAAAATTATGCAATGTTCACAATCGCTTTTTCTAACTGTCTCAAAAGTTATATAAACTTTTTATATCTTTTAGCTGTAAAAAAAAAAATTGTTTATATTTTTCAAAAGTTGTATTTATATTTTTTTTTTCTAAAAAAACAATTATGCAATATTATTATTATTATTTCGAAGATTGGATAAACTTTTTATATCTTCCAAGTACAAAAATAATTTGCTACATATTCCGTTTCCGTATATAAATAAGACCAATCGATTTTCATACTAGTATGGTATGTACGTTTTCGACCTGAAAGTCCGCACGATTTTGTTTTTGGTCCATCATGCCCGACATATGCCGAAAATTTTATCTACAATGCGTTTTGTTTGGGCTTGGAGCTCTGATACAATTTGTTCAAAATATGGGTACTGCATTTTCCGTTTCCGTATATAAATAAGAACAACCGATCTCTACACTAATATGATATTGTCCGTTTTGGACTGGAAGGCCCACGCGACTTTGTTTTTGGTCCACCATGTTCGACATTTTAATTCACACAAACATATCCCTTTTTATTTGACTATGATACCAAATTGAAAGAGTAATATAATAAGAGAATAAAACTCAATGTATTAAACTGCATCACAAAATGAAATAGCCTACGATAAGCAATATAGGGTTTCGCATTCGAGCTCATAAATGATAGTTTTTATGGACCGGAATAGTAACAGCTAAAATACTAATTTATATAACGTCTAATTTATTAAATAAGATAATTTAAAGCAATTAATAACTAAAGCAATTCCTACAAATTCTCCTTTTAAACTGAATTGCTTGGAAAGCAACCAGTTTAATCTTCTAGTGCTTGCACTCCAAGTGAACTTCGTCAATTAACACACGTCTCTAACTTTACTAGGCTTTGTCATGATATTTGCAACTTGTTCTTCTGTTCCACAATAAACCAGTTTCGTAACTTCTTGATTTGTAAGATCTCGTAGATAATGATACCTTACATCGATATACTTCATATATTTGAAGCCTTCCATGATCAGTAACTCATCAAAATTTGAAGCCTTATTCAGGATGCCAAGACATTTGAAAAGAAGATTTCGGTGAGCAAAACTTGTAGAACGAGCTATCAAATTTATTCGTAACTAAGACGTCTTACTCGGGGTTATGAATCTAGTTTTGTATTTATTGATTCTTTATCATAAGAGACTTTCATATTACTGGAGGAAGTCGCATATCCTTTTATATTGGAAACTGAGCCATTGGTGAATATTATGAAGTCGTTTGCAAATGATAGGCAAGAAATTTAAATAGTACATCCTGAAATATAATAGAGTGTTGGATGTTGTGCATACAATTTTTTTAAACCTCTAATAAAAGAAAATCTAGTAAGATGAAAAGGCTATGAGATAGTGAATCTCTTTGTCTAACCCCTCTGATAGACCTGAAAAATCAATTAAGCTTATCATTGACCAACATAGAAAAATTCACAGATTGAATACATTTGGTGATTAACCTTACCTAATTTTAAGAAAGACGGAAAGTTGTTAGAATTCTTTTGATAAATTTAAAAGATAACCTATCAAATGCTTTCAACATGTTTATTTTATCATAGTATTGCCTCATTTAGTCTTTCGATTTAAATCATGTGTAAGCTCTTGTATGAGGATAAGAATCCTAGATAGTCTCTCATTTATTACTTTAAATCGGATATGATTAAATACAGTGCATATGCTGATGGGTCTGAAATCCTCTAATTCTTTGGTTCTCCACCTTTGGTATGGGACATGTTGTAGTGGTTGGATCTCGTTAGGGAAAATATCCCGTCATAAAAAATCCCTTCACTACTGTGCTTAGATCATTTTGTATAATTAACGTTAAAGCCATCAACCCCTGCAACACTATTTGTTCTTAAACATACAAATATTTTTCTTTGATTTCTTAAGCAGACATGACTTTTATTAGCATCATATTATCCTGCATTGAAACACCTTACTAATGTTCTTCATTTCTTAAACTTCGGAAGGTAAATTTCATAATATCCATTTAAATCTAAAAAGCTTCCGAACGTTTGGCTCTTTTACAAGAATCCAAGTTTCATCTTTGTTTAGAGAATTCATTTATTCTCCACGGTCTTCTGCTATTTCAGCTTACTAATGTTCTTCATTACATCGTAATAACTCTCGGGTTCAAGAATATTTATTTTTATCTCAATATATAAACCATAACCAATAATGTCAGTATAGGCATACCTCTGTGTAGGCTTGCTAGGTTTTTGTGCTCTATCATTTACCAACTGATAATTGTTAGTATATATTTATTAATATTTAGTCTGAACATTCGAAACATGTAAAACATTAAACTTATAGCCAAGGCCGAACCCATAGTTGAACTTCCTCTATATAGTTGAAATTATACCCAGTCTGAAACCAGCTCGGTAGAAGCATCCTTAGTTTCACTCTTATTCATAGCCCATTTCAACTTCAGCTCCACCTCGTAAGTGATAAGTGTATCCATCACCTTGTTGAGTAGTGGCATATCAACTTTATTAAAGACCACATCCTTGCTAATTGCATATTTCTCATTCTTATATTTCATACGCTACAACCTATACCCCTTTACATCCTTGGGATAACCGAGAAACAAACATTTTAGTGCGCCCGATTGAAGCTTGTTATGCTTCACATATGCATAAGAAACATATGCAAACACTCTTAAATATCTCACCACTGGTGTCTTTCTAGCCCATATTTCTTGATGATAGATTCAATTGTCTTTATAGCTGCTCCCCAAAACGTTTGGCTCATATTTGTTGTGAGAAGCATGCCTTATTATTTTTAGTAAGGTTATAATTATCATTTCAACATGCCCATCTTATTAAGGAGTTTCAGTCACTATTATGTGTCTAGAAATTCCAAGTTTTGAACAATATTTAGTGAATGGTTTATTCATAAATTGCAAGCTAATATAAGTCTTTAATTTCTTTGGCATCTTCCAATATTGATTCTCTACTAGTATCTTTTAGTCATTTAAAGCATCAAATGTTTCATATTTGATCTTCAAAGTATAACCCCTAATTTTATTAAACATTCATCAAGTAAGGATATAAAGTACATGACATAAAGTACACAATATCTTCCATTGTAGGTAGCCTTGCAGGTATCTAAAGGTCATAATAAACATATTCAAGAACATGTATATTTGTTGGCCAGAAACTTAACTCTCTTACTCTTCCCTATCACATAGTCTCACAAAATCTTAGATTCTTAATAGCCCTTATTTGTTAAGTTTATATAAGATCGTTTCACTCAAATGTTCTAATCTCATATGCCACAACCTTATGGAATCACTCTCAACATTAGGCACACTTTTGACTACTATAGATCCTTCAAGAACCAATACATTATTAGTTACATAGGCTTTCATAACAACTGGTGAGCCTTGCATAATCATAAGTCTTCCATCTTTACCCACATAGTTATACCTTTTATCACCTAATATTTTAATAGAAAGAAGGGTTACATTTAATATCATAAACATTCTTACATATGTTATCACTCTCTCAAGTCATATAGCCAACTTGAACCGAACATTCCATATTTCTTTTACAACACATGGTTCATTATTCTCAACTATGATCTTGCCATCATCAAACTTCTTCAAGTATTAAAACCAGTGTTTCTTGGAAGATATGTATAATAAATCTTTAGAGTTCATAACAAATATGTTAGTATACCTACAAGTAGAATTCATTAGTACATAATTATATTCTTAATAATTTAAAATCATTGAGGTTTATTCGACTTCAAATTTGATGGCCATCTTCCTTTTTTATCTCGGGATAGTTCTTTCGAATGAACACAACTAAATGGGCCATAAACAGCAGGATTTACGTTGTCCCAACACGGTATCACACTCACGGTACCATCACGAGAACAGTAAACTCAAGGTATGGTTCTGTCACGAGGATGGTAAAACACGGCAGGGTTCCCATCCCATTAAGGGAACGAGAACAATAAAGTCACTGTAATATGAAAATCATGATTTTTTACTCGCCTAAAACTAATAATAATCATTCATTTTACATTTTTTATAATGTGGTGGGTTTTTAAGAGCATAGTTTGTATTAATTAAGTAAAATTTCAAAATTTTATGTTTTTTGTAACCCATAAAGTACAAGTGCTATTATTTTTTTATTAACAAATTGTTATTGTTTTGTTATATGGTTTGTATATTATAATTTATAAGTAGTATAAGGTAATCATAGTTTTATTATTATGGTTACGATTATAAGTACTACAAATGTTGTTATAATATGATTATCATAAGTCATAAAATAATTTTTATAGTTTGATTATAGTATAAGTTGTTATAGTTTGATTATTATAAGTATTATAAGTTTATTATAGTTTAACTATAAGGACAAGTGTTGTTATAATTTTATTATTATAAGTGATAAAAAAAACTTATGATAAATGTTGGTTGGTAGTATAGTTTAATTATAGTATAACTACATAAGTGAGTATTATTACATTATGAGATTAAAAGATAAAAAATAAATTCTTTTGATTAAAACCTTTCATGGTTCATACTTTTACGGGCCATGAGTTGTACAAATTTTTTTTAGTTAGAACTAATTTATTACAAATTCATTAATAAATTTCTATTACAAATTATCTTCATCCCAAAATTTGTCTCCGGATTCAAGTTATTCGTCATTTTCACCACCAGCTTAATCTATAATATATTCTTCAATATCATTTTTTATTCCTTGTGTTGTATCATATGATCTACCTCAATCCAATCCTTGATTGTAACACATACTTCACTTAATTGGCTAAGTCATGATCGTCTAGCTTTATATTGCAGGTTGACCACAAGTATCACTATAGTTATAGGAAAATAGTTGATTCGACTTCCACCATATTAAGATATCAATTAGGATATCATCACTATACATACTCAAATCGAATGAAGTTTGCGAAAATATATTTCTTGTTCATAAACATATATAGCAGATGTTGAAATTTTTGTTCTACTTTGAATAACATTTCTCAAGTAGTTATGACGAAGCCTATTTTTTCTTCTTCCAACACTACTATAAACTAAGCCGAAGGTTAAACTAAAAATATTGTTCTTGTGTGTTTATAGCATACTGACTGCACATTTTATACAAGTTTGAATATATTCATAATATATAATGTAATTATAACCATTTTCAAGTATGATAATAATATAAAATTGTTCAATATATACGAGAAATGTGTTTAGTTTGAGATCATGAGTTAAAAATGCATCCAATAACATAAAAAAAACTTGAATTGTCTATATACTTCTACCTTAAAACCCCTAATTTGAACCTAATTACCCAGATTTTAATCCACCCACTATCACCACAAACTCACCAAATACTTGGCAAGACTTTAGACCCATTAACTGATGCACAGTAATCAAAAAAATATTGTCCAAGCTCATAAACAACAGAATTGTCAATTTACTTAAAATATTTTCGAGGAACAGGGCGGTTTCGTTAAAAACAAAAATATTCAAGAAAACGTTCTAATTAATCAAGAACTAACACATGACTTAAAAAACAAAGGATGGTGATACCATTGTAAACTTAGACATGGAAAAATCCTTTGATAGGATAGCAGTCAACTTCATATATAATATAATGCAGGCTTTTGATTTTAGTAATCAGTTCATTAATATAATCAAAAGATGAATTTAAGATGTTTACTTCTCAATAATCATAATGGGAACTTTGTTTTGTTATTTCAATTCAAAAAATGGTGTCAGGCAGGGTGATCTTATATCACCCAGTCTATTCATCATTGTTTAAGAATTTTCATTATTATTTAAGAATTTCTATTGAGATGAACAAAAAATATATCCTCAAACCACATCTACATGAGATATAACTCAAGATGTTCAATTAATATTTGTTGTTTGGCTTTTGCAAACGATGTAATAATATTTATGAATGGATACATCACGAATGTCAAAAAAATATATGATTCTCTTGACTTCCATCAATTTGTCTCTGGTTAGCAAATTAACAAACAGAAAAACAACTTTCATTTCTCAAACTTATATGAGCATAGATATAAGCAAATCAATTGAAAAAATCTTTAGATTACAGCTTCTTACCCTTCAAATACTTTGCTATTACAGTTCATTCTAATAACAATGCATGTTACTTTGATGGACTGGTATCTAAAATAAGAAAACAAAATCGCATACTGGGACAATAAGATTTTATCTTTTGATGGAAGGCTGATTCTTATCAAATCAGTCATACTTGCAATTCAAACCTACTATATGCAAAGCACACACACCCTAACAATGTCATATCAAGAATAATCAATCTCCTTAAAAAAATTCTTTGAGGATTTAAAGAGAATTTTAAGACCACTATCTGGTCTAAATGGTCTACACTTTGTAAACCATTTGAAGAAAATGATCAAAGATACTTAAACTTCATTCATTTGTAAACTTTGGTTGACCTTTAGAATGCACAAAACCATATGACCTAACCTCATGCACTTTGTACATTTCCGAAATATTCATCTTTTCCAAACCAAAATCAAAGCTAAAGATTCCAAACTCTAGAAAAGAATAAACAAAATAAGAGACACAACATAAAAAGTTATATTTTGGAAAGTTGGTAATGGGAAAATTGACTATTAGACAGATAGATTCATACTCATCCCATGATCTTTTTATCCTCAAATAAAGACAAATTTTGGTATAAACAAGTTAAAATATTTAAATTTCGGCAAAATAATTCATGGAATATTGTAAAACTAAAAGACAATTTAATCTGAGATGATATTAACATAATCTTAAAAATCACACTAACTAATGTCACAGAAGATACAATCATATGGAATGTATCTCATGATGGTAGATTATATCTTAAAGAAACCTAGAATGGAATCATGGAAAAAGATTAAAAAATCTACAATACTCAAGAAAGTCTTGAATAATATCACTCTAAAGAAGTGTTCATTCACACTTTGGAGGCTTTTAAATAGTCTCATATCAGTTGATTCAATAATACAAAATAAAAGATTCAATTTAGCTTCAAAATGTTAAAATTATCATAATTCTGAAAATATAAATCACATCTTTATATCATGTAATATCTCATGGGAAGTCTAGAAAAAAATAACATGACTATTTGGGATACTTATTGGAAAATGATATGACACTCAATCATATTTGGTGTGGATTATTTTCAACTGAGGGTAATTTTGTCAGGTGTTTTGGGTGTTTCAAAAGTATTTAATGCTTAAGTGGTTTGTAGTAAGAGATTTGAGCTGTCTGGTTGTATTAAATGTTCATTATCCTCATTAATGAAGGTGGTTGGGTATTTATACCCTTAATTATGGGCCACATGGGCTCTCGGGTCATAATTATGAAACCAGGTCGAGTTCAAAAACTCATTAGTTTATTAAGCAGATTAGCAATTAGCTTAGTCAAAATGTGATTAGCTTTTAATACTTTAGTCTTGTTCGGATGGTTCAGTGGGTGGTTGTTGTCCGAATTTCCCTTTTTTAGGTTATGTTCGAAGGCCTTTGGCAAGACCTAAAAAATCTTTCTTGAGCACATGTGACAATGTCCGGAACGATTTCGATTTGTGTAAAGGATTTATTTGGACTGACAAAACTCTCAGAAGCTCAAAGGTTTTGCCATGGATTGTGGGACACGTGTCCCTTTCTGATTCGCCTCACCAGCCGTTTTTCTCCTAGAACGGCGCTCCCACTCATTTCAAAAAGTAACCTCTTCAATTAATGCTTGTGACATCAACGTCGTCTTTAATCATTACTTCCATCTTTTCGTTCTCCTAGGTTTCAAGGTATCTTTTGTTTCTTTAGTATAAATCAACTCATTTTCACTATTTTACCATCTTCATCATCTTTTCACTCCTATTCTTCAAAGATTTTATCTCTTTTTTTTAAAAACTCTTTTTGGTGTAAGTTTATGTTTACAACAAGAAACACACTTGTAAAAGCTGGGTGGCTTAATCTTTCTGAGTTAGATAAGGCACAAAGAGTCGAACGAGAAAGACGTATTGCTGCAGGCCTCCCAGTTTCTCCTATCGACAAATCTGAAACACCAAGCTCAGAGCCTGATCGAGGTTCATCTTCTGCCAGAAGCTCTAAACCTAGAAGGTTATTTCAGCCTAGTCGTTCACCAATCGTCTCAGGCTCATCGGTATAGGAGCCATAGCCTATTGTCGAACGAGAGAAAGCAGTTAAAAGTACCAAGAGACCCTCCTCATTCGTAGACATGGGATTGGATGCTGATATCTCCCCTGAAAACCTAACGCTCCGATGAAAAGGTCTCTTAGTAAAAGGCCAGGTTGTTGCTCCACAGTCTAAATCTCCGAAATCAGTGCCTTCTAAGTCTAGGACCAAAAACAAAATTAAAGGGTCAGAGGCACCCATCGGAGTTCCCAAGGATAAGTTATCTGATCCGGAGGCTACCGGAACAAGCCTTCGAAAAGAACCCTCCGGATCTGAGCCCCAACCGGACACCAGACCACAAAGGGAAACTAAAGCTCAGCCATCCGGACAGCCCACAGAGTCGACCACCAGTGCTCTCCCACCAAAGATAACTGAAAATCCTTCCAGGGTGATGGAAGAAGTGATGGAGGACAGTGTTAAAGAATCCCCTTTTGAGACCGACGTCTCCAGGCAGACGAGTGAGACTGCTATTGTTAAGAAGAACAAGGGTAAAGAGAAGCTGTGTTTAAAACACCCGGACCTGCCGGAGTGCCTTGAAGGGAGAGTAGGACCTTGCTTCCATAAAGTGAGTGTAAAGTATATGCTAGCCATGCAGAACATTAACTATAATTTCATTCACACTGCTGATCTTGGTCGGATCCGAACGAAGTGGGGGGTCCCAGAATCTGTTAAAGTAAGGATACCGGTTGATCCGGAGAGGCCAATGCACTGCAAGCTAAGTGAAATAGTTTTCTACATAGAGTTGTTCAACTAGGGGCTTAGATTTCCATTGGACCCAGAGATCGTCAGATATTTCCATCTGATAAAGCTCTGTCCAACCCAACTGAGCCTCAATGCTTAGTTCACCCTCATGTCTTGTATCATGGCTTCCAGGCTCTCCAGAATCCCGCTTCTGATGGAGCAATTTGTTGTTGTTGCCAGCCTTTGCAAAAATCATGTTATCCCCTTTTACCATTACAATATGGGTGACAACCTTTAGGTGGTAGATGACTTGCTTGAATCGAAGAAAAACTGGAAGACTCAATTCTTGTTTATCAGCGGTGCTTGGGAAAATGGGAGGAAGATTAAAGCTGATGTGAACCCGAGCATGCTTACCAGTAGATGGAAAAGCACAGGTAAATATTTAGTCACGTTTATCTACCTTTTCTTATAACAAGTTTGTTTGTTTAATTTCTCTTCTTCTTTTTTTGGTAGTGCTGCCGAAGGAGTTTACTGATTACTTGGAGGAAGGGCAGATTACTTGTGCCAAGCTGAATGCTTGGGCTGTTGAAAATGGGGAAATCGCTTCCACAACTGTTTTACGGGTGGCAACTTGGTGAGATCCCATCTCTGGAACACAACCGGCTGGAGAGACTTGTCTTGGGAGAAATTAACCACTCTGCCCCCTCCGAAGGTCATTCTTCAGAAGACAGATGCAAAGGATGAAAAGCTAGCCTTGCCGGGCAGAGCTAAAGCCCCAAGCAAAATGAAGGGCAAGAAAGGCAAGGCTAAGCCAGACGTTGCTGAGGTCAACCCAGGTGGTGTTGCGGAGACTGTCCCAGCAAACCAAGAGGGGCAGGACCAAGGAAGGATTGATGCTGCTTTGCTTTAAGTGGTAGAAAACGAGAGTACCAAAGAGGCAGTTGGATCTCCAAAGCCCCCAAAAGCTCCCAGGAAAGATCGAAAATGGGGAGCAGAAGGTGGAGATAGGGAAGCTAAGAAGAAGAAAACCTCCAAGGGAGATGAAGTTGATCTCCGGCCTCCAGAGTCTCTTCCTCTGGTCGACCCAACAGACCCAACTCAATCAGAGGAAATCCCAAGTGACTTTCACACTGGAGAGGGCGCCGGAGGGGACATCAACATTGATGGAGTAGACGTCAGTGGGCTTCAAGGGATTGGCCTTTATTTTGAAGACCTTGAGAATGACGACTTTGTTGGCCCTTACCTCCCCCAATATCTTCGAACATTGTCACTTTCAACGGTAAATCTTTTTCTGTTTCAGGAGAGAAGGACGTGGTGGCCCATTCCTTGTTGACCAATATTCAGCCGGTGCTCAACTTGGAGAAGCAGGTGCGAAATCAATCATCCATCATCAACACACTCACCTCTGATAAAGAGAGTTTGTCTAACAACCTCCTTACTGCCAACCAGAGTGTTGAGGCATTAAAGAGAGAGAATAAGGAGTTGAAGAGGGGGAAGGAGGATTTGGCCACCAAGCTGGCCACTTCGGAGGGGGTTGTTAAAGAACTTCAATCCAAGTATTCTGACTTGTGTTATTTGCAGAAGCTCTCTTTCGATTTTCTGTCAGAGTTTAGATATGTGAAGTTCTTCAGAATTTCATGACGTTCTTGGTCATATCACAAATGGTAGCCATATTTTAAATTAGTTCTGCAATATAACAAGGCTGCACCAATTGATTCCCTCTGGCCTAGATTGTGGACCATGATTAGACTGGCTCTATCTTGGCCGATGAGAACCCTGCCCAGAGTCTTTCGGGCGATAACTAACTATAGCTTGTGACTGGCTACTAGCTTATGCGACATTCAAATGCTTTTTCACTAACATTTTTTTCTTATTTTTATGACCATGATCACTACTTAAATATTAAGAGGAAACTTCTGATTCTTATTCTCTTGTTGAGTCCTCAAAAGACTCAATGTGCTTGAACAATGTTTAGCCCGATATTCCTTTTTAGATTCTTGGTTTCTTTGGGAGATTGGTTATTCAGACCTTTCTTTGGATTATGTTGAGGATTATTATCTATCTCACTATATTTATGATACTCTGATGGGTGATTTCCCTCTCAGATCCTTTTCAGCCTTCCTCTGGGCTCTCAATGCCTCAATTTCTTCTCGTAACTGATCACGCTCTTCTTGCATGAAAACATTTCCTCAGTATCATGATTCACAAGAGGGGAAACTGTTTGCATATTGTGATCCATGTATCAAAGAACTTCGAAAGTAAATTTATATGTTAGATTCTGGATAATGCTATATGTGTACCTTCCGCTCTCACCGTGGTCACCAATTTGATAAGATAAACACTTGGTCGGAAGGATTTTTATGGTAAGTATTTAGATGATGTATTAAATGTAGTGGAAGGTAGAGAGATAATTGAGGTTCTTGTATTTATTGTTCAAGAGAGATGAAATCCCAACCCCCTTAAATGTTATGTGTCAGAGCTTTTCTAAGGTGATTTTGGGTTGATAGGCAAATCGGGTCGTGTCAAGAGCGTGGGCCAAACCCATAGATAAAAAGGCCCATCCACTAAAGATGTGCCAAGCACACATCTGCATCTACCATACAACTTAGTCAAAAGGTAAAGAAACAGTAGATATACAAAATTTATCTTCGGTCTAAACTGTCCCTTCAAATAAATTTGATCCTCTCGTTGACTATCGCATTCACAGAAAACCGATCTTATCCGTTTAGCCTAACCTTTAAAATATTTCCTTAAAATTGTTTGAATATTTATATATTTATATCTTTTAAATATTATATATCTAAAATAGTTTATTATATTTTTCATCTAATATCTTTAGATATTTTCGATAGTTTAATTTATAAAAAAAAACATAACAATATATTAAATTGACAAAATAATGAATTGACAAAATAATGAATAGACAAAATCAAATAAAAATGGTTTAACATAATCAAATACAAAAAGACACTAAGTTAATCTTCATTGTAAGATGGTGGATGAGGCTCTATGCACGGTTGTAAATTTATCTTAGTTAGCATTAGTTATATGCTATGCCTGCTTTCCGTTTAGGTGGTTCATAATTCACTCAATCGAGTATTGACATCCTCCAACGCTGCTCATTTCTATAATACATGACCATATTCTCAAAATGCACTCATTTCGTATATTATTGGATCGTACTACACGTATTGGAAGCGACGATTGAGGTTGCATCATACTATGCGTAGACAGAGATTTATGGTAACGTCATTAGATCTCGAGACTTATGGAAACACATTTCTAAATTCGTCATAGACTTGTTATTTCGAAAAGATCAATCCTTCCCAAGAATATATCTCTTTTCAATGAGTTCTTTCTTATACCCAAACTTTTTAGAAAAGGACGCGGAATCCATCCAGTAACATCTACCATCTTTCTCATAAGCAGCCAACTTGGTACCATCCCATAAGGTAACCTCATACCATGAAATTTCGAAATCGTATGCACAATTATCAACCTAGGTAAATTTATTTGATCCGGCTGCGCCATAATAGCAGTTACATATATTTGAAGAAACGAAAAAAATTGTATCATTTCTATTATTTGCAAGAAAATAATGATTAACTAATTTGAAACTTAATTTATTGTACCCATCAACATTATTTATACTGGTTTTATATTTACCGTTAGTGGTTGGTTACTCTCTATATAACTTAGTAAATATATTACTTCATCCAACTTGAGAGTCCAATCTTGAGGTCATCTCATACGAGAATAAATTAGAGATAGTAAATAAGCACCAATCACTGTAAATCTTGGAAAAAAAATCATCTATGAATTTAGTTTTAAAAAAACTATATTGGGTACCATTTATTTTGTAGCTCGTTCTCAAACCCATGGATTATTCGTAATTAGACATCAAGTTTTATAAAATTGTTGTACTAATTATATATACCAAGAATAATTAATTGTTTCAAAAAAAACCAACTTAATCATTTTTTCTTACTAAGATTATCTAAAAACAATCGCATACCCGCTACACTCATAAGTTCATCGTATTCTAAATACGTATTAACGTAAATATTGGTTCCTTGTGGTGCCAGATAGTTGTGAACGTGAATCTAATTTTTGTTCCTAACTTCAATGTGCTGTGATGAATCCCTTTTCGATCTTGATCTTATTTTACTTAATGATTCAAGTGCTTCTCTAACATTAGTTTGGGATTTTTTTAGACTTTTTCAATTTAGGAACCATTAGGTATTCAAATTGACTATTTGAAGTTTAGAGATTTTTTAGAGAAGAGAAGTAATTAGATAGATATGAAAATTATTGAACCAAAATAACATTATTTATAAATAAAAAATTGGATATTATCCAATCGTATATCCGATTTGATCATAGATAATATACGATTTGATAGCCGTTGGCCAATTACATATCCGATTTGCTAGCCGGAAATCTGATTGGCCATGTAAATTTGATTAATAGATATTGGATTTGTATCCATGATCAAATCGGATATCTGATTCGGCCCGATTTTTTTGTCAAGATTTTTTCTCTTTAAATATAGTACAAACGCATCCAAATCTCGTTAATCTTTCAAACAATAATCTTCTTCCAAAATATCTCACAACACAATTCTACAAATACTACTATAATATCTCAAATCATTTGATAATATTCTTCTCTTCAAATTTTGATCAAGTTTCGCCATCGATCAACTCAATCAAGTTTGTTGGAAGAGGAAGATCATTGCTGATATTAGTGCTTAGTAAACTATTTTTTTTTATTTGCTTTAGCCATTTGATATTTTTTTAAATTCCTAGTTTTTTCCTACTTTGAAAAATTGCAAAATCCTTTTACTAGTTTTTTGTTATTATTTTTAAAATAATTATTAAATGTCACCAAAGCAAAGAAATATCTCAACTAACCATGATTGTGGTTCTAATGTCCACTATCGCGCTATAAGGAATCCTAACATAGGTTTTGGTATGCATGATCACATAGAAACCCAACACTTTGAAATACATTCTTCCCATGTTAGTGCTGATATATCTGATAATACTAGCGTTGGTAATAAGAGTAGGAAGAAAATATCATGGGTATGGGGAACATTTTACTAAGAAACTTGATGAATTTTTTTCTAAATGTAATTATTGTGAGAAAACATATAGCTATAAGTCTGGAAAAACAAATTATTGCACCGGGGGTATGTCAAAACTTAGCCACACATAACATTTTTTCCTTAAACAATTTATGAGAAATGGAATACATCCATGAATCCTCAAATCGGTAATGTATTTAAATTTAACAAAAATACATATAGGGAAGAAATCATTATATCTGATGTTAGTACTTCTTAACCATTTTATTTTGGTGACAATTCGAGATATGAAAATTGGATGCACATACATCTCACGTACCTTTATGAGATCATAAATTTTTAAATATTATGCATCTAAAAAACAAATCATTCTTGATACTATTTTATTTTTCCTATGGAAAATTTCTTTGATTAGTGATAGCTACATTTTTTGAATTTGATATCATGAAAGTTACTTAACATTGGATGGATCCTGAATTAATACTGATGAGGAAGAATAAAAAGACAAGGGCCAAATTGTAAAGTAGAAACTTGATAGGAGAAAATAACAAAGGAAAAGTATGATAGGAGGAAAATGTATAGAAATAGATTTACAAGGGCTAAAATGTGTAGATTATAAAGGCATGGCCAAAATAGGAAGAAAGCAAAAAGCAGGGACCAAACTATGTAATTAGACCATATTAAAGCATGTAGGGTCCGCAATTGTACTATAAAAGGGCCACACATGCTTCACAAATCCCGAGATGAATAGTACGAGACTTTCTCTCTATATATTGTTTAGCAAGTAGCATTTTCTCTCTCTAGATCTGACACTCGAATATTTCTCCGTCACCGAATCTTCTATCAACAAATCTTCGCATAACAAAATCACCCTTGGACTACCTTTTAACTCTTCAAATACTACAAAGATGAATTATGTATTTTAAATCTATTGGCAAGAACACGAGCGCTATAAGGAGAGAAATCATATTAGATTGTACAAATTATTTTCAAATTAAAAATAAAATTATGTTTATCTCTTTCGACAATGTATCTATAAACGGAAGAGTTATTGAGTATCTTAGAAAGGATTGCAACCCTGTATTTCCTAAAACATTTTCACTAAATTTGTATGTCATATACTTCAATTGGTTACAAAAGATAGAATAAGTATAGTTGAAGATTATATAACCCTATTAAACAAAGGTCTTATTGTGCTCTTCCTCGGGTCTTACAAAAGAGTAGAAACAAATTGTTAGAGATAGTAGAAAACCATTCAAAAAACTAGTTTTAGATGTCAAAACTAGATGAAAGTATACAAATTATCTTCTTACACGTGCTTATGCGTATAGAAATGAGATTACTATACGCATAAGAAGCTTAACATTGTGCTTCAATGATTAGCTTCTTGCGGTTGTTTAAAGATGTAGTTAAAAATAATTGTACGCAATATACTCTTAACATTCACTTAACCCTTCATGAATTTACTAACTCTTCATGTATATGGATACATATAGGGAACACAATGTATGTCGTGATATGGTGTCTGATATGGAAGCAAATGTTATTAAATACTTTTGTCTCATCTCATACACTTATGCCATTTGGTGCATTTTATATCATTTTTAAAAAAATGTCTGGTTTTTTCTTTTTGAGTTGATTATTTTTATAAAGCACTAAACATTCCTCGTAGTACCTATAACCATGATATATATATATATTAAAAAATAATGTTTTTTTTTTATAAAATGTATAATGAATATGTTGACAAACACGAGAGAAATGTATCATCCTCAAACATTACGGGTACTAGTAGTAGTAGTAATAACAGAAATGACAAAAGTTGACAAAATTATGTGAGAATAACAAAAATCGTCAAAACTATATATGAAGGAAAATGCTAAATAGTGGGGTGTGAGGAGAAACTCATCAAGGTGATAATGAAATTACTAGATATTTGAACACTCTATTTGAGTTATAAAAGTATGACGAGAGCAACCCACTTAAAATTATAAAATGGTGGCTGATAAGGAAGGATATTCCTTAGGGACTAATATGTAAATGTTAGGGATTAGAGTAATAATTCTTGTAAATATGGGATAAAATTAGACTTTAGGAGAAATATAGGGGTTAGATTGCAAATATGACAATATGTAACCGTTTCTTTAACTAACTCGCCCTGCCTATTTAAAGAGGCTGAAAAGGTTATTTTGACCTATGAAATATTCAGAAGTACTTTTCACTACTTGATTTTTCCATTGCAAACTCTCTGTTCTGAATTCACTCGTTACTACTTTAATTCACACCAAATTGGCGCTAGAAGGAGGGGATCGAGGATACCTTGATCAACAGATCAAAAATCGACGTTCGAGTTCTCGTTTTTAAAGGTTTTTCTTTCGAATTTTCATATTTCGTTTGATTTTTTGCTATTTGGAGATGAATCCGGAGGAAGGTGACAATCCATCCGTTCGCAAGGCGATGGAAACGCTGAAATCTGATCTGCAAGAGGCAGGTAAATTTGTTCCAATTCAACCTGTTCATTTTGACTTTGAGGGAAAAATGAATTAAATGATTAGGAAGGTGGCTGAGCTTGACGAATTGGTAAAAAAGAAGGGAGATAATAATGACGGTGCTAGACTTAGATCTAAGATAGCAGGTAGCGATCGTAATGATCAGCCTGATCAGTCGATGGACGAAGCTGATGATCATTATGAGCAGCGTAGGGCACATTCTGAACAAAAAAAAGAGTATAGCGGGATAAAGAAGAGGAAGGAAAAGCTGCAAAGGCGACTGTATGAAAATTTTAGTGATGAGGAGGATTTTGAAGATTCTGAATCTGATGAAACACCGAGGTATGAGCGTTCTCGAGGCCGTTCAGGAGGGGCAGAGCGTGAGCTCCGGCCATCTAAAATGTACAGGGAAGGAAGGAAAAAGAAAGAAAGGCGAGTATATTCACCTCGGAAATACTCGCCTCGAAGGTGTTCGCCTCGGAGGTATGAAGGTGAGTCCAGCTTGTATGCAACTGTGGGAATGAGAAATGAGGACCAGTATGTCCAGGGGGTTGATTGGAGGGACTCACCATTGGTGAAGGAGATCAGATCAGTGCCATTACCGAGGCGTTTTGATATTTCTAAAGTTGAAAAGTTTGATGGGACTCAAGATCCCGATGACCACATCGAACAATTTAAGAACTACATGACTAATTTTGAAGATGATGATAGATTGGTGTGTAGAGCCTTTTCTCAAACGTTTAAGGGAACTGCGCTAAAATGGTTTAATAAGATTCCTAAGGAATCGATTGCAAATTTCAGAAGTTTTTACACTGCTTTTCGCAGACAATTTGTGGGAAGCAAGGAGATGAGAGCCAATGGAGACACGATAATACAGTGTAAGCAGGCTGTAGGAGAGAAGCTGAAGGATTATACCAAGAGGTTTGTGTCAACAAAGGCTGAGTTGGATGATTGTGAGGAAAGTGTAGCTATGGCAGCGTTCAGGCAGGGGCTGTTGCCTGGGGATTTAGCCGATGAGACTACAAGGCGCAGAGCGTTAACATTTGGAGCTCTTATGGCTCAGGTGGAGGACCAGATTAAGGTCGAAGAATCAACAAGGGTTCGAGGAGGTGCTGGTATTGTTCAAAAAGGAAGTGGACAATCTAACGTCTCAAACAACAATCCCTCGCGTCCGAAGAACAACCAAAATGTTTCTAACCGAGGAACTTCAAATTCGTATCAGGGGGGATATAATCAACATAATTCTAACAATCAGCAGCAGTATAGGTCCAGGTCGAATGTGTGGGTGAGGCCGGATTACTATGCAGATTTAACTGAGAGTGTGGCCTCAATATATGAAAAAACAAGAGGAACAATCAATTTTAGAAAGCCACCAGCTATCAACAGGCCGAGAGAGGAGCGCAATAATAAATTTTGTAGGTATCATGAGGACATCGGCCATGATAAAAATGATTGCATTGCTCTGAAGAAGGAGATGCAAGTTCTGATCGAAAATGGAAAGCTGTTGGAGTATGTCAGGAAGAATGCCAAGGCAACAGCTCCCAAAGGAGGTAATCCCAATTCTAAGCAGGAAACTGCGTTAATGATTTTAGATGTCGCAGGTGAGGCGGATGGTTTCGATGTAGCCTCGGAATATGTCGAACCAGACCCCAGTCGACTTTTGTTAATGTCGATAGATGAGCCGATGCGTCAGGGACGTGTTCGAGATCTGTGTGCCTTTTTCGAATCATTAACCATATTTGGAGGGGATTCGATGACCAACAACACCAATAATTCGAGGAAGAGGCATATAGTAAATTTAACACGACAAATTGAGGGAGGTGCATCGGCACATCTAGGCAGCAGAAAGGATGTACCCTTTATAATATTCGATGGAGATGATTTGAGGGGCATTACAGGGCCACATGAGGATGCGGTGGTCATTGGAGCAGAGGTTTGTGGTGTGGAAATTCGACGAGTATTAATCGATACAGGAAGCTCTGCCAATGTGCTTTTTAAATCAACATATGATAGGTTGACAGCTCCACCTCGAATAGAAAAGTCTGAGAGGACTATCATTGGGTTTACTGGCGCATCAGCAATTGTGATAGGTGAATTCGAAGGTGAAATTTCTTTGGGGAAAGGGCCTTTCAAGAAGAAAGTGCAGGTACTTTTTGTGGTGGTGGACTGTCCATCAAGTTACAACGCTATTCTTGGGAGATCATGGTTGGCCAAAATGTATGCTGTAGTTTCTACAGTTCATCAGTGTCTGAAGTATGTGGTCGAGGACAGAGTTGGTGTAGTCCGAAGTGACCAAAAGGTGGCAAGAGAATGTTATGCTGCTGCATTTAGGTTACGTGGTAAAGGTTCTGATGATCTCATGGAAAGTTAGCAGTTTGGGGGGTTGTCTTGTGGTGAAACAGACGAGGGAATTGATGATCCAAGGTCAACCCCGAGTTCTGTAGTGGTTAATGAAGAAATTGAAGAATACATTTTCGATAATGGAAGGGCACTTCGAATTGGCACCCTATTATCTTTGTCGATGCGAGAAAAATTGTTGACTTTTTTGTCTGAAAATTTGGATGTATTTGCATGGAGGTCTGAAGACGTAGTAGGGGTCCCAAGTAACATTATATGTCATAGCCTAGCGGTTGATCCGAAGGTCAAACCAATTATCCAAAAAAGAAGAGCCTTCTCATTGGAGAAATCTGAGGCCATAGTTGCCGAGGTGGATCGGTTATACAAGATGGGACATATTAGGGAGGCCAATTATCCGAGGTGGACGGCTAATCCGGTGGTAGTAAAAAAGAAGAATGGAAAATGGCGAATGTGTGTGGACTTCACAGATTTGAATAGAGCCTGTCCAAAAGATCCTTTTCCGGTGCCTCGGATAGATCAGTTAGTGGATTCCACTTCGGGAAATAAAATTCTGACTTTCATGGATGCATTTTCGGGGTATAATCAAATTCAAATGAATCCAGATGATGAAGAAAGCACGACTTTTATTACTGACAGAGAGTTTGCTGGCGCTAGATAGAGGTTTGCATTGCTATAAAGTAATGCCTTTTGGGTTGAAAAATGCTGGATCAACATATCAGAGGCTGATGAATAAGGCGTTTGCTTCACAGATTGGGAGAAATATTGAAGTATACATCGATGACATGCTTGTTAAAAGCAAAGGTGATGATGAACATATTGATGATTTGGAAGAAACGTTTTTGAATCTTAGAGCCATTCAATTGAAGTTGAATCCAGAAAAATGCACATTTGGAGTCCGATCTGGCAAATTTTTGGGGTATATGATTAGTGAAAGAGGAATTGAGGTGGACCCAGAACAGTTGAAGGCTTTGATATCGATGTCTTCACCTCGGAATATCAAAGAAGTGCAAGTGTTAACAGGCAGGTTAGCAGCCCTGAACAGATTCATTTCTCGTTTTTCAGATAAGTGCTTGCCTTTTTTCCAGGTGCTGCGAAGGCCTAATAATTTTGAGTGGACTTCGGATTGTGAAGAAGCCTTTCTGAAGATCAAAAATCTCTTATCCTCTCCTGAAATATTATCGAAGCCTCGAAAGGGTGAACAGTTGTTTTTGTATATAGCAGTATCGGATTATGCGGTAAGTGCAGTTTTGATCAGCGAGGATACTAAAATTTCGAAGCCTGTTTACTATGTCAGCAAAAGTTTGGTTGATGCTGAGAAACGTTATTTGAAGCTCGAAAAATTGGCACTGTGTATAGTAGTGGCAGCAAGAAAGATGCGCCCTTACTTCCAGGCACATACGATTGTAGTTCGAACTTCATATCCATTAAAGAATGTTTTACAAAAACCAGACATTTCAGGAAGGATGACAAAGTGGTCTGTGGAATTGGGAGATTTCGATGTGTTATTTTCTCCTCGGACAGCTATCAAAGCTCAAGCTTTAGCAGATTTTTTGGTGGAGTTTCACTCGAGCAGACCCGAGGAGAAAGATACAGAAAAGGTGAATGAGAATCCGACGTGGACAATTCGAACTGATGGGGGATCCAGTAGTAAAGGGTCAAGTGCAGGAGTGGAATTGGTGGCACCAACGGGGGAATTTATGTTTCAAGCTATAAAATTTGGCTTTCATGCTTCAAATAACGAAGCTGAATATGAGGCTGTGCTAGCAGGATTAAGGTTGGCGAAGATTTGTGGAGCAATGTTTGTACGCTTGGAAACAGATTCACAGTTGGTAGTTAACCACGTTAAAGGGGTATCAGAAGCTAAAAAGGAGCGTTTGGTTTTGTACCTACAAGAACTTCGGGGGATGATGGCGCAATTTGAAAATGTCGAAGTGGAGCATATTCGAAGAGGAAACAACACTATGGCTGATTCTTTGGCAACAATGGCTTACTCAGAAGAATACCCATGGATTGTAACACAACCATCGCCTTCGATTATATCAAATTCTGAGCAATGTGAAGTGGTCGATGAGGTTGTAAATAATCCGACGTGCGCTCGAGGAGATTGGAGGTTTAACTTGTTAAACTTTATTTCAAATGGAATATTACCTATGGATAAACACTTGCTCAAGAAAATAAAGTACAAATCCCTTGGCTATGTGGTACTGGATGGGGTGCTGTACAAAAGGTCTGCTTCGAAACCTTTACTACGATGTTTAGGCAAGGATGAATCTCAGAATGTTTTGTCCGAACTGCATGATGGAGATGGGTCAGCTCATTGTGGGTTTAGAGCTTTAACGCGTAGGGTATTGTTGGCAGGATATTATTGGCCTACCATTTTACAAGATGCCAAGTCATTAGTTCGAAGTTGTGACACTTGCCAAAGGTATGCAAATTTAATACACAAACCAGCAGTACCACTAATGACAATTTCAGAGGCGGTTCCTTTTGATAGGTGGGGCATTGATTTGGTGGGACCATTACCTATGGCTTCTGGTGGAAGACAAATGATTATTGTTGCGGTTGATTATTTTTCGAAGTGGGCAGAAGCAGAACCCTTAGCTGGGACAAAAGCTAAGGATGTAATCAAGTTTATTCAAAGCAATATTTGCTACCGTTTTGGAGTACCTCGAAAAATAACAACTGATAATGGTCCTCAATTTAATAACAAGGAAATGGACTCTTTTTGCTCTTCGAAAGGGATACAGCAATGTTTTTCCACTCCTTTTCATCCTCAGGCAAATGGACAAGTGGAAGTAACAAATAGATCTATCTTGGATGGTTTAAAGAAAAATTTGGCTGGAGCAGCAGGGAAGTGGCCAAATTTTCTTCAAGAAGTATTATGGGCATATAGGACAACCCCTAGAGAGGCTACAAAAGAGACTCCTTTTTCTCTAGTATATGGGATGGATGCTGTGTGCCCTGCTGAATCTACACTACCTTCTTACAGACTATTACGATATTCCGATGCAGATAACGATGAGGCCAGAAGAGTGGAACTTGATTTGTTGGAAGAAAAAAGGGTCAAGGCACATTTAAATGTGATCCATTATCAAACGTTAATGAGAAGCAGGTACGATGCCAAAGTTAAGAGAAGGGAATTCAAAATTGGCGATCTAGTATTGCGAAAAGTGTTTCTTCACACCAAGGATAAACACCTCGGAAAATTGGCCCCGAATTGGGAAGGTCCTTACAAAGTTACAATGAGAGTCAAACCAGGTTCCTACAGGTTATCAGATCGAGAAGGGAGGATGCTCAAGCACCCTTGGAACATAGAGCACTTGAAATTGTACTGTGAGTAAAACTGAACTTCGAATTTTTGTAAAACAGACATACTCTTTCCTTATCTGTTGGCCCAGAAAGGTTTTAACGAGGTGTCTGATTGATATTGAATTTTTTAATAAAATTTCTTTTGGCCATTGGTTGTTTGTTATGATGTGTGATTTATTATTTTGGTAATTTGGCAAAGATTGATCATCTTTGGAAGTTGACCAAGAATAATTTTCCGAAGCGAAAGCTTTGAAGAAACAACCAAATTTTTCGAGGTGCCACGTCTTATGAGTGCATCTATTTTTCGAGGTGCCACGTCTTATGAGTGCATCTATTTTTCGAGGTGCCACGTCTTATGAGTGCATCTATTTTTCGAGGTGCCACGTCTTATGAGTGCATCTATTTTTCGAGGTGCCACGTCTTATGAGTGCATCTAATTTTCGAAGTGCCACGACTTATGAGTGCTTCCATGATTAATAATAATCAGCTCAAACAAGTGTACCAGAAAATTTAAGATAAAAAAAGATAAGTAGTTTGTTCGTGGGATAACATACGAAGTTTACAAAAAAGAACTGAAGTACTTAGTCACATACACAAAAAACAAAAGCAAACTACTTGGTCTATCAAGCATCATTTTCTTGTTCTTCATCTTCCGATGACGCCTCTTCGGAGGAGGAGCTTGGTGGAGCTTCGAAAGCTTCTTTTGGGCGTTGTTCTTCTGGAACTCGTTTCCAAAGGTTTGATAAGTCTAGCCTTGGACAAGCAGCATGAACTTCTCGAAGGATCTGAATGGATGTATCAATTTGAGTTTTCTTCATGCCTTCAAGCATCACAGAGCTAACTTTGTTTTTCGCCTCTTTAACTGCAGCTTCCTTTTCCTCTTCGAATCCTGCTTGAAGTGTAGTAATTTCAGTCTGGCTTTTTTCCAATTTCTCTTTAGTCTCTTTGATAAGCTCCGTCGCATCGGAAATAGCAGTAGAATGTTCGGCCTTTAGACTTTTAAGAGCTTCCAGATGAGTAGTTTTAAGAGCTTCGACTTCCTCCTTGTGCTTTTTAAGAAGCTGTTCTTTCTCAGCTTCAAATTTTTGGAGTGCTTCATTTTTAGAAGTCCTTTCAGACTCTGTTTCTTTTCTACTCCTAGCTAGCTCTTGGGCAAGACGCTCCAGTTGGGTTTGAGATTTGCTCACCTCTTCGTATAATTTGGTGACTGCAGAAATTAGATTGGGGAAAGGTTGAAGAATTGAAATTACCTCATCAGATTTCTCTGGCTGATGAATGGGAGCAAAAGGATTCGATGTGGAAGTTGTAGCAGCATCGGTAGAAATTAGAGGAGCAACGTTGGCATGTTGAGAACCAGGAAGTACAAAATCTCCACTTGAGTTGAAGTCATCGAGGTTTAGATAGTCATCTATTTGTTTGTCTCCAAGGATTATACCTCCCTCAGGATTCACCTCGACAAAAGTTTTACCTCGTGCCTCGGAAGCTAGCACATCCTCTAAGAGATCAGCCTCATTCTTTTCATTGGGCTTGTTAGACTTATTATCTTTCTTTTTTGGAGAAGTTTGTTTTTTCTTTGTCTTTTTCAGGATGGGCTGGTCTTCTTCGGATATGGTGGGAAGCGAAGGTGCAGACGTTTTTCTCTTCCTTACACTCTTCGAAGTAGGGGGAGGTTTAGTTTTGCTGGTGGTGTTTTTCTTCTTTCCTTTTTTCTTCAAAGGAAGATGGCTGTCACTCCGATTCCGAAGTGGGAGATAGCATTTTCCATCTGGTGCAAGAATCCTTTGAACTACTAGAAGAGGATCTGGTGGCGTCATCGGATCTTCAGGGAAGTCAGCCCCTAGTGATATTCGCCAAAGATGGCTATTAACAAAGTTAATAGGATCAAATGCTGAATGGAAGCCATTTCCCCAAGCCTTTTCAGCCCACTCTGCCATCTTTTGGAAGATAAGCTTGGCTTCTTTTCGACGACCCTTAAACCGCCTCGGAATTTCTAAAGAGAGAAAAATAGTTATATAAGTAGTTTGAATCAAAAACAACTAAATAAGCAAAGGAAGGTATCACTTACTACTGTCTCTCCAGGTAAGGGTGAGTTTGGAAGGATTGGCATCGGAAATCTCTTTGCCATTTTCCCAGGCACCTGACAGAAAGACGAACCTTTGTTTCCAGAACTTATCGGCTTCGAGGAGGTCGTCGATAATTTTTAAGTCATCTTCAAGAGTTAAGTAATAAAAAGGCAAAACTGGGCCATTTGACACTTTGGTTACTGAGATGAAGTCCTCGATTTCGAGGGGAATACCTCCAAGTCTTGATACCATGATTGCTGAAAATAAAGTGAAGAGCAAGTTCGGAGTAACCTGGGTTGGGCACAGTCTGTGGATTTCGAAGAATTTTACGATCATCGGATCCAGGGGAAACCGAAGTCCCCAGTTAAAGAGTTCAGGGTACACAACCAGCTCATCTTTTTGGCAGTTCAAGGGTGTCTCTCCTTCCACTGGTAGCCGAAGTGTCATATTATCAGTTAACCCCCATAGCTTTCTGAGGTGCTCCTTCTCCGATTCGAGGTAGTAGCTGTAGGGTACATTCTTCAGGGCAAGAATGTACCAAGCAGAAAGAGGCTTGAGATTTTCCTGAACTAATGAGGCAACGTTCTCAGGCAATGTAATGAGACTTCTTTTCCCTCGGGGCTTCTTTGGAGGAGCTACGCCTTCAGCCTCGGATTCCTCCTCGGCATCGGATTCAGTAGCTTCTGAATCATCCTTTTTGTGACCTTCCTCGGAGTGACTTCGAATTTGGGTTTCTTGTTGAGTCACAGGAATTGGCTGACTACACTCTGGTGTAGTATCATCCACTTCTTGTGGGGGAGGAGGAGAGTGTTGAGGAGTGGAAGAGGTTTTTGTTTCTTCACCCATTACTAAGAAAGATGATTTTTTGGAACGTTTAGCTCTAATAGCCTCGAATTGAGGAGGAAGTGTTTTGGTTTGAGGGCTTTTTGCCTCTTCGAATTGAAGGACAGGTGATTTGAGTTGTGATTTGTTATAAGTGGGTGGTTTGTCTAAAGTAACTATTCTAGGTTTCCGATGAGGTCTTAGTATTGAAGGTTTGGTTGGATTTTGGAAAGAAGAGGTCGTTGAGCTACTTTCTGGGTTAGAAGCTAGAGGTGAAGACGAAGTGGCAAGGTTTGGATTAAAGTTGCCATATTTAAAAGTGGTGCAGGAAGAGTGAGGACCGTTATAGATCAACCCAGCAGCTTTGTATTCTTTGGCTCTTCGAGAAATACAAAGATAATCGTAGGCCCCAAATACTTGGTTACTGGAACCAGGACCAGGAAAAATATTTTTCTTTGATCTTACTGGTCTTCTGGGTTTAAATCTATTGTATCTAGGGTATCTTCTCATACAATGGTTTTTGGAATGAGAGGTTGCTTGGTGAGACAAGAAAAGATGAGAAGGTTGAAGATAAACAAAAGAAGATGAACAGGTTGAAGATCTGATGAACAGGTTGAAGATGGTTCAAGAGACGGTTTCACTAAAAAGTGTTTAAGGAGTGAGTAGCTGGGTATTTATAGAATGAAGAGGGACGTCGAGAATGTGAAAGGGTAGAAAAAGCAAGTTGTTTTCATTGGCCAGAATATGAAACGAAAAGGGAAATATGTGATGTCACAGGTCTACTGTCAGGGGTCTAATCAATCCCCTAGGTAGGGATCAGAAATTTCGAAGTGCTATTAAACCATGTTTGAACTGGTAATATTCGAAGAAGAAATAAAGCTATGCTACGAGAAGTCAAATTCGAAGCTGAGTTAAAGTCAAAGAGAAATCATAAACCATTGAGTTTAGTCACAACAAAGTCATAAAGTGATAAAATTGGTTTTGATACGAGGAAGAATCCGAGGAATGAAGAATCCGAGGAATGATAAAATTAAGTTAATTCGAGGAAGGATTCGATGATCTAATAGTTCTTATAAATATCTATATAAGAACTAGGGGGGCTACTGATAAGGAAGGATATTCCTTAGGGACTAATATGTAAATGTTAGGGATTAGAGTAATAATTCTTGTAAATATGGGATAAAATTAGACTTTAGGAGAAATATAGGGGTTAGATTGCAAATATGACAATATGTAACCGTTTCTTTAACTAACTCGCCCTGCCTATTTAAAGAGGCTGAAAAGGTTATTTTGACCTATGAAATATTCAGAAGTACTTTTCACTACTTGATTTTTCCATTGCAAACTCTCTGTTCTGAATTCACTCGTTACTACTTTAATTCACACCAGTGGCAATCGAAGAAATGTGAGTTTTCTATTCTTTGGAGGTTAACCAAAGATATTTTTTCAGTACTTGTATCCACATTGGCAAGTGAATGTGCATTTAGTCAAGCCAAAATTTAATACACGACTAAATGATCAAAATTGACCAGATGGCACTTGGAGTATTTGTTGCAATTAAAGACTGGACTCGCGGTGTATCATAGGATGCAAGGAAAATAATGTGAAATCGTAGAGAATCTAAGTGATATTGTCGATGAATATGTAGATGATATGGACGATGTACTTGAACAAGATATTATAGATGAAGCTTATGCAAATTTGAATGAAGAAGATATTAACGAAGATTAGGTAAATTGGCAAAATGAATGACATTACGTCTATATAGGAGTTTGTGATAGGATAGTTCAATTTAAGAACATTTGTATAACTCTTGGCCCGCAAGAGTATAAAATGGGTAATGCTTAAATCAATAAAATTTATTTTTTATCCTTCAATCTCATAATGTAACAACTTATCATATTTCTTTTACCATTTATAAATATAAACAAGTTATAACAAGTTATAGTATAATCAACCTATAAGACTATACCAATTATTTTATCATTAGTAAGTAATAATCAAAATATAACAACACTTGTAAATACTTATAAGTTATAATCGAACCATAATAATAAAACTATAATAACTTTATACTAATATAAAGTTAGAATTTATAAACAAATAATAACAACTTGTATTATGTATTACAATAAAAATATAACAAGATTTGTAATACTTACAAATTATAATCAAACGATAATAATAATCAAAGTATAATAATGAAACTATTATAACCCACGTAGAACTATAATGGATATTATTATAATAAAACTATATTGATAATTTATATAAGTGGCTTCCACTAATTGGGTACAAAACTTATACGATTTACCAATAAATCAAGCCTCAAATACGTTTTACATATATCTACCAAAATATGATTTTATTTATACATTAGTCTAAATTTAATTTTTTAATATAATTTTACTCCTGATTTAATTTGACGAGATGATTTCAAGATTGATTGAATATTTGGTTTCAGAGGTAATTGGGTATTTTACTAAGTGGACTAGATCTACCCGTTGGATCTATACTTGTATGGATATATAAATACGGACTCTTTTATGCATGATACGTAAGTAACCCTTTATATAATATATTGTCTTGATGATACATGAAATTAATTTTAATGTGACCATCACTGTGTTTTGTCGAATATGTGTGACAGTGAATATGTTTTATATTGCCGAACACGCTTGACGTGTCCTATTAGACATTTTTTAGCGGTGCTAACAACCAACAAGTAAATGTTTGCGTAGATATATGCATATATTTGTCGGCCTAGAAAAATATTTTTGATTGGTTGGACAGTAGCTTTGGTAGACATATATGGAGGTAAATTGAGGATAAAAAATTTACGGAGTATTTTCATGAAGTATTACAAATTGAGCAGGCTTGTATATTTTTCCTCTACAATCTGACCGGGAGGATTTTGATTTGGAGTCTTCTACATATATTTTCGATCAGCTTCTTCTAATTACATTTTTGGGGATATTTCAGTGAGCTTTTTTATTTCGGTTTACTATCTTGTATATTGGGGTCGTGTATGAAGTTGTCATACTTTATGTGGTGTAAGCTTTAATTTTATCTAGATAATAGTTTTGTAGCTCATCTTCTTCTGATAATGAATAGTAGGTTGGACTCCAAAATCAGTCTTGTGGTTTTTACTTCCTACACTGGAAAGGTTTTCCACATAAAAAGTATATTGTGTTATTTGCGTTGATTTCATACATACTTTGTATTTTGTTTGGGATCATTATCTCTAATCATATTTGATATAAGAAGGAAGATTTTGTTTGTAAGTCCATTTCATGTCAAAGTGGTATTAGAGATACTAGTTGTATTTGTCTTGTATCAAATATGGAGGTGAATACAAGAAGAATGGTGACGATAAATGGTTCGAATTATCATATATGGAAATTGAAGATGAAAGATCTTATTTATGTTAAAAGGGTTTCATTTACCAGTGTTCAGGATGAAAAACCTACAGATAAGTTTTATGCATAATGGATAACTATCATCAACAGGTTTGTGGCTTATTCGGTAATGGGTTGATGATAATATTTTGAATCATGTTGAAGACGAAACATATGCAAGGAATTTGTGCAATAAACTTGATGATTTATATGCTCTAAAGACATGAAATAGTAAGTTATTTTTGTTCGAACAATTGATATATTTGAGGTATCAAGATGGATCACCTCTTACAGATCACTTGAATACCTTTCAAGGCTTGATTAATCACTCTAATCGTTGAGAAACGTGGTAGAAGTGAAACTCATGGTTAGAAAACTATAGGTAAAAGTAGGAGCAAGATTTGGAACAAGTCTAATAAATTTGCAGATTATGAGTGCTACCATTGTTATGAGATCGGGCACACTAATAAATTTTGTCCTAAGTTGAGAAAGAAGAATAATTTTGGGAAATCCAACAATGGTAAGGAAGAAAAGAACAAGGAAAAAATTATGATGAAAGTAGAGACGAAAAACATGTTGCTGCGGTTTCAGAGAATTTCTCATTATTATTGATGATGATGTTGTGAATTTTGTGTCTGATGAAAGTGGTTGGGTAGTTGACAGCGGTTCTACAATTCATGCCACTTTTTATAGAGAATTGTTCTCATCTTACACCTCTAGTGGCTTTGGTTCTGCAAAGATGGGAAATAATGATTTGTCTAAAGTGGTTGGTATTGGTGATGATTATCTAGAAACAAGCATGGATGCAAGATCGATTTTGAAGGGTGTTAAAGATTTACCCAATCTTCGGTTGAATTTGATATCTACAGGGAAGCTAGATGATGAAGGCTATTGCAATATTTTTGAGAATGGGCAGTGAAAAATTACTAAGGTCTCTTTGGTTGTGGCAAGATGACGGAAATCTTATGCCCTATGCATCACGTCTGCAAGGGTTCCTACTAGGGCTGTCGACGGTTCTCCGGAACCGAGAACCGGACCGGGACTGAACCGATAAGGACCGGACCGAACCTTAACGGTCCGGTTCGCGGTTCCATTTTAAAAACCGAAAACCGATAAGGAACCGAAACAAAAAACCGATTAGGAACCGAACCGATAGAACCGATAAACCGATAGAACTGATAAGGAACCGAACCGATAAAACTGATAGGACCGAAGGAACCGATACGGAATCGAACCGATGAAACCGATAAACCGGTAGAACCGATAAGAAATCGGACCAATAAAAAAAGTTAAAACCGATTATTTATTATTATTATATATTCTTTTATATATTATAGTACCAAAATTAATAGTTATTAGTTTTTATATAATTTATTTTAATAAAAAAATAATTAAAAATCAAATTTTAATCATTTTATTATTTTAAGTGGACCGAACCGGACCGAAACCGGACCGAAACGGGACCGGACCGAACTCGGACCGAACCGAACTCGGACCGAACCAAAACCGGAACCGAACCGAACCGGACCGAACCGGACCGGACCGAACCGAACCGAACCGAACCGAAAGCTTAGCGGTTCGGTCCGGTTCCAAAAATTAGAACCGAAAGCTTAGCGGTCCGGTCCGGTCCGAACCGATAAGCTTAGCGGTCCGGTCCGGTTCCTTCAAAACCCGGACCGAACCGGACCGATAACAGCCCTAGTTCCTACTGAGAAAATCAATGTTGTTAATGATGAAGCAATGGTTGATTTAAGGCATAAAAGACTCGGTCACATTAGCAAAAAATGACTAAATATTATGAGGAATAAACAATACATTTGTGGGATACATAAACTCATTTAAATAAATGTGTTTTGGTTGGAAAGCATAATAAAGTGTATTTCGAGAGCTCGAATCCTTCAAGAAAACCACGTTTACTTGAGTTTGTACATACTCATCTTTGTGGTCCTTTCAAAACTAGAACACTTAGTGTTTTTCTGTACTTTGTTACTTTTGTTGATGATCATTCCAGGAAATTTTAGGCTTATACTTTGAAAACAAAAGATCAAGTGTTAGCTATCTTCAAGCAGTTTCAAGCTTCAGTTGAGAGACAGACTCAGAAACAATTGAAGCGTGTTAGAAGTGATAACGGGGAAGAATACATTGGTCTTTTTAATGATTATTATAGGTAGCAACGTATTCGATATCAAAGGACACCTCCGAAGACCCCTCAGTTGAATGGCGTAGCTGAGAGACTAAACCGAACATTAATTGAAAGGGTGAGATGTCTTATTTGACAATCACAACTCCCTATACTTTTGGGGTGAAGCTTTAAATACAATGGTACATGTCTTGAATCTTAGTCCTTTTATACCTTTAGATGGAGATATCCCAAATAGAGTTTGGATATGTAAGAAAGTTTTTTTATGATCATTTGCGTGTCTTTGGATGCTAAGCTTATGTGCATATTCCTACAGATAAGATGTTTAAACTTAATTCGAAGACAAGACAATATATATTCATTGGTTATGGCCTTGATGAGTTCGGCTACAAATTTCATAATCCAGTTAATAAGAAGCTTATTAGGAGCAGAGATATTGTGTTTGTGGAAGATCAAATAGTTCATGACATTGATACGAGTCAAAATTCAGTGCATATGTCTGACAATGACTTGGTAGATTTGGGGCATATTCCGCTTGCACATACTCCTACAGAAGATGAAAAAAATAGATGGTGACTCATTTGTTTCAAGAGGTTCGCATATTTTTTTATACTGGTGATCATGATAATGATTTCATGGATCAACAAGAGAATAAAGAAGAGGTTGAACAACATGAAGTTCCAGCTCGGAGATTTACTAGAGATAAATTACTCTTTACTAGATATATCCTTTGATCAATATATTGTGTTGACCGATGCAAATGAGTCTGAGTGTTATGATGAGGTTGTTAGTGGTGTGTGTAAAAATAAATTGATTGTAGCAATGAATGAAGAGACACAATCACTTCATGAGAATCACACATTTGAGTTAGTGAAGCTACCTGAAGGGAGAAAAGCCTTGAGTAACAAGAGGGTGTATAGGTTGAAGAAAGATAATAGTTCTCTGCAACCTCGATACAAAGAAAGATTGGTAGTCAAAGGCTTTGGTAAGAAAAAAAGGATTTGTTTTGATGAAATAGTTTCTCCAGATGTAAAAACGTTGTTTATTCGTGTGGTTCTAGGCATTGCAGCTAGTCTAGACTTGGAAATTGAGTAAATGGATGTAAAAACAACATTCTTGCAAGGTGACTTGGAAGAAATTTTTTTTATAAAACAACCTTAAGGTTTTGTGTTCGAAAGAAAAGACGATTATATGTGCAGATTAAAGAAGAGTCTATATGGTTTGAAGCAAGCTCCGAGACAGTGGTATAAGAAGTTCATGCCAGTTATGGGAGAACATGACTACAAGAAGACTTATTCTGATAGTTGTGTATTTGCGAAGAAATTTGTTGATGATGATTTTATTGTTCTCTTACTTTACGTGGATGATATGCTTATTGTTGGGAATAATACTTCACAGATTGATTCTTTGAAGAAACAGTTAAGTAAGTATTTTGCAATGAAAGATTTAGGCCCAACAAAACAGATTTTTGGCATTCGAATTACTAGAGACAGAGATTTGAAAAATTTGTTATTGTCAAAAGAAAAATACATTGAGAAAATTCTTCAAAAGTTTAAGGTGGAGAAAGCTAAAGTGGTTAGCTCACCACTTTCCAATCATTTCAAGTTAAGAAATAAACAATGTCCTTTAACTAATGAAGAAAATAGAGATATGGCTAATATTCCATCTGCATCTGCAGTTGGAAGTCTCATGTATGCAATGGTATGTACTCGTTCTCACTTAGCTTATAGTGTTTGTGTTGTGAACATATTTTTGTCAAATCGGGGTAGAGAGCATTGGGAAACCGTGAAATGGTTAATGAGGTATATGCGAGGAACCTCTAATTTAAAGCTCAGTTTTAGGATGGAGAAACTTAAGTTGCTGGCGTATTCTGATTCAGACATGGCTGGATATAATGACACTCACAAGTCTACTTCTGGATATTTGATTAACTTTTGTGGTGGCGTTGTTTCATGGAAATCAAGACTAGAAAAGTGTGTTGCCCTTTCAACAGCAAAAGCTAAATTTATTACAGTGACAGAAGCGAGTAAAAACCTACTATGGATGAAGAAGTTCTTGAGAGAACTTGGATTTGAGCAACACAGGTGTGTATTGTTATGTGATTATTAGAGTTTTATTCATCTCGTGAAGAATTTGTCGTTTCACTCAAAGTCGAAACATATTTATATAAGATATCATTGGATTCGAGATATTCTTGATGCTAAACTAATGGAGGTTGATAAAGTTCATATAGGTGATAATGGGTCTGATATGATGACAAAGGCATTGCCTAGGTGAAAGCTTGAACATTGTAGATTGATCGTCGGGATAACTAATCTTCCTGCATAGTCGTGAGGGGGGGATTTGTTGGAATCTTCCTATGTGGGAGTCTAATTATCATATGGGCTAAGGCCAAATAAAGGTAACATAGGATTTTGGTTTCTGTATAAATATAAACTTATACAGTGTTCTGAGTAGTGCAGTTTTGAGAGAAAAAACAATTTGAGACAGAACTTTGTGCATTCAATCGGATTTTCTTCTGTGGTTCGATCTGCTTCCATTTTGGTGAGAAAGCTCGTATATTTGTCCTCTACAATCTGACCGGAGGGATTTTGATTTGGAGACTTCTAAATATATTTTCGATCAGCTTCTTCTAACTACGTTTTTGGGGATATTTTAGTGAGTTTTCTGATTTTGATTTACTATCTTGTGTATGAAGTTGTCATACTTTCTGTGGTCTATGCTCTAGTTTTATCTAGAGAATAGTTTTGTAACCCGTTTTCTGATAGTAAATAGTTGTTGGATTCCAAAATCAGTCTAGTGGTTTTTACTTTCTACATTGGAAAGATTTTCCATGTAAAAAGTGTTGTGTTAGTTGCGTGAATTACATACATACTTTGTATTTTGTTTGGGATCATTATCTCTAATCATATGTAGAGAAGGAAGGAAGATTTCGTTTGTAGGTCTAATTCCTGTCATGAGTTTATTTTGATTTCAATAATCACAACGAACGTGCTAAGTAGCATATATGATCTTATTCTAAACAAATGACTCAAATAGCAGAGATAACATTATAAAACGAGCGAGCTATATAACATAAGAATATGTATTCAATGCAAATCTCTGGAAAGACCCGGGAAAAAACACCTATAACGGAGACGGTAAAAATAACTTATGCATCAAACAAGTGAAAGAAGGTCCTTAGACGTATCTAAAAACTTCTCCCTTTACTTGACAGAACTTGCAAAAAACCTAAGACAACTTTCATACTCCGTAATAATTTGAGCCATATATTAGCCAATACAAGAGGCACGAACTTGATGCCAAAGATAATAAGGTTCTGAATAATGAAAAAGCGCAGGCAATATTTAATTCATATATAAGCAGGGAACTAAATTTCCATTATGTTATCACAGAAGATGCATTAGAAAAGGACCTTATTTTTTAAAGCATTGCCCACATTTACATTTAAAATAAATGCACTCGAGGTATAAGGCAAAGAGGTACTCTCTTACGAACTACTGTTCCAAAGACATCAGTCATGTCGAAGTCCGCAGCACTTATACCATTAGGCAGGTGCCAGTCAAACCAGTACAATAGATTGGCTAAGATATACTCAGCTTCTGCCACTGCAAACAACATTCCAGGGCAGCTCCTTCTTCCACCGCCAAAAGGCATTAATTCTTTGTCTTTGCCTCTGAAATCAACCTGGCTGTTCAGGAACCTCTCAGGACGGAACTCATTGGGTTCTTCCCATATTTTAGGGTCTCTCTGGATTGTCCACGTGTTGATCATCACAAGTGTTTTCGGAGGAACGTAGTAACCTTCTAGTGTAGCAGCTGCTGTTGTTTGTCGACCAATCAAAGCAGCAGGAGGGCGCAACCTTAAAGTTTCTTTGAGTATACATTTCAAGTAGTTCATTTGATCTACATCTGAAATTTCTATCTTTGATTTCGACCCTACTATGCGTCTCACCTCTTCTTGTGCTATCTTCATCGTCCTTGGGCTCTTTACAAGCTCAGCCATTGCCCATTCCGCTGTTGCTGAAGTAGTATCGGTTCCGGCCACAAACATATCCTGTAGAAAACAAGATTAGTATGATAGTTGTGTCATCATCTGCTGCTTCTAAAATTGAAATTTACAATAAGTCTAATTCAAAAATGTGGTTAACGAAATAGAACTCATATGAACACATGTTTTTCCTCTTTGTTCTCAAATCGGCTAAAAGTTTACATGGACTTGATATCAAGGATAGTATGCAAAATTTGAAACGCAGGGGTATGAAATGAACCTACCAGCAGAATTGCTTTGGTGTTTTCTTGAGTGAGATTAATATCAAGAAGCCCATCCTTCTGAATACCAAGGATTATATCAACAAAGTCATGCTTGTCAGATTCTCCCTCGTAACTCTCCGAAACAAGATGCTCCTTAATAACTTGATCAAGAAAAGTATCCAGTTCATGCGCTGTTCTTGTGAGTTCTGCAGACAAACCACTAACGACATCAAGCCATCCTACTAGAGGAAAAAAATCACTGAAAGAAAAGGCACTAGTAAGGCCCATTGCCTTTCTCGTCAGATCTCCAAAACTCTTCTCACCGTTCTCTCTTTCATATACTCTACCAAGACAACATCTTGAAACTATGTTGTTCGATATCCGGTCAAACAACTCGCTTAGATTGACTGCACCTTCACTGCGGCAACAAACACGGAGCTTGTTGATCATTTTTGAAACTTCGTCTTCCCTCACAGGTTGAAAACCCAGCACTCTTTTTTTACTCAGAAGTTCAAAGACACAAATTTTCCTTGCTTGTCATTTTGTGAAATCTGTATAGATATGTTATCTGATTTCTCAAAAACATTAATAAAATTAAAGTCTAATGAAAGACTTGGATTTTGTAATGTATCAGTGTACGGAATGAGAGGAATCTGAATCTTATTTATTATGTACGAAACAGTTTTCTTGATGCCGAGATAAATATACTTTATTCAAGAAAATTTTACAAGAAAAAATAGACATTATTTATAAGGTCATTGTATTATTGTCCAAACCTTTTTCGCACCTTTATAATAGTCTATAGAATCCTGACATATATGGGCCTTTAGCCATGGAGTTTGGCATAACATTAGAGCCAAAAATTGTGAATAAGATGCACGTTCTTACATATTTCTTAACTGAGTTTTGGTGTGGTTTATTTTTGTCTTAGGGT
Organism: Limnanthes douglasii subsp. nivea; assembly: GCA_036936605.1. NCBI lineage: Eukaryota > Viridiplantae > Streptophyta > Magnoliopsida > Brassicales > Limnanthaceae > Limnanthes > Limnanthes douglasii. The sequence goes on from JAUPFV010000001.1 coordinate 262,516,391, forward strand.
AAGTTTGTAATTTTTGTTTAGAGTTTTGTGGAGTTTTGTGAGTATTTAATGTTTGGGTAGAATGTAGAGGGGGAATTAAGCTGCCTAGTTGTATTTAATTTTCATTACCCTCATTTAATGTTGGTGGTTGGGTATTTATACCCTTATATTTGGGCCACATGGGCTTTCGGGTCGTGTTTAATAGACTCATGTCGAGTTTAAGGACCCATTAGTTCTAAGTAAGGAAACAGACAGCTTAGTCAAAAAGTGATTAGGTTTTAAGTACTTTAGTTCTGTTCGGATAGTTCAATGGATGATGGTGTCCGAACTGCCCATATCCGGTAAGGTGGACTTTGTCCGAATTGACCATGTCCGGTTCCCATAATATGTGGTGACATAATCCGGACTCATCAGTAGCCCCTTTTTTAGATGGTGTTCAAAAACCTTTAGCAAGACCTAAAAAACAGTCTGTTGCTGGTGACAGTTACATCCGGACAGGTCCTTCGAACTGTGTTATAGCTTTATCTGGACTGGAAAAAAAATTTTGGAACTAAACGGTTTCTTGTCAGAGTTCGTGGGACACGTGTCTCTCTCTGGTTCGTTATTTCAGCCGTTTTTTCACCTAGAATTTCGCTCCCACCTTCTCTAAAAAGTAACCTCTTCATTTAATGAAGATGACATCAGCGTTGTTCCCTAATCATTGCAATCCTTTCGAATTCTCCTAGGTATCAAAGAACCTTTTTGTGTGTTTACTATAAATTAAGCACTTTTTTACTGATTTATTATCATCTTCATACTTACTTTGCTAAATCTCAGAGCTTTCTCTCTCAAATACAAATTCTTCTTTTTGGTTGTGAGTTTATGTTCACAGCTAGGAACGCTTTAATCAAAGGCACGTGGCTTAACCTATCAGAGTTAGAAAGGGATCAAAAAGTCGAAAGAGAAAGGCGCATTGCTGCTGGCCTTCCTACTTCCCCTGTCGACAAACCAGAAATTTCAAGCACAGAGCCTGACCAGGGCTCTTCTTCAACCAGGAGTATTAAACCGAGGAGATTATTTCAAACCAATCTTTCGCCAATTATTTCAGGCTCGTCGGTTAAGGAAAGCAGTTACCAGTTTCAAGAAGCCTTCCCCATTTATTGTCATGGGATCAGATGCAGATATCTCTCCTAATAAACTAGTTGATCGGAGAAGAGGTCGCCTGGTAAAAGGGCAGACTTCAAAAGGTACACCTTCAAAATCAGGGGCCAAAGACAACAACACGGGGTCAGAGGCACCCATAAAAGTTCCTAAGGACAAGCTGTCCGGACCGGAGGTATCTAGCTCAAGCCTCCGAAAAGAAACCACCGCATCTGAGCCCCAGTCGGAGGTCAGAGTTCAGGAAAGCATTGAAGCCCAACAGTCCGGAGGTCAGACTGAACCAACCCTTAACTCCCTTCACCCAGAAACAACTGAAAATCCCTCATTGGTAATGGAGGAAGTAATGGAGGACTCTGTTGAAGAGGCTTCGTTTGAGTCCGAAGTCTCCGGAAAAACGAGTGATGTTGGTGCTGCCAAGAAGGATAAAGGCAAAGAAAAGCTATGCCTAAGGAATCCGGATCTGCCGGAGATCCTTCAGGGAAAAGTTGGACCTTGTTTCCACAAGGTCAGTGTTAAGTACTTACTTGCTTTGCAAAAAATTAATTATGCCTTCATCCACACAGCCGAACTGGGTCGGATGCGAACGAAGTGGGGGATTCCGAAGAATGTAAAAATAAGGATCCCAATAGACCCTGAAACACCGATGGACTGCAAGCTTAGCGAAGTGGTCATCTTCACTGGACTTTTTAACTGGGGACTAAGGTTTCCCATGGATCCGGAGATAGTCAAATATTTCCACCTCATCAAGCTCCGCCCAAGTCAACTGAGTCCTAATGCCTGGTACACCCTCATGGCCTGCATCATGGCCTCCAGGCTCTCCGGAATTCCTCTTCTAATGGAGGAATTCGCAGCTGTGGCCAGCCTCTGCAGAAATCCCCATATTCCCTTCTATCACTTCAACATGGGTGATAACTACAAAGCAGTAGATGACCTGCTCAAGTCGGAGAGAAATTGGAGGAGTAGATTCTTGTTCGTGAGCGGCGCTTGGGAAAATGGAAGGAAGATCAAAGCCGGAGTCAACCCGGGTCTCCTCACCAGCAGGTGGCGAAGTGATAGTAAGAATCCCACCTTACATTCTCATTTTTATTTTTATCAAATTTGTTTAACTGACTTGTCTTGTCTCTTTTCTCTCATTTTTTTACAGTGCTGCCCAAAGACTTCAATGATTACTTAAAGGCCGGGCAGACTACTTGCACCAAGATAAACACTTGGGCTGCTGAAAAGTGGGATAATCGCTTCCACAACGCCTTTACTGGAGGCAATCTTGCAAGGTCTCAGCTCTGGAACACTACTGACCGGAGGGACTTAACTTGGGAGGAACTTACCACTCCACCCCCTCCGGATGTAGTCCTTAGAAAAACACATGCACCAGACGGGTCACTGTACTTTCCTGGTCGAGCCAAGGCCCCAAGTAAGATGAAAGGAAAAAAAGGGAAGGGCAAGAAGAATGTGGTTGAAGCCAATCCTACTGAAGCGGAGGAAACGGCTCCAATAAACCAAGAGGGGCCACTTCCAAGTCAGATTGATGCTGCTCTTCTTGAAGCTGTGGAGCACGAGAGTACTAGAGAAGAGGTAGGATCTCCAAAGCCTCCAAGGGTTCCTAAGAGGGACAGGAAACGGGGAGCAGAAAGCAAGGACAGGAAGGCCAAGAAGAAAAAGACCTCCAAGGGTGATGAACTTTCTCTCCGGCCTTCGGAGCCCTTCCCTTCTGTGGACCCTACTGATTCAACAAGAGCAGAAGAGATCCCCGGTGACTTTCAAACCGATGAGGTTGGAGGAGGATACATTAGCATCGACGATGTCGATATTACAGGGCTTGATGGACTTGGTGACTATTTTGCAAACCTTTCCAGAGATGACTTTGATGGGCCCTACCTCCCTCCGAGCACTTCGAACACCGTTACCTTCAATGGTAAAACTTTCATCGTTTCAAGTAAAAAAGATGTTATAACTCACTCTATATTGAGCAATATTCAGCCAGTGCTGGTTCGGGAGAAACAAGTGCGAGGTCAGTCAGCAATCATTACTGCCCTTAATTCTGACAAGGAGACACTGTCCAATGACCTCCTCACTGCCACCCAAAATACTGATGTTTTGAAGAGAGAAAATGAGGAGTTAAAGAAGAACCACGAGGGTTGGGCCACAAAGGTATCTACCCTAGAAGATATTATCAAAGACCTCCGGGTGAAGCAGTCTGGGTTGGAGAAAGATCTTTCCTCTTCAAAAGAGGAGATAAAGGCCAAGGACCAAGTCATTCATACTTTGACCAACGACAAGATCGCACTCGAAGACTCGGTGTCCAAGGCTGTAGAGGAGAAAGTTGATCTGCTAAGGGAGCAAGAGGCAAAAAATTCAAGCTAAGATTGCTGCTTATGCCAACAATGTGATAGACACTCAGGAGGAAATGTATGCCAAGGTGAAGTCAGACATGGTCCTACTCTTTCATGAGAAGTTTCCGAAGAGGAATCTGGGGGACTTATGGACTTTTGTATAGTACCCCGACCTTCCCTTCCACACAATGGCTGATGGAGACAAGCATGATTATTCTAGTGTTGACTCATTCGATGAAGAGGAGAACACCGGAGAGAGTCCGGACGAGGGAAATGATGACCTTAAGAAGAAGAAAACGAGCGAGGCTGAGCCATCTTCAAAGGCTCAGTCTTAGAGTATCAACTGTTTTTTGTTTTGATTGAACTAAAGTCCTTGGAAGGCCTAGGAATTTTTGTAATTGTGTCTGGTGTCTGACCGGATAGATTTTTTTGTTTTGTTATGACAATTTAAAGTCCTTAGAATGGCCAAGGAACTTCGGTTGTTTCAATGGATATCTTTACTTTGCACAATTCTTGCATTCTTTTATAGATTTTCAATTTCGGTGGCTAATGTTTAAACAACCCTTAGTTATTTCACAAACATCCTTAAGTGCGAGTGTTTAAATTCTCCGATGACAAATGTTTAAGTAGTCATCACTCCTTTAATTTAAGCCGTCCTGTGTTTAAATAAAAATTTGACAATGAACTATTTAAGTAAGAACACTCCGAATTTTTAAGAAGGCATCAAATTTTATAAAAAAGCTCGGACACCTCATTAAAACCTCCCCGCGCCACCAGGGTAGGAAAGAGTATGCCCCCAAATATTTACATGGATTTTTAAACAATTAAATATTTACATAGTTTCTACTCCAAGTACATCCGGAGGTGCTTAATACTCCAAGGGTGATTCAAAACCCTTCCACCATTGTCTTACAGCCAGTATGTCCCAGGTTTAAGCCTTTCAATAACCATATAGGGTCTTTCCCAAGTTGGGGCTAGTTTGTCGAGCAGCTTTTCTTTAGTGTGTAAGAAGACTTTCCTTAACACCTTATCCCCCGGCTGAAAATCTCTTCTTTTAACTTTGGAAGCAAACTTGCTTCTCATCAAACTTTGATAGTGCACAGCTCTAAGGTGTGCCTTAACTCTTCTTTCCTCTATCAAATCAAGTTGACCTCGGATAGCCTCCTCATTCGCGTGTTTGGAGAAATTATGAACTCGAAATGACGGGAGAGTTGCTTCTATGGGAGCTATGTCCTCCATCTCATAGACCAAGGCAAAATGTGACTCTTGTGTTGCAGCCCCAGGTGTAGTCCGGTAAGCCCACAAAACCTCTTGTAAATAACTAGGCCATTTTCCAGCAGCCCCTTCTAATTTTTTCTTCAATCCGGACAGTATGGTTCTGTTAGCCACTTCAACCAAACCATTTGCTTGCGGGTGGAAAGGTGAAGAGAAATAATGTTGTATACCTCTAGAGGCACATAAACTCTTAATTTCCTTGTTGTCGAACTGTGGCCCATTGTCTGTTGTTATTTTCTGTGGAATTCCAAATCTGCAACAGATATTAGATAAAATGAATTTTATTACAGCTTTTGATGTTGTACCCGCTAATGGAGCTGCTTCAATCCACTTCGAAAAATAGTCAATAGCCACAATTATTATTCTGCACCCTCCGGACGCCATAGGTAGAGGTCCCACCAAGTCCAGCCCCAATCGAGCAAAGGGTATAGGCTCAGAAATTGACTCTAACGGGGTGGCTGGAACATGAATTTCGCTGCTATATCTCTGGCATGGGTCACACCTTCTCACCAACTCCTTAGCATCTTGCATTATAGTGGGCCAATAATAACCAGCCAACAAAACTCTCCTTGTTAAAGCCCTAAATCCACAGTGAGTTGATCCCTCACCATCATGCAATTCGGAGAGCACCATTTGAGATTCATCATCCCCCAAACATCGTAAGAGGGGTTTATTGTAAGACTTCTTATAAAGAACATCTCTTAGTATGATAAAAACACGAGCCTTGTACTTTACTTTTCTTGCTATTGACTTATCTGGAGGTAAGATGCCATCGGAGAGATATTGTAGAAGGGGAAACCTCCAATCTTGGGGCTGTTTCATCTGTATATCGAAGCTTTCTTCCTCCTTACCCATATTGAGTTGAATGGAAGGACACTCGAGCACATGGATCCAAGGATATGATTCAGTATAGGCTATGGTTGCCAAGGAGTCTGCTAGTTCATTTTCTGTTCGGGGTATGTGTTCATAAACAATACTCTTGAACTTAAGTGCCACATCTTTGAGAAGAAGTAAGTATTTTATTAGTTGCTCCTTTTTGGCTTCAGATTTACCTTGCGCATGATGAATAAGAAGCTGGGAATCACTCATCAACTTGACCCTTTTGGCTCCACAAATAAGAGCTAATTTTAAACCAGCTATAACAGCTTCATATTCAGACTCATTATTAGAAGCCCTAAAAGCAAAACATATAGCTTTGTACATTTTATCACCATACGGAGAGGTCAAGCATACCCCTGCACCACATCCCATAGTACTTGATCCACCATCCGTCCGGACGACCCAGACCTTTTTATCTTTCATCTCAGTTGTTTGCTCTGTATCCCTATCCGAGTGGAATTCAACTAAGAAATCAGCCACAGCTTGGGCTTTGATTGCTGTTCGAGGAGCAAAATCAATATCGAAGTCCCCCAGTTCCACTGACCACTTAGTCATTCTACTCGAAATATCTGCCTTTTGTAAAACGTTTTTTAGGGGATAGGATGTCCGGACAATAATAGGATGAGCCTGAAAATAAGGCCTCATCTTCCTAGCAGCAATTATCAGGGCTAGTGCTAACTTTTCAAGCTTTAGATAGCGTTTTTCTGCATCTATCAAGCTTTTGCTGATGTAATACACTAGACGGGGATAACTATCCACATCTCTTACCAACACAGCACTTATGGCACAACTAGAAACTGCCAAGTATATGAAAAGAGTCTCTCTGTCAATAGGTTTATATAAAGTCTTGGGGAAGGACAAATGGTTTTTAATTTCATTAAAAGCCTCATCACACTACGAATTCCAGTCGAATCCCTTTGCACCTTTTAAAGTTTAAAAGAACGGGGCACACCTGTTCGAAGACCTTGAAATGAATCGATTTAACGCTGCCAACATCCCGGTCAATCTTTGTACTTCTTTAATATTCCGAGCTAGCTCCATTTGGAATAAAACATTAAGTTGGTCCGGATCGGGATGTATCCCTTGCTCACTTATTATGTACCCTAGGAAATTTCCGGACTTTACTCCGAATACACATTTTTCTAGATTTAGTTTCAAATTTACTTTTACTTAGTTGGTAAAAGTTTCTTGGAGATCTGCCAAGTGTAGCTCTGCGTCCACACTTTTAACCATCATGTCATTGATGTATACTTCCATATTTCTTCCAATTTGATCAGCAAAGGCTTTGTTTACTAACCTCTGATAGGTAGCCCCAACATTCTTTAACCCAAATGGCATCACGTTATAGCAATGAAGGCCCCTATCAGTGACAAACGTAGTATGCTCCTGATCATTCGGATCTATTTGAATATGGTTATACCTAGAGAAAGCATCCATGAAAGATAGTAGCTTATTCCCAGATGTAGAATCCACCAGCTGATCAATCCAGGGGACAGGGTACAAATATTTTGGGCAAGCTCTGTTGAGATCAGTAAAATCAATACACATATGCCACTTGCCATTTTTCTTCTTCACCAAGACCGGATTGGCTGTCCATAGAGGATATTGAGACTCCTTTATATGCCCCATTTTAGTAAGCCTGTCGACTTCTTGAACGATGACATCAGCCTTTTCCTTAGAAAAAGCTCTTCTTTTTTGTACTGCGGGTGCTACATCTCTTCGGATGGACAAGTGGTGTGATATAACATCTGCTGGTACCCTGGTAACATCAGCATTACACCAAGCAAAAACATGTTGATGGTCTTTTAGGAACTTCAACATTTTACCCTTTAGTTCGGATGTCATTTTGGACCCTATCTTAACATTTTTTCCTTCTTCCAAAGAATGTGTTTCGATTTCCTCAACTGGTATCAAAACTCTGAGGGTCTCTCTGGGGTCATCAATTTCACCCTCACCCCCAGAAAGCCCCTCAACTGCTATTCTTCATTGATACGAACAGCACCCAACGTTCGAGGAGCCAGTGCTGTTGCATAACACTATCTTGCAATCTTTTGGCTGCTCCGAACAACTCCCACTTGTCATTACACAGCAAATTTCAAACATTGGTGGACTGTTGAGGCAACTGCATGCATCCTAGAGAGCCAAGACCTCCCTAGAATAGCATTATAACAAGTGGGACAATCCAGTACGACAAAAAGTATTCTAACAATCTTCTTAAAAGGGCCTTTGCCCAACAAAACCTCTTCTTCGAACTCCCCGATCACATCTGTTGAGCTTCCAGTGAAACCCACAATCGACCTGTTCGAACGCTGAATTACCGCAGGATTTTTTATCTTTTTGTAGGAAGTTAAAAAGAGGATATTGGCTGAACTCCCAGTATCCACCAAAATTCGTCTTACGTCATTGCCCCCAATGGATGCTCCTATGACAACAGCATCTTCATGAGGACCTGCTATATCCCTCAAGTCATCCTCATCGAACACAATGAAGGGAAATGGAATCTAGGATTGATAGGAAGTCATGCCTCCCTCCAGTTGGGTAGCTAATGTATGAACGTGCCTCTTCCTTGAAGAAGCAGTGGGTGCTGTCATGGTATCCCCTCCGAAAATTGTGAATGACTCAAAAAAGTTAATAAGTCCGGACACTATTTTACAACGTTCCTCAATGGCACCCACTCTGTTTCGAGTTGGATCAGGGTCCAAGTACTCTGACTCTACGTCGAACCTCTCGATTATCACCATAGCTCCCTCCGGAGCGGATGTGCCTGCATTGTTTGGACCAGGCCGATGAGCATTATCAGGCCTATTTCCTCCTCTTCTTTTAACATATGCTCCCAACTTTCCTCTTTCAATCAAATTCTGGACTTCTTGCTTTAAAGCAATGCAATCGTCAGTGGTATGGCCAGTATCATTATGGTACTGACAGAAGGAATTGTTATGATGCTCCCTAGGATATTGTAGTACAGTCGGCCTTCTATAGTGTACTTCTTCTTTTGTTTTGTCATAAATGGTGGCTACACTTTCTTTTAACTAAGCAAACCACTCCGGTTGAACCCAAGGCCCTCTCTTATTTCTAGATTGCTGACTCTGGGCAGGCGCAGCTGGCTGAGACTGAGCTTTAGCTTTATTATGACTCTGCCCGGCCTCCCTTGCCTTGTTCCCGGACTGATTTTGGTTGGGGTTTGGTGCAACCGGTGCAGACCTCACCTGCATGTGCACCCTAGTTTTCTTTGTTTCATCCACGTTAATTTGATTTCCGACCTGATTCAGTAAATTAGGAGGAAAGTTTCGCCCACTATATACATAAGACTTTACTCAATATGATCATATTAGCAGGAAACTATTGGACAAAAATTGTAGTTGATGTCTAAAATTTGATTAAGAAATGTGCAATCTGTGAATTTTTTTAATAAAATTCACCACGCATTCATCCATATGAAAACGATTGAGGCTTTTTTTTACTTATGAGGATTGGACATATTTGAACATTTGCTGAAAGCTTCAAGGGAAGAAAAACTTCCTTGTTGCAACTAATTATTTTTCAAAATTGATAGAGCAATTATTGCTAGAAATGTTAAGATGTGAGGAACATACTAAGAATTCCTATATGTTACAGGTACGACATACCGAGATTAATCACAATGTGCAACGACTTACAGTTCCAAATCGTTCAAGTGACTATTTTCTCCTAACCAAAAGGCATACAACAGAACTTTTTGGTGTCTTTTCACCTATGTGGTAACGGTAAGATCAAGGTGCCAAATAGAAGTATGATCGATAATTAACAAGCTCAAAGGATATTGTACATAAAGTACTCTAGATATACATAGAATTTATTAAAATGACAACTAATGAGACGATATGTTACCTTGTTTACGATATGGAAGAAATAGTTTTAGCAAAAATAGTGTTATCTTTCATTTTGCGTTGAAAATTACTCAGAGGATAACAATGTTATTAAAATGACGACTAGCTTGATGTGATAGATTATTATTTTTACAAAATTATATTTATGTATCACTCGAATATAAAGTTGATATGCTTTGAAGTCCACCATCACAACTTTTAGGTAGAGGATCTTGTGCTTAAAAAATTCTTATAATATACAAAGAATCTGAAAGATGACAAGCTAGGTCCCAACTAGAAATGATCGTATACTTGTTACCGAAAAGGTGAAACCTAGAACCTATAAATTGACCGATTATGAAGTTCGGAATACTAAACAGTTAAAGCTTTATGTATCTTAAATAAATTGTTGTTAATTTTCTTGTTGAACTTTCTTAGTTTATATAATTAATCATGATGATCGATGGTGTAATTTTCCTATCCTAGTTGTGGAAGGAGGTTTTAATGATTCATCGGCATAGTCGATTTTTGATTAAATTCTTGCTAATTATACCATGTATTGTTTTCATGATTTTTTCTGGCTAATGAAAAAAGGTAGATGCAATTTTTCTTCAAAACAAGGGTCGATGCTCTGACTTCTTCAAAAAAAAGTTTATATTTTAACTCTTTTTTAAAATGTTGGCATATTTACTCCCTCAAGATAAAATAAGGGTTGGTATTATGGCTTCTTCAAAGCAAAAAATGGGGCCGGTACATTTATGACCTTAAATAAAGTTCGGTGCTTTGACCCATTTAAATCAAGAGAGAGGTCGTCAATCTGATTCTTGAAATATAAACAGACTTCGGCCTCTATCAAAAAAATAAATTAAAGGTCAGCATCTCACCTCTTTGAGATAAATATAACAAATTGGAAAAGTTTGTACGTTTTTAACCACTTCGCTCGGGATTGATCACCTCATTTAGGTTGGATATGGTCTATTTTTCGTCTACACGAACCCTAAAAAACACTAACTTGCAAAATCAAAACAAAATGTACAAAGTATAAAAAAAATCTTTGAAAAATTAAACATAATATGAGAACAACAAAGTCTAAAAAATTTGGCTCCAACTGAACAAAATTATCTCGGCCTTTTAGGGACTTTAATTTGAATAAACATAAAAATTTCAAACACATTGGGTGTCCCAATCACCCGTGGATTTAAAGGATGAGGATTGAATCGGAACATGTACTTTGATTCTCATTCCAAAATGCGTCATATTAAGGATGGAGATTAAATCCAAAAAAATAAAACGTATGTTGGCATAAAAGAGTGAGGAAAACAAGAAGGATAAAAACGGACCTTGAACTCCAAGTAGCTCGAACATTCGTAAAAATGACATGACATAATATTGTACAAGTTTCCAACTTTGAAATTCAGAAACACCTAGTTATTATCCCTGAAGTGGAGTTTCTAACATCATAAATAGAGTAAAATTTGATAACAAAAACATGGAAGTAAATAGGACAATAGAGATATCTCTACACGTTGTATATCAATATAATAATGAAAACCTAGATAAAAAACTTTATTGAGATATAAATAGTTATTGGGGCTCGGACAATAGTAAAAGACACCCATCATGAAGTTGACATACAACAATGATCTCATAGATATTTCATTCTCTATATTTTTCTTTACTGGATAATAACATATGAAGGCTGTAAAAACAACTATGATGGACCGTGATCATATTTACTTGATACTTCCCATCTACAACAACATACCACGAAGCATAATACGATCACATGAAGTAAATCATATCCCTCTCGCGACTTTTTTTTATATTGTGCAAAGCGATGTCATTTTGGGTACCGTAATCGATATGGCCAGGAAAGCTCAATAGAGTTATTACAGTTTTATAAAAATAAAAAATAATATAATTATAATGTGTTAACATATATTAAATTTAGATGGTTAGGAAAACTTCTCTTAGTCGCTTAATATCATGATATAGGATTTTCATTGACTAGATAATCCAAACTTTATAAGATTTGTATGGGATTCAACGCATGATAATAATGTTTGACTAACTGTATTCTTTTAGCTTCGTGTTAGAAGAAGAAAATCAAACAAGGTTATTAGCTTTTTATGTAAGCATAATTATATACTTGTTGGTTGTGATACGTATAAAGGGTATATTTGGATCCTCTGGGATAACAATGATATTTGTATTTGAGTGTTATCTATAAGAAAATTGGTCATCAATATTGAGTTTACTTTGCACGGTTGTGAACCTTGGATATTTTTAAAAATTCTATGCATGCCCAAGTTAAAAAAAAGTACAAAGATTTATGGAAAGTTTTTTAGTAAAGATTACATAAATTAAATTATGCATGGCTTCTGACCATTGATTTTATTAAATTGTCAATAAGAAGGAAATATATGTAATATTATGGGTATAACTCGTGAATAGTAAAATTTAATAAATGTCGTTTCCATTTGACTTAGATATTAAAAGCCGATATTTATTTTGTTCAACTTTTAAAGTACAGGTCTACATATCACGTAAGCTTATGGTAATATGGAATGGCGGATAATTTTTTTTGTCAACTTGCTCAAAGCCATTCAAATCATGCTCTCATATTGATTTATATATTTTTATCGTAAACTCATTAAATTTTGTCTCGCCCTTGAACTTTGAAGCTTCTTGGTGTCTTTATGTGATATTAAAGACTTTGTTCATGAAAAATTGGATAATAGTTAGGAACATGTATGATTAAGAATCAAGGATATCCATGAATATATTTTGAATTAGAAGATAAAAAAAATAGGTATATTTATTATTGTAAGTGTTTAGATTCAATGTATCCAATTTGCGCTACAATTATGATGCATCTCTTCATTAATCAGAATTAGTAAGAAATTAATAGGAGAATACCAAAGTGCTCATGAACAAGAAGACATGTTATGCTTTCAAAGTTCACGACCGCAATGGATTTGTTTAGGAATTGGAACACCAATTTTGTACCACCTCTCTATGATTAAAAAGGAAAAAAGTAAGGTATATTATTCAAGATTGAAAGAAGATAATAGTTAGTAGGTTGACGAGGTTTTGGAATTACAAGAACTTGTTATAAACTAATTTTTACATTTATACTCGGTTCATAGACCTCGTATGGGATATTTTTCTCTTCCTACATTGGTGTTTATAAGGTATGAGGTTTCCCATCATCTTGCACTCACGATGAGTGACGAGAAAATTTAGACTAGGTTACACATTCAAGAACTTTGCACGACGAGGTTATCGAAACCTATACATCTTCACCGATATATTCTATCTATATGACATACTTTTTTTTGGATGATGTAATTTTATTTTATAAGGATATTGAGTCTCAAATTTACTTACTATATCCGACTTCATAGATAATTTGTAATGAGGTTGGTCAAACAGTTAGTGCTGAGAATTTTCACATTTACTTCTATGAATGTCTCATGAATATTTAGAGGATCTTTAGACAACTCAAAGAGAATTTTATCCCATTGAGATCCTAGGGATATATCTAGGCATTTTCATTTTCTTAGTTCGCCTCAAACATATATTTTCTTAAAGATCAAAGCTTCCATTGGAAAAAAACTTTTCGTCTAGAAATCATAACATCTCCCTCGTATAGTCGAATCACGTTGGGTAACATGAAAAATGTTGTGTACTTTAAAGTCGAGGGATATTATGGGATTAAAGGATGCATATACACACAATAGAAGGCTAATAAGTAAGTTTGGTTGGAATATTTTTAAACTAGTTATTTGGATCACTGTCTTAAAACAAACATGTTTTCGTTTTGTGAGGGTATTATGAAATTTACTATTAAACCCTAATACTCGAGGGTGTACAAAATGATAATTGAAACTGTAATAGTTCTGCGATACGAAGTGGTTGAGACTCATAGAAAAACTAGAATAAATCACAAGTAACATTTACTTATATGGATTTATTGATGTGTTTTTTTTCAATACTATCTTTCAACTAGGGTAGTCAACGGTTTTGGAGAACTGGGAACCAAACCGGAACTGAACCGATAAAAACCGGACCGAGAACCGGACTGAATCTTAACGGTTTGATTTGCGGTTCAATTTTAAGAACCCAGACTGATAAGGAACCGAAACAAGAAAACTAGTTCGAAACCGATAAAACCGATAAACTGGTAGAACAAATTAAGAACTGAATCGGTAAAACCAATATAACTGATACGGAAGCAAACCAATAAATTGGTAGAACCGATAGGGACTCGAACCAATAAAATCGTTAAAAACTATTGTTTATTATTATTATAATTTATTTATTATACATTATATTTCCAAAATTAATAGTTAATTATCATTTTTTTACAAAAATCAAATATTAACTTTTGATATTTAATTTTTATATCATTTATTTAAATAAAAATATTGAAATCAAGTTATAAAGTTTATTTTTTTTTAAATGCACCAAACTGGACCGATAACAGACCAAACTGAAACTGGATCGAACGAAAACAGACTTAAATGAAACCAAACTCGGACCAAACCGGACCAGACCAAACCAAAAAATTAGCGGTCCTGTTTTCTTCTAAAAACTAGAGTTAAATGCTTAGTGGTTTGTCTGGTTCTATCGAAACCCGGATAAAAAACAACCCTCCTTGCAACCTATGAAACTGTGACACACTTGTTCAATAATTGCAGCATCCACATAAATGTATGAAATATCTAAGATTGAAGGAAATTCCAAGTCTATAATGGTTGAGGTTATTGTGCAACATCTATTTTGCAAGATCCATCCCACATATTAGTGTACAATAGTCCAATATCTTTTTTTTATGTTACAAATTCTACCACATATAATTTATGGCTTTCTAACATGTGTAGTACTTTCTTAGTTGATAATTCTAATGGTTTCTTCTATTTGTAGCTTTAATGTTAACATGTTAAAGTTAAATAATTAAGAACAACCATTTTGTTTGAGCCACGCTGTAGGTTAGAAAATCCTAGTAAAAGCAAGGTTCATGTATTTTCATGCATGGTAAAAAATAGATAGTGGTTTGATTGTCTCAACAAAGATCATACTGATAAAATGTGTTGAACCAGTGTCAGGGATTAAAGTCAAAATTGATGGTATTAAATGTTTATTTTAGGACAATGATCGGACTTTAATGAGTGATTTTATGAGGCTTTATCAGACAAATTTTTTGTTATTCTCCAAAAAAAACTCTACTTCGAATGATAGAGTAACGAGCAATGGATAGTCAATATATTGAGCTATACACAAGTGAATTGTATGCGCTAGTAAACAACAATTTGAATCAATAATTCAGAAACGATATGTCACATATTTGTTTTGATATCTTTGTAAAAACATAATATATGATGTGTTATATATATAGTAAAATAATTGTACAAATTGGTTGATGAAAATGTTGTAAGTTCAAGAAATGGTCCAATACAATGCGACGATCCACTTGATGGTTTTTCGTTATTTATTATTCAATAAATGGTTGGACCACATATGAGACAGTTTTATGTTCCCGCTAAAGGTCTGTAATTTTATAAATGATTTTGTAACCTCAAATATATGTCAAAACTATTATATAGCTGCCATATATATGTCAAAAATATCATATAAATACATATATCCATACTTAAATATTTGATAAGAAGTTTAACTACAAATAAATATCCAAAATAATATTAAAGTATCATTTCATACATATTTTTCAATATATTTATATTTATCTCTTATATAATATTATATTTTATTTATTTATTTATTTATTTAGTATTCTTATTTTTTGAAATAAAAATATTTACGTTGTTTTATATGAGAGTAAATGAGCTTGTGAAATCGGTATTGGTAATATATTGACATAAAATAAATTTGCAAAACCGATATTTGTGAAAAACATGTTAATTATCTTACAAAATATTAGTTTAAATTTATTTTAAATACTTAAATTTAAATGTAAAATCTTGGTTCAATTGAACCTGCAAAGTCTATATTTAGTTTATCAACGAAATATAAACATAATGATTCGTGATTCGGATTATTATTATTTAGCTACGATGCGTATTTAAAAAATGAAATGTAAATGTTATATATTGTTAACTACAAGTTATAGAATGTTGTAAGGTAATTAAAGATATACAGTTGAATAACTGGGAAGTAAAATCACCAACGGATTAAGTGCAAAAAAGATTAATGTAAAATTTAAACATTCTTTTATTATTGTGAATGAGGTTTTAATTTTAAAAAACTCAGGATTTTGAATTTTAAATTATTTTTTATTTTATATTATTTGATGCTCCACAAGATTGCACCATTTCGATAAATTTTAAGTATGTAGTAATGGATTTGGTTATATCTACGTTTAGGGCAGTGTGTTGTCCCTATTTTTCTCGGACAAATAGTTTGGGCAATGATTAGCTTCATATAGTTTTACATGAAGTTGAATTAAGTTTTTTATGTACTTTTTTGGACGGGGTGACATTGATCTACCTTATTTTAACGGGACTGAAATGATTGGCATCAAAGTTTAATCCTCTGATACCTCAATATCTCCATTAAAAACTTCATGAATCTTTACATATTCTTTTTAAAAATGAACACATATTTTATAATTATCCCTCCTAAACTTAAAATTCTTGAGAAATTTTATTGTTCTTATCTAAAAAATACTACCATCAATAGGATAATAAAACTTAAAACCCATTTAATATTTGGAATAACCAATGAAGAAGAAACTAACTATTTTTGGGTCCACTTTTTTTTCTGAGGTTTGTATGTTATTGCCTCAGTTGGAGACCTTATATATGCAGATGCTTTAAATTGGGAATGCGACCATATAAAAGCTCATATATGGTTTTAATATTTAGCTGGTGATTAACATATTGAGTATATATGTAACACATTTGATTGTTTCATCCCATTGTGATAATGGTAAAATTGAGTTACTTATTATACTTTACATATCCTTTAGTGTATAGTTCTGTCTCTCATACACATTATTCAGCTGGCGCGAACCCGAAATTGTAAGGACTATGTCATACTCATATTGGTATGAATCAATTTTAAGACTTTGTCGCTCTATTTTCCTCTACTCTTTTATTTTTTGCGTGTTTCCTCTTGCTACACTCGATAAAGTACCGAAATCGGATTAATCTAGAAGACTCAATAAAGTTTTAACTACAAACTTGTCCATCCTAACTTTGGATATATGACATAACCGCATGTACCATAGACTAGAGAAATTTTTTGTTTTATTAATCTTATTCACTACAAGTTATGTATTCATGAAATTTATGATTATCAACAGGTATTTAATAAATACAAGTTATGTTCTTTTATAAAACTACTATGACCAACAAGTATATCATTATAAGAGAGAGTTAAACCATTATTTCCCAAAAGATAATAATAACCATACATGTCTAAAACCGGAAAAGAAATTAAGTTCCTTCAAAATTTAGGAACAAACATAACATTCTCTAAAAATAATACATGTTGAGTGGTAATTTTAAAATTTAAATTATAAATTACCAACACTTGGAATGAGCTTCTGTCTGTTGTAAAGATAGATATTTCCTCCTTACTTAGCCTCTGACTCCTTAGTGTACCCTGCAAAAAACTACAGACATGATCTTCTGGAGCCGAATCAATCCATCATGTATTCTTTTCCATATGAACAATATTAACTTCTGAAACAACCAAAAAGACATGATTACCTTTACTGAGCATGTAAGCCCGACGTTTCTCACTGTCTTTCTTGAGATGTTCATTTTCTCTATAGAATAAACATTGATCCACCGTCGATCCCTGAGGGTTTTTTTAGTCGGACCATTGTCTGGTCCTTTACCTTAATTTTTTGCTTATGCCCCATCACCTGCTTAGACACTATTATGTTCAATTCTTTTTAAAAAAAAATCTCGTATGCATTTGTAAGTGGATGGAAAATGCTTAAACTTTCCCAAGAGGGACTTAAAAGTGAACCTCACTACACATTATTCTGGTAAGTCTACCTTAATCACCTTTAACTTTGTTGCAATCATAGTCATACCCATGATGTACCCTCAGATAGTGCATTAATGAGACGTTGTACCTCTACCTTATCATTTTTAGCAAATAATTTCTCAATTTCCGTGAGAAATTCTGTAGCGATAGTAACATATGTTAGGACAGCCCTACGAAATGCAGTTAGTATTCTTTGAAGCCTAATGGCCAAACATAATTGATTAGATCGTTCCCAAGATTTATAATTTTTGGTTTAATCAGCTGAACTTTCCTGCGTCATAACACATGGTTTAGATTTCATTAAGGTGTGTTCATTGTCATGACAATTCAAGTACAACTATATATCATGTTTCCATTAGGTAAATTTGAGCCATCAAACATTGGGGGTTTGTTCCCCAATAGATTTTAACCCGTAATATTAATTGGAAAAATATATAACACATACACATAAGAAAATTTGACATATAACAACTATTGTGCTTGAACATGACATATGCAAGAAAAAAATAATATACTATGGTAATATGATATTCGAGGGAAAATCACACTAAAATATATTTATAAGTTTGAGAAAAATATCATTGATCATTATTTTATTTTCCTAAGTATCGTTGAAACCCTTCGAATGGTTAATTTCACATACTTCAATTATATAAATATAAATATTAATTTAAATTTTTGAAATACCGATGAAACCTTCTAGAGAGCTATTTCCACCGACTTAAATTAAAAAAATCAAACGTATTAATTTTTCAGTAGATTTTTTCATTTCATGATTAATCAAATCCAAATATTAACTTTCCGAAGGAATATTTAAAGTTAAATTAATCCCTTGAACCTTTTCGGGTTCTAGGATCCTCAGAGATATCAATTAACCTTCCAAAGTGCCGATCAAATAATTTTATAATTCACCTACCGAAATCTGAAACCTTAGTTATTAATTTCTATTTAAATATTCAATCACATAAAACATTTATTTCAAAAACACATAAAAATAGCATGTCCAAAAATTTTATCACGTGAAACAAATAAGAAAAATAATAAATAAATTGAGTAAAAATAAATAAAAATTATATTTATTTCTAGAAAATAATAAAACAATATACGGTTGCTGTCAGTGGAGGATCATCCCAGCCATCAGCTGTTTTTATTGTTGACATTGGGTGTACCCACCCAACAAAGACTGATGTATTTTTTGGGCGTACACTTAGCCAACAACCTCCCACTGTTATTATTGTGACATCGGTGAGTTGTGATTTCCTCGCAAGGCGTGGCATTCATTTGCAGCAATAATAGTTTGTTGGTTAGGGTGAACATCGTTGAACGACCTTCAATTGATAATAACATTTGAGGTTACATCGTCGATGAGATATTGTCCCAATAGGTTTGACTTACACATGCGTTTCTTAGAAACAAAGCATTGTCTACATGATTTTCACATGAACCTTAGATACAAACTCTATCAAGTCAATCAATCAATTATCCTAATGGTATGGTTCTATACATAAAGAACAACTTTCATTTACAACATCGATTACAGCAACAACTTTTTCTTTCTCGGATTCAGCTTTGTACGATTATAAGTCTTGAAGGGGTTTCTTTTTTCCTTATTCACTTTCTTTGTATAATTTGTTGATTGCCACGAGATTGACATGCTCTTGCTGTAAATCTGTTTGGTGCTTCAAAGTCAGTTGTCGTAGTTTGTCTTTGTGCCTCAAGGCCAAATGATTATTCAGTTGTGTAGCCCTACTGTGCATTCTGATTATTCTATTTGAAATAACTGAAATTATTCCATAAGATTTATATGTGAAACCTCAGCCCATTTTTTTTATTGGCGGATTTTTTCCACTAGACGACATCTTTTGCAATTTTTTTTAAACTAAGTTTGAGCAGTTAAAGCATATCATTTAATTTTTATTGTAGCACTTTCGAGGCTCGCAAAAGGGTGAAGCAAGTTCAGTACCTCTTCTGATGGTTAATCAAAGGGGTATGATGGGAAGACTTTTTCCATTATGGATGCATCGGGAGAGGTGAGTGAAGGACATAGTGGTAGATGTGTTTAATGCAATATTCGTTATGTTTAAAACAATACTAGTTGATTTTCTAGAGGATTATCTTTCAAATTTTACGATGCAGTCTCAGTAGTTTCGTTTGCAGTATCAACAACATGGTGTTCATTTTCTTGAAACTGTAGTTCATAGTCGTAGAAGTGATGGTCTTCATTCTCCTCTTCATTCACATCACCATCCGGTGTCAGATTTGGGGAGGAGTTATCAACAACTTGAATGGGAACAGTTTCACTAGGTGTCTTCGATGAGCAGACTTATTTTTCTTTATAGCAACCATCTTATTTCTTTTGGAAGATTTTGGGTTGGGACTGTTTGGTTTTGGGAGTGATGACTTATGTAGCTTTTCTCTTAGTTTTCTTTTTTCGGCTAACTTTCTTTTTCCCTTTTAGAAGTCTCACCCTGAAATTCTTTTTGGATCATTCTTCAGTTTATATCTTGAGGGCCTATTCGAGTAGGAAGAATGATACGTGCATCTGGAGCAGTTAATCTTTTCACATCATCTTCTGAAGAAAAAGAAGGCTTCATTAGTTTATCCGCAACCACGATGAAGTCATGGGATATCTTTCACATATGACTTTGGAAAAAAGTTAAGAGGGTCAAAACACTTATGAAATTTGTTTGACCATTATTTTATTGTCTATTTACTTAGTTCGGAGACCGTCTCCTTAACAAAATTGCGATAAATTAGATAGCACTTCAAATTTTCTACATAATTAAACTCAAGTTAGTATAAATTATGGGAGGAACAAATAAAATAGGTATGAAACTTACTGGTGCTCTTCCATTTTAAAGACATCCTTGAGGGGTTTTATGTTGAAATCTCTTTGTCATTCTCCCACCAGCCAGAAATGAAAAAAACTTTATGTTTCCATATCTTATCTGTCTCGAGAAGATCATCAATTATATTCGACGAGTTTCCGAGGCTTAAATAGTAAAATTAAAGAACATGATTTTTTAGATGCCGATTTTGACTACAAACTCTATATAGATATGAATTACGGATAATTTTGAAGGCATGATGCTAGATAGCAACGTAATCCAGAGGTTGAGACTTACTTGGCTAAGGCATAGATCAATTATTTTGAATTATTCCACAACTACTTGCTCCAATGGGAACCAGAGACCTAGTTCAAAATTATGGGTATATTATCAACTCATTTTCCCTACATGAAAGACGAGTCTCTCCCACAGAAGGCAGCCGAAGAGAAACATTCTCTGGAATTCCCTATTGTCTTCGAAGCACTTCAGATTCGGACTAGTCAAAATATTCATATTGCACATTGTTAAGGGAAATAATATATTCGGGGAGGATATTTTTAAGATTCACACTCAAGTTGGCAGCATGTTCGCCAGGCAGTGTGACACATTCTTTTACCTTCTTCTTTTTTATGGGCTTTATTTTATTTTCAACAACATTCTCCTCGGAGTTAGGAGTATGTGTATCATCAATTATTTGAACCTCTTAATCGTTATTGATCCTTGATTCAGAGTCAGCAGCCTCATAAAAATTGAACAACGAAGCGGATCAGACATAAATTCAGGGACAGAGTATGGTGGCAGTAGTGGAGTAGCTATTTGAACAACGAACTTTCTCTCTATCTGTTTAAAATTGGATTATGGTAGGTGAAATGAGTTATGAGAGCGTATGTATATGCATAGTTATGAAGATGGGTATGGGATTTTTTGAGGGGTAAGTTGAAGAGTTAGACAAGTTCCTATTGGACATAGTCTGATTTGACATATAACATGCACTTAATTAGTGTAATTTGAAGTTGTTTGACATGTGTAATGTGTGTCAAAATAAGGAGTTCCACTTACCCATTAGTTTATATTATCTTCTTCACTATTCTATAAGTTAGTTTTGATACTCCATATGAATTTTAAGGAGCTTTAAATTTTGAACTAAGTGAATTGTAAAAAGTATATATGATCAGTAAGTCCCTGAGGAAGAGTATAGGTCTTTTAGATAATGGCATAGTTAACATTTTCCAAACAATGTTTTAGAGCAGTTACAATGATGAGTCATTAAGATAAAATTTTAGAGCATCTTGAAATATAAGATAGAGATTGGCTCGTACACATCAGTTCTTAATCATTCATAGAGATTCTTTGCAAGGGCTATGAGGGATACTGATGATGATGAGTAAAAATAATTACTTAACAATTAGAAACTTTATTATTTTATAATGTAGGAGCGAAGTGTGATGTAAAATGTAATTATAAAGGATTAGATGTGTAATTTATGATAAATATGTTTATCCTAAGTAGTAAAGTGGGGTACAATATCTATGTAACAAACCAAAATTATTACATGTAACAAAGTCAACTATAAATAAGTGTAATTTTCTTGGGTTTGAGGATGATTTGGTACTTTTGACTACTTTCTCTCTCTAAGATTCTTGAGCAATTTTCTCTTTCTAGAATCTCTCCTAATTATCATACCGATTTCCTCTTTCTCCCCCCAAAATATTAATACTTATCAGTATCGACTAACACTTTCATCGTTATGTTAGCTGAGTTAAAAAGGATATTATCTGCCTCAGCTCGGACTACAGCTTCCATAGTTTTCTTGTACCTGACGGGCCTTACATTTTTAGCTTTTTCAACTTCATCCCCCTGAGATAAATCCTTGCACCCACTTACTCTACTCAGTCTGTATTGGTCTTCAAACTACTCATTCATCCATAACATAAGTCAAATAATTGGTATGAGCAATATTCTAAGCCATTTTGTTCTCATAGCTCATTTGAACATAAGTCGGTCTTGAGGATTTTCTCAAAGTTCAGAAGAATGTGAAGTTATTATCTGCGATCATCATAGGAAAATTCACCAAATATGGTGTAGTTTTCTCTCACTACATGTAAGAGATTTTGAACTTTAAAAAAATTACAAGAAAATAGCGATCATATAACAGAAAATTAAATTAACACTAGGTGTTGAGAATCATCCATAAAATACCTACATATAAGATCAAACAAATGAAAGAGAATGTACTCTGATAAGATCATACCCACGGTACCACCGAATCGTTAAGACCTTTCTCTAAAACCTAGTTATCACTTATGAAGATAAAGGTCTACTTCCACGTCTTATCGGAGTCTGGGAGCTCAATGACAACCATATGTTTATTGTGCATTATTAAGAATTTTAAGGAATGATCTTGTGTCAAGATTTACTCCTGTTAGCTTAGAGACTATTATCGACATTGTCGGTAGCCTCCAACCGTTTGGTATCAGTTAACTCGAGCACATCAGGGTGAACCGAAATATGAGTGCAACTATAAGTGACACAAATATCAAAGAGATATGCGAAGAAAACAAGTATTTAGTCGTGTCATTAGTATGAGTTTCCTTAGCCTTCAGCATCTGTACACGAACATCGGTCAAAATATCTTATTTTTTTCAAACAAATCATGTGTATAATGCACGTAGATTTCATTTATTATTAATTCCAACCTAAAAATGATCATATTCATCTAGATTTTCTCCACAAGATACGTGTTTGAAATTCTAGACCCTAAAGCCCATATAGTTTGCAAATCAGATGGGGTGGTTGCATCATGACTCATCAACAAAGTACTCAATTTCATGTTGCCAACATCCCCAATTAGGTGAACAACCCATAATTCATGGTTTATAAGTTGATAGTCTCGAAGGTCTTGAACAACGAGATAACTTACAAAGGTTTGAAACGATTCTACATCAGATAATCGTATCTATAAGAAGAAGTTGAAGCACATGTCAAAAATACTTATTAAGGTTATGGTTCTGACTGTGAGGATCTTATTTGCCAGAGTCGTAAAATTTTCTTCCCACAATTATGACCATTTTTTGTGCAGAAGTTTACAAGTCGAAGCTTTAAGAAAGAAAGAGAGAATATGGTGAAAAAC
This sequence comes from Limnanthes douglasii subsp. nivea, assembly GCA_036936605.1. NCBI lineage: Eukaryota > Viridiplantae > Streptophyta > Magnoliopsida > Brassicales > Limnanthaceae > Limnanthes > Limnanthes douglasii. The sequence goes on from JAUPFV010000001.1 coordinate 262,539,819, forward strand.
TTTGGTTAAACAAAAAATGCAGAGTTTGGGTTTAAAAGACCAAGTGAAGTGTGAATAACTTCTCTAAACAAAAGGTAATTCCATCTCTAACACTGATCTAATTAATAACCAGTGAAATAAATTTGTCTTGCAAATGAATGGTTGTGATGCACTCATCTCCAACGATCATGATGATCAATGTTAAAACGATAACACATACACTATTATGGTAATAATGAATGCTCACAGGAGTGCCACGTGTTGAATGACTCCCCACTTTCCACCGTGTGATAGTCACACTCATCGTTTTCATTATTACTTCAATGACTGAAACATTTAATTTTTTTAATTGCTTTAAGTGAGCCCCATGTAAATTGCAGAATTGATTATAGTTAAGTTTATAACAATACTAAAACGAATCGCTTATATATATATATATATATATATATATTTAATTTTCATTGATCAAAAAAAATTTTATAAATTTTTTTTATCGAAAAATTATAAAAAAAATATGAGTAGTTTTTTTTAATAATCGGTTATTTCATAGATAAGATTTATGATGGACTCCAATTGATAAGAGGTTTATAAAAACTGATTCAAAAATGTATTCGATATGCGCGTAGAAGTAACTCATGATTCTTATCAAAACCTAACTGAAACGAAAAACGACCAAATGTATGAAGGTTAAGTATAAACCATCATATCAAAGTCAGAAATGCCAAATTGTTTGAAGTTCGAGGTATTACTGATTGGTCATGGAAATCTTCAAGTTATTGCATACAAAAAAAATGACTATTAGAAATCAAAATATTAAAACAATTACCCTAGGTTTACTGTGTTTTGGTAAACAGTAAATACTATGATATATGGTAATTAATTATATACCATGAATACTAGTAATATTAGTAATTATATATATATATATATACATATATATATATATATATATATTTGTAAAATCTGAATTAAAATAATAATAAAAAAGTAGCCATCTTTTATTGAGTTGTATTTTATACTTTTGTAAAATTTGGATTAAAAAATTAAATAGAATAAATCATTGAATAAGATAACAAATAATATGAAATGTAATATTTTATCCTTTAATTATATATATTCCAATCCGTTTATTTTCTATTAAAGTACCTTTAGAAAATTGAAATAATTATTTCTCATTATATATTTATAAAACCACAAATCAATCCGCTAGATTACTACAACACTTCATTAAGTATTTAAATTATCATGTTCCACAATTTTCTATAACTTAGATCCGGTGAGGATAAAAAATGACAAATCAACCAATGCGTGCAGGGCATCTAAATCGCATGCATAGAAAAAAAAAATAGATAATAGTAAATGCTCGAAGATATATCGTTTCAATGATTCTATAAACTAATGTTGATTATTAAATTTTTCTCATATATTTTGATGATAATATAATTATTAATTAAAAGCAGTAAATTAATTAGCTATTGTATCTCCATGGAGAGGCTTTGCAATATAAATACCGGTGGGTGTTGTTTGAGAGTAACTTTTTTAAAAGTAATTGTTTTTTTGATTTATATCCTTTACAAAAGCTTACTCGTCTTTATAACTAATTCCAAAAGAGATAACAAATGTTGAAGAGTAAAAAAGTTAACCTGCAAAATAAAAGAAACATGGTGCATTTTATACTACGAGGACCGTCCTAGTAGCAAACTGCTCAAATATGTATAAAGAAAACGTAGCTATAGCAGTGGATTGATCAAGAAATACTTGTGATCAAAAGTTACGGGTTCAAATTCTTCTATATAAGTTTTTTTGACTGGACATGTTTGGTTTATTTTTTGGTATTGGTTTTCAAAATACTGCGTTAAATTGATGGTTTATCATATGCGTATAACGAAGGCGGATTCCATTCGAAAAAAATTAATTATATATATATAAAATATAAAGAAAACGTAATTGGTTTTTGAAAAAACAAGCATTCGAAAACAAAAAGGCAATCGATCGGCCATAATCTACCGAATCTACTAGAACAAAACTAAAACACCCCCTAAGTGTAGTTTGGTACTAATTGTAATCCCAAAAATAAAAACTAACAAAATCAGCCAACAATCTTACATTACATGTCTCCAATTATAGCACGTGCATTGTGCGTCACACAGTCGTCGGTAGGATTCAATCATCCACACAAAATCAAGGTAACTATATAAGGCGCGTATCGTACACGTCCGTAATAGTCAACGTTGTATAGTCCAACTACTCTGTGTAGGTGACTAACAACATCCAATAGGAAAGCGAGTACGGTTTTACATTCACGCTCGGAAGTGGTTTTTTAACAAACAGATACCGTCATCGACTCATCGTTTTAGAGGAGAGAGAATAGTTAAATCGAACCGGCTCTATATTAACAACTATCAGCCGTTAGATTAGATAATGGCGGTGGATCTGGGAAGTAATTTACAAGCCCTTAGATTTCGAAGATGTTAAATTTAACGGTTCGGATTCATTCAAAAGCGGCGGGCAAAGAGGGTATTGGGCCTATAAGTAAAGCAAAGCTACACTCACGAGCCCATCACACTAATATCTCTCTTTCTCTCTCTACTTTTATTTTTTTCTTCCTTTTCTCTCTCTTCCTCTCGCTTATGGCATCGGGGTTGAATTAGGGTTTCAACGTAACTCAGCGCGAGATCCAGGTTTTGAATTGGCTTCTTGCGGTACAGATTTTAGGGTTTCTTTATCGAATCGCGATAGCGTCTAGAAGATTCGATTTTCGATCTAGGGTTTTCGTTGTGTGTATCGGGGTTTAATTCTGGCGAAGCAAATTTAGGTCTATCGGTTTTCTTGTGTAAGTATCGAATTCTTTTGTTTTGGTTTTCTAATTATTTCGTGTAATCCTTTAAATTACCTGATTGCGAAACAGAGGGTAGTAACTTAGTGATTTAATCAAGATTATCTATCTCCTAGGTCATCTGCTTCGATTTGATTAGTGAATGGAGTAGCTTCTATCTAACACTAGGTTGTCTCACGATTAGGGTTTAATCAATACGTATCCATATCATACACAATTGTGGAAGTTGGAGATTCATAAAGCTGGAAAATCGACAGGGGACTCAGAATTGGTGTTCTTGCCTGAACTTTTAATTAGGGACTGCCGTCAAGCATTTGATTTGTCCTAATTTTAATAGGAGAAAAAATTTGATATACTTTGATCAAGATCTATAATATCGAATTGAATTGAGGGAATAAAACTTGCACTCAAGCTGATATGTGCAGCTTTTGTGAGTCAATCTTATGGCACCTGCGTTTCCTATAGACTTCGCCGGGCAGAAGGAATCTAGAAAACATTTAGCTTCACATATGATGGGAAAAGCAAGGAAACATATCAAGGGGCATTCTTCAGGTTTTGTTCCTGATTTTAGGCATGCGGTAGAGACCATGGCCGAATCAGAGGGGCTTGGTAGCTCTGGAAGAATTGATAGGAAGATGACAGCTTCAGAGAATTCATGTGCTCCCAAAAGGAAATGCATTAGCTTGAATGTGGACAGTTGTGACAGTTTTGGTGGACCAATGCAAGTTTTATCTTTGTCGAAGATGTCAAGGACAGAGAGGAAGAATTTAGAATTGAAGTTGAAAACGGAGCTTGATGAGGTCCGTGTCGTTCAGAAGAAAGTTGATTCTTTAATCTCTGATGTTGTTATGTTATCACCTTCTAGTGATATCCGCAGCTGCAGCGATGGGCAGAAGAAGTCTCCTCTCCATAGCTTCCATATGTCTACTGATGTGATACGGTCACAGGGTAAGAAAAGACCTCCAGGGCGTAATGGAGCCAGAATGAGGGTTGGAGCCAAAACAAAGGTTGGTGCAAATGTTCGTCCTCAGCCAGTTGCTGGAGCTGTGCCTAAAAGCTCATCACATTCAATATTGATGAAGCAGTGTGAGTCATTACTTACTCGATTGATGGGACACAAGGATGGATGGGTGTTTAATAATCCAGTTGATGTGGTCAAGCTAAAGATTCCAGATTACTTTACTGTGATTAAACACCCAATGGACTTTGGGACAATAAAAGCTAAAATGGCTGCAGGTAATTATAGCCCCTTGGATTTCGCTGCAGACATAAGGCTTACTTTGTCCAATGCAATGACTTACAACCCACCAAAAAATGATGTCCATCTTATGGCTCAAACTCTTAGTCAATACTTCGAAATGAGATGGAAAGCTATAGAGAAGAAGCTACCCACAGTTGAACAGCCGGTTGTGCTTTCAAGAAGTAGTGCACATATGGAGTCTGAAACCAGTGCTGGAACATTACCACCCTTGAAAAAGAAAAAGGTTGCCTCAAATGACAGTGAAGTGAGACCAGAGCCTGTTAGGTTGGTCATGTCTAATGAGGAGAAAGTGAAGTTGAGTAGGCAGTTGGAAAGTTTACTGGAAGATTTGCCTGAAAACATCGTTGACTTCCTTAGACAGAATAATCGCAGTGAGAACCAAACCGAGGAAGATGAAATAGAGATCGATATCGATACTTTTAGTGACGAAACTATGTTCAAACTGCGAAAGCTTTTAGATGATTATTTATTGGAGAAGCCTAAATCTCAGTCATCCAAAGTTGACCCTCATGAAGCTGCTGTAATCTCTCTCTCTCTCTAAGCCTCTTGCTTTCTGTTTTTGTTTATTCATACTCTTGAAGTCAAAACGTGACCTAATTCTTTATTATTATTGTCTTTATTTGGTCTTTAGATCATAAGTGAATCAGGAGTTAACAATTCAAATCTACGACCAGGAAAAGGTAATGCTTTACTCTGCATTTTGGTTCCTACCTTATTGTTTTTAGTGAGCATGCAAATATCTGAATTTCTGATTTTGATTTGAAATGGTTTGGGTTACAGGCGCCGATCCAGTTGATGAGGAGGTAGACATACTTGGTGGCAACGATCCCCCGGTTTCAAGCTATCCTCCTGTAGAGATAGAGAAGGATGTTGCACATGAAAACAGTAAATGTAGTAGTTCAAGTAGCTCCAGTAGCGAGTCAGGCTCTTCGGACAGTGGTATGAGTTTATGCAACCTTTTTATTTCTTAGCTTCAGCATTTTTTTTTGGGTCATTAGCATGTATATTCTAAAATCAGATAGAATCTGATTATATTTACTCCACCCTTCAATATTTCCTGGTTGTTAAAGATATTATCTTTGTGAAGTACCAATTATTGATGTTTCAACATCTCTTTCCATCTGTTCATCAGAGACCTGGTTTATAAACAGCTGCTGCTTTGAGTTCACAATTCTCTCTTGAGAACTGTGTATGATCACCTGCTGCTTCAAATTCACAATTTTTGCTTGTGCATAGTTATTTTTATAAAGTACAAATGAAAATGTCTATTTTTATTACCGTTACCGTTGCGACATCCTTTAAAAGTAGGTAAGTTAAAAAAATTGTTGAAGTTTCAGTTTAACAACTTATTTCACATAATAAGTATCGAACTTGTGTAAATAAGCTGTATGATCACCTGCTGCTTCAAATTCACAATTTTTGCTTGTGCATAGTTATTTTTATAAAGTACAAATGAAAATGTCTAATTTTATTACCGTTACCGTTGCGACATCCTTTAAAAGTAGGTAAGTTAAAAAAATTGTTGAAGTTTCAGTTTAACAACTTATTTCACATAATAAGTATGGAACTTGTGTAAATAAGCTGTATCAAACATTCAGTATCTGCGATTTGGGTTACTTGTAAAACAAATGTCCCATCTATAGGGGCCCGTTTGCTTAGTTATGATAGTTGAATTACGTATGGCAATCTAATGGCTTGTTATATCAATGGTAAAAAGAGTTTTTGAGACTAGATTCCTTGTCAAACAGAGGGTTGTTAGGAATAGGCGCAAATTTAATGTGCTTTGAAGTAGTAGTTTGGTGTTAAGAGAGATTATTCTGGTCAGAGCTATATTAGAAATCAAGGTGCAAACAGAGAGTTGTAGTTTCACGACAAGTTGTCTCTCCTAGGTCCTGAGTCCCAATGCTTCACTATCTTAACTAGGATTATTTAGTCAAATAATTCTACTATTTATAAGTAAGTAACTACTTATAAAAACTCGACTGATTTCAAGGCTAAATTACATCTGACCTGAAACTTAGATCAGATTAAGTATTTGACTGGGAACTGAGCTGAGTATTCTTTATTGTTGGAATAAAAGTAGTTCAGTGGCTGGTATTGTTGGATTTCGTTACTGTTAAATCCTATATGGAGGCTGCAATATATAGAATGAATGGAAGATGTTTAGTGGAATGAAAAAAGGAGATGGATTGACAAAAGTTTTCCACGAACTGTTTGAAGTGTCTTCTTTGACCTACATTGATTAAGGATTTGTTTCTTGGCATCTGTTGATTGCACTGATGACTTTAGCAAGTTATTTAGTGCATTATGTATGAAATGTTCAGTTATATTACCTTCTTTGTAGCATGCTAGGCTAAGGACTGAATATATTATTTGGTGTTTTGCGACCTTGATAGCTAGCTCTTAAAGTGATTGTCAGCACGGTGATAAAGTAATCATATTGCAGTGAAAATAGAAACTTTGAACATGATTCTGTCTCCATATGATAGATGTGGAAGCATAGGGGAGAAAAGTTCTTGACGAAGGGCTAACGATTATTACATGCATTTATAGTTCTTCAGTTGGCTTGCAATGACCGTTGTAGTGAATTTGAGTGGTTGTTTGTTTCCTATCTCTTATCTTATGCCCTGTGTAAAGCGAGTATCTCTTCTTTTATATTTGTGCTTTATAATCTCAGTATTAACCTGCCAAGAGTATTTGTCTTATGTTATATGATTCTCTGACAATCCGTTTAATAACGTCACTTTTGTTAAATTTTATTTTCAGAGTGCGATTCGGGTAGCGAGTTGGATCCTGCCAAAGCTTCACTTGCAGCGAATAGTGCAAAGGTATCTTTTTATTGATCTTGAATGTACTGTTATCTCTGGAGGTTCACCTCCTTTGCTTCTATGGTACAAACCTCGTCCCACCGAGCCTCCATTCTTCACGATCCACAGACGAAATGTAGGACTGGTTACAACAGTTAATCATGGAAGAATGAACTCACTAAGCTGAGATCACTGACTAATACTAATCTTATAGAAATTTTAATTGAAAAGAACCGTCTTTTCTGTTTACTTATTTATACTTTCCCCGGTTCCGTTGCTACAATGGGCTTTACATCCTTATATTTTCAATTGCCATGCCCGGTAACTGAAAGTGATGACCATCTTTCTCATTGCTTATGTTGTGCACTATATATCAGGGAACTATGATTAGTGCAGATCATAGGAGAAGTGATGCTGGAGTTCAAGACACTGAAAACCGTGAGTTTCTTCATTGTCTGAATATGGATTTTGAGGCCATAGGTAATTTATATTGATAACTCCTTGGGATCTTCTACAGAATCTTTGAATGATTTGGGTCAAAGTGAGGTGAATTTCCAGAGTAATCCCAATGTTGTTGAGGCAGAAGATTGTCAAGACGGTAAGCATAATAACTAAGATTTGGTGTTGTCATTTGGGACATCATCTCACCCTTCAATCTAATATTTTAGGGGAGACTGCTCCATCTGGGAGGCAAATCTCCCCCGAAAAGCTATATCGTGCTGCTCTAATAAGGAACCGCTTTGCCGACACGATACTCAAAGCTCGGGAGAAGGCACTCGAAAAGGTTGGTTAACTATAGATACTATCTATCCAAATGGTTTGGTTTTTTTGAAAAGCTACCTGACTGTTATATATTGCGTACAGGGTGAAAAACAGGACCCCGAGAAACTGCGAATTGAGAGGGAGGAACTTGAGAAGCGTCAGAGAGAAGGTTTGAAACTGCAGTATAACTATAGAAATCTGGGTCTTAGTTTTGCAATACAGGATGACTTGTTACTTAATTGCGTGTTTTAGAGGTCTGAAAAATGAAATGGTTTTCTACCTTTTTTTTTGTTATCAGAAAAAGCTAGACTCCAAGCAGAAGCTAAAGCTGCTGAAGAGGCTAGGAGAAGAGCTGAAGCAGAAGCTGCAGCTGAGGTAAGAAAGAGAAGAGAATTAGATAGAGAAGCTGCACGTCAAAAATTGCAAAAGGTAAAACAATAGACGATTTTTTGTGGTTAAATATGTAAAAAACTTGCGAGAGCTTTATAACTAAAAAGGTTTGGCTTGGCAGATGGAAAAGACTGTGGACATAAATGAAAATAGTCAGTTCATGGAAGACTTAGAAATGCTTACGGCAGCCAATGATGAACATGTACCAAGTTTTGAGGAGCAAGCAAGTCCTGATCAAAATATCTTAGGTAGTTTCAAACTCCAGGGTAGTAACCCTTTGGAACAACTGGGATTATACATGAAGATGGATGAAGATGACGAGGAAGAAGTCGAAGTCAAACCACCCCAATGCGTACCAGAGGATGAGATGGATGTAGAGGATGGACAAATTGAGTGATGAGTGTCTTTCTAAATGGTGAGATCCCAAAAAGCTAGTAAACCTGCAACATTGCATTTCCCCGTTCGTGAGGTTTTTTTGCACTGTTGCATTTGCAGGGCTGCAATCAAGACATGGTTTGGGTATTTTGGTTTGCTAGTGGGATGATGAGGTTATACCGATGATGATGGTACTATGATATTTTGTAATGAATTGACTTTGAATGGGGAAAGGGTTTGGATGAAAATCAATCTTATCGGGACATTATCAGTTTTGTCTTGTCTATAGTAGTGGCTCCACAGCTAATTTCATATTAATTTTATTTGATTTTTATAAGGTTTACTTTATAAATTTGTTACACAAGTGTAGGGAGATATGGTGTTTTGTTGTGTAGATTGTAAGAAAATTCAGAAGAGGTATAAGGGGTAACAGAATAGTAGGATATTTCGTTTACTGTGTCTATCGTTTCCTCTCCTTTTAGCTTTGCTAGAATATATCACCGGAGTATTTTTAGCTTTTCATAAACATGGATCTGGTTATTTTAGAATCTTAGGGGTATTCTAAAATTACATCTATTAACTTTGTAACTTTCTCTAATCTTGGCCTCTTTTACAGTAGTACCATTGAATCCAGTACGTGGCTAAGGATTCACTAAGACAAGTCAAATTATTTTTGCGATTTTTTTGTATATTTTTAGAAAATATTATTATCGAATTTCTAGCGCTTAATGATTGATTTAGTACAATAATAAAATAGGTGTAATTTCTTTTAATTAAATTGATTTGTTCTTCCAAAGTTACTACCAACAATATTAAATCATTTTTAAATAATATGCGAGAGAAAAGAAGGTGTTAACTATGGAGTTGGAGTGTCCATTTACCATTACTATTAAGACACTAAATGATAGGAGACAATCGTTTAATACATGTGAAAAAAGTTAAAGAACAACCCACTTTTTATTTCACATAATTTGTAAAAAATTGTCCTCATATAGATAATTATAAATCTTGTCTATGTCATTGAAAGCTTAAACTTGGTGCTAACGTCCTCAATGAACGGCTAGGTCGATTTTAGCCGTCATATATCCCTGAGCGTCAGTGATCGTACACGATGATGATTCATTGAGGACTGGCTAGGTCGATTTTAGCCGTCATATATCCCTGAGCGTCAGTGACTGTACACGATGATGATGATTCATCTCACGCACTAAGGCTATGTTGTATGTAGTAGATCAAATGGGAAGAAAACTTGTATGATTATGTCTAATATGTTCAACTAGCAAGGGTTGCAATATGTTTACGATTTTCGACATAATAAATTTTACCGAAACATTGATCAAAATTATTCGACGGAATTAACTGACTCTTCACGGGCCTACAACTTTAAGGATAAAAATATTTTACCATTAATTTGAGTAATGATATTTCCTCTTGCAATCACATTACATACTATCTCACAAACAACTGGGTGAACTGCCCAATATTTTTGATAAAATGCAACAAACATACTATATGGTCTCAAGTTTTTGATAGGTTTGATCTAAACACGACCTCTTGAATCTCCTCGTTTAGAAATTCCTTAGTTAGAAGATTTAATTTGACTTTACCCACGCGAGAGATATACACAAGGGAAAGCAAACCAATAAACTCGATATCTGTGGAATATAATTTCTTGAACAACGATCTAACCAACTTTTGAACCTTGGGAAGATCCAAAATCTACTCCAGTTGATCATTCTTCAAACCTATAGTTCTTATAATTTTCTTTTTTCGTATGGTTGAGAGGTGGTAAGATCGTGTGTTGTGCTCACCCGACCTTATCCACTACTCTTTCGAACATTGAAACCATAATCTCTAGAAAAGTCAGATACTTCTCTCTTAACTTTTTACCATGTCTGAAAAGAAAGAATTGTACGACATTTGAAAGAGTTGAATTCTTTGAAGTCTTGCAAGAGATAATATTTTTTTTCGATGAATATCCCCAAACATCTCATATTTCTACAATCAGATGTGACCTTTAATGGAGGATATGCTTCTTGCTTGGTTTTATTTAGATGTGCCCCAATTCTCCTGAATAAAATCTCATTTTTTTTTATTCAAGTACCAACCCGACTCAAATTTGAAGTAGTTAAAACATCGAGGCAGATGACTAATTCGTGTAAGCTTTATCAATATATGAATGTGGTCTTAATACATTTGATCTAAATAAATAACTCGATCCAGACGACTCATTATCCGTTTACCCAGATTCCAAGAATATCAAAATGATATTGTTCATGAAGATCAAACTCTACTTTCTTAAAAAGTACAAAAAGAAGTAATAATGCATATAAGAAGGTCCGCAGAGAAAAGAAGAATGTTATACATCATGATTATGTAGTATATCTTTAGGTTTATAAAGACTCATATGATGCAACTGTAAATAATCCCTCGTCCTACAAACAAGCCATGTAAAGATGTGAATCTCCGATGTGGATTAACTCTATGAAGGAAGAGTATAAATCGGTGCAAGACAATGCGGTATGGGAACTTATCTCATTACATGAAAGGGAAAAATAAAGTGGTTGTAAGTGGGTTTACAAAACCAAACACAATTCTTTGAGTAATATAGAAAGACATAAATCACGACTTGTAGCAAAAGGTTAAACCCAATATGAAAGGATTTATTTAAAAAACCTTATCTCCGTCATCGATGAATGATATCTTTAGTACAATCATGACATTAGTTGCACACTTCATCAAATTGACGTAAATACCGCGTTTCTTAATGGTAATATCTTAAAAATGATCTATATGTTGCAACTTGAACGCTTTAAAATAGGTAACTCCAAGAATCTGATATGCACGCTAATAAATCTATTTATGGTGTCAAATAGGCTTGTCATCAGTGGTACCACAAATTCCTTGAGGTGGTAGTCTATTTTGACTTTGAGGTAAACACTGGTAAAGATTGTATATATCACAAGTTCAGTGTGAGTAATTTCATATTTTTGGTATTATATGTCGATGGAAAATTTATTGCCTCAAACAATAAAAAATTATTGCACACTACAAAGAAATTTCTACCAATAAATTCAAATATGAAAGGTCTTGGTGATGTTGATGTTATATTAGTAATCCAAATACATCAGGATCGATTCCATGGTATTCTTGGATTATCACAAAAGGTATATATTGAAAGTGTGTTACATCGTTATTGATTGAAAAATTGTAAACCCCTAAATACTCTTATAGTAAAGGGTGATATACTAAGTCTGGATCAATGTCTTAAGACAACACTTGCGATTGAGGAAATGAAAAGTATCCTTTATGCTTCAGCAAGAGTTTAATGTATACACAATTTGGTACTAGGCCATACATTACCTTCGTTGTGGATATGTTGGGAATGTATGTAAGTAACCTAGGTATGGACCAATAGAAGACAGTAAAAAAGGTACTCCGATATCTATAAGAAAAGAATAAGTTACTGTCTATGGGTGCAATATCCAGGAAAAGTGTAAACAAACACTTATTGCATTGTCCACCATGACTACATAGTTTGTTGCGTGTTTGAGGTATCAAACCAGTCATTATGACTGTAGAATTTTATCACTGGATTGCATATTGTACAAGGTATAAAAGGTCCATGAGGTTGTATTACAACAACCATTTTGTAGTGTATTATTATAACAATAACATGAGCTCTTCTAAATCTAAATATATAAACATACAGTTTTTCTCTCTTAAAGAGAGTTTAAATGGATAAGATAAATACAGATCACATCAACACAAACTCCATGATAGCAGATCCTCTTACGAAGATAGTATTGCCTAAGGTTTTTCAATAACACACCATCATAATGGGTGTAAGTTATTAAGAGGATTGTTAGTTTTGATATGAGTTTTTGTAATAAGATCAAATTAATATTTTCAATATTGTATACATAAGGGTTTATTACAATATATGACTTGGTTATGTTTATTGATATTTGTTACTCTTTAAGACAGAACCATTTAAAAGTAGACATGTACGATTATATTTTATATTATTCTTAAAATACACACCATAATTGGCCAAAGTAATTGATTGATGACAATAATATGATTAATGTTGTACTATATTGCTCACATTACGAGAAAGAGGTCTTTAGTCCTTTATTGGTAATTGTTTATGTACATGGTTGTGATATTCACCTATCGACAATGGATTCAAGAGCCTCATTGAAGTTAAATATATTATGGAGTAGCATAGGACATCTCATTGATATTTCAGATGCTAATGATGGCTTCAAAGTTAATGAACTTAAAATTTACATTCCTTAGAAAGTTGCGGTAGGCTTTACGTTTTAATTTTCCCTCAGTGTGAGAAATTGACAACTAATAATGTAATTTCTCATGTTATTCAGGCTGAAGATATATTGAAAAAATAACGTCCTAAGGTGCATATGATGAGTTCTCAACGTGGGAAAATAAAGAAAAAAGAGTATGATTAAACATTTAATATTGATTTTGGTTGAGGACCAAAGGAACCTAAGGAGCCTAAGGAATCACCTGAAGTATGTTGATGTTTATTTGTAAGTGGACGAGACATCTAAAAATAGAAGTGTGAAAAATATCTAGCTTAAATAAAAGCTAACAATAATCTCACAACTCTGGTCTGCTTAGAAATCAATTTAGTTTTAGTTGCAAGAAACACATGATGGGTTGATATGGTTGCGACCATCCGTATTTGTATTTCTATGAAGGATATGATAATGAACCAAAGTATGAGTGATGGTGAAATATCTATCAAGTAAAAGTAAATTTATGCTTAGTTTATGTTATTTGTGATTTTTAATTATCGTTTTATAGTGGACATTTATTGCATTTGAAATATGCATGTGATTTTTTTTTTAAATATATATAAATCAATTTTGGGTTTGTTTTTTGGTAAGATAGATTCATATTTTTGTGTGTGCAAGATATGAGTTATGCATATCTCATACGAGCGATTTTGGCTTACGCATCAAACGTAATTGGTTAAAATCATGCCAAATTTAGCCCGTGTTATTCACTAAGGGTTGACAAAAAGGTGACAACATTCGTTATTCATATACAGATTATACCACGTTCCACAAATTAGTATACAATGTTACATATAAATTATACCATATTTTCAAAAATTTATACCAACATGTAGATCTTAAAAACGTGGGTGGAGTTTAAAAAAATAATTCAGACAATCGAGTGCAAAGTTATGTGCTTTCAAAACTTTCAGGGCATATTTATTTTTTTAAACATCAAGATTTAACATGTCATATTTCACAATCCAAAATGACACAACTTACCATATTGAGCAACTTAAATAAACTATATTTCACAACTTGATTATATCATGTTTCGCTACTTAATTACACCATATTTTGCAACTTAAAGACACCAAATTTTAAATTTTAATATACAATGTTTTATAAATAATTATATCATATTTCTTAAATATATTATACCATATTTCACAAATTGATTACCAACATATAGATCTTGAAAAACTAGATGGTATAAAAAACTTTCATTCGGATAACCGAACGCAAAATTATGACCTTTCAAAGTTTTTAGCATAACTACTTGTATTCTGTGAAACATGTAATTAACTTATGAAACACAGTGTATTTAAATTATGAAACATAATATACTTAAGTTGCACAATACTGAATTGCGAAACATGACATGTTAAATCTTGGTGTTTCATAAAGCATAAGTAGTAGTGTTAAAAACTTTAAGAGACCATAACTTTACCCTTAGTTGTAGAAATGAGGTGTTTTTTTACCAAATTTTTATATCTACACGTTTGTATATAATTTGAAAAATATGATATAATTAAGTTGTAAAATATTATATAATTACGTTACAAAATAAGATATAACTAAGTTGTGAAATACTATATAATTAAGTTGTAAACATGATGCAATTAAGTTAAAATAATATAATTAAATTACGAATTATGGTGTATTTGAGTTGCAAAACGTGTTTTTTGTAATATTCAATTGTGAAATACGACATGTTAAATCTTGGTGTTTTGTAAAATATAATAGTATGTGTTGAATACTTTAAGAGACCATAATTTTGTGCTCAGTTGTCCAAATGAATTTTTTTCTAATTCGTCCTAGTTATTCAAATTCTTTGCGTTGGTAAAGCATTATATAATTTATTTTTAAAAATGGTACAATTATTTTCAAAATATGGCATAATTAAGTCGCAAAATATATTGTATTTAAGTTATGAAATATGTAGCAATTACACTGCAAAACATGATATAATTAAGATGTGAAACATGGTTTGTTTAGGTTGTAATACATGGTAAGTCGTCCAATTTTAAATTACAAAATATTACATCTTATATTTTGGTGTTTCACATAACACGAGTAGTATGTGCTAATTTTTTTGAGAAACAATAACTTTTCGCTCGCTTGTTTAAATGAGGTTTTTTTCATCTAATTTTTATCTACTTTTTTCAATATCTACGTGTTGGTCCATTATCGCGTAGCCCCTAGGGGCATGCCAATCGGCTCTTTCACGGGAGTGACCAATTTGGCCTATTTCATGGCTTTTGAAGGCTTGGTATTAGACCAGTTCTCTTATAATACCCGTCACAAGTATTGAGCTTAGTGTGCCTCTTACGTAGCCCCATAGGGCATGGCTTATTAGCCTAGTTGTATAATGGACTCAAGTGATTTAGGCTTAATATGGCCTATTGAGTCACATTTTCACGAAGATTATTTGGCTTATACAATTTTTGTAGCATGAAGATGGAGATCACTTGGCGTATAGCCTTTTCGATTATAAAGGTGGAGAATATTTTGTTAATTAACAAATATTTATAAAAGAATAAGTAGTCGCTAATAAGCGGCTAGGGTTTCTGATTATTAGAAAGTGTGTATATCACATAGAGTATAAAGTTATTATATAGATAAACTATATGGGCTAATGGGCCTAGGCCTTATATCTCTAACACACTCTCTCAAACTCGCAAGGCTTATTCTTGCCTTAAGAGTTTGTTACACAAAATAAAATCAAAACAAAACAAAACGCCAATCTTAAATAAAATCAAAACAAAACAAAACGTCAAAATCGAAATAGTTTCTCCAAACTCCAATCTCCAAACTTCAATCTCCAAACTCCAATCTACAAACCCCAATCTTCAAATTCAAAACTCCAAACTCTAATCTTCAAATTCAAAACTCCAAACTAATCCAAACGAAGCCAAACTAATCCAAACGAAGCCAAACTAATCCAAACAAATCCAAATAAATCCAAACTAAATCCAAACCAAATACAAATCCAAATCCAGACGAAGAACGAAATCGAAACACCAAAACGAATCAAAACGACAAACGTCGATCTAAGCAAACGTCAGACAAAATCCAAACGTCAAAATCTCAACGCCAAATACCCAAACAAAATCCAAATGCCAAACTCAAATACTAAATCCAAATCCAAAATAATTTCTAGTAACTTAATCAAAAAGGGCCGCTTCTCATCACACTCGCGTCCCTCTTCCTTCTGATCCAGGTGGAACTCCTCTGGATGAAGCTAGGTTAACGCTAGTTCCTATCCATATAGTCACTGATGCTTCTCAACTCCCAATTGAGTTTTTGCATCCCTCGCCTGACCATCACATTGTTATTGGTTTCGATTGTGAAGGGGTTGACCTCTGTCGCCATGGAACTCTCTGTATTATGCAGCTTGTTTTTCCAGATGCCATATACTTGGTCGACGCCATTCAAGGTGGAGAGAAACTCGTGAAAGCCTGTAAACCTGCACTCGAGTCTACTCGTTTTACTTAATTGACGAAGAACTCGCAAATCAATCATTCAAAAGCAGATCACACAGACAAAAACTATTCAGCTCACTGAAATCTTTGTATAACTTCCATTCAGGCATACGCTCGTAGGTAGCCACAGCTGAATTTCCTATATTCGACCTAACAGCTCCAGGAACTACATTAATGACATCGATTCCAAAATGCCTAAGTTCTAACCTCAGGGAATCAGTCAGAGAATGAATAGCAGCTTTTGTAGCAGTATAAACAACACCCCAAGGTCCTGGTGCCTGGACTGTGACACTTCCAACGTTCACGATTCTTCCTTTTCTCCGAGATGCCATGTGAGGCACAACAACCTGAACCATCCTAATCGAACCGAAAAACATTCGTATCGAACGTCTGCTGCACTGTAGATAACGGAACCTCCACGATTGGACCAATACACAGAACCCCATCGTTATTCACCAAGACATCGATCTTACCGAACTTTTCGACGACATTTGATACTACTTTATCCACGCTCTGATCAGATAAAACATCAAGCTCCTGCAAGTAAAACCTCGAATCTTGATCCAAATCAGCCATCGAAGTCACGGATCTCGCCGTCGCGACTACTCTGCAACTGTTGGCTGCGAAAGCACGAGCAAGTGCGTTGCTATTCAGCTCATCCAGCCACCTCCCGACGCTTTCGAATGTGGTCCGGCGAGTTATATCGTAAACGATGAGAGCTCCAACAGCGTCTCGGTAATAAGCGGATGTGACGGCGCGAAACCGTTCTTGGCCGGCAGTGTCCCAAATCTGAGTTTTTTGATATCGTAAACGATGAGAGCTCCAACAGCGCCTCGGTAATAAGCGGATGTGACGGCGCGAAACCGTTCTTGGCCGGCAGTGTCCCAAATCTGAGTTTTTATCTCTTTCCCACCGATTTCTAAACTCTGCGTCTGGAACTCGACACCGATGGTTGCTTTGGAGTGAGCGTTGAACTCGTCGCGTGCGTAGCGAGTAAGGAGGTTGGATTTGCCTACTGCAGAGTCTCTGATGATGACTATCTTGAAGAGGTACTCTTCTCCTCCCTCGTCGTCGTCGGACATTGTGGTTACTTAGATTTGATAGGTCACAGCTGAGAACCGAGGAGAAAGTGATCTTCGATGGAAGAAAGACGGAAGGTCTATCTGGTAGATCTAAAAAAAAAATTCCGGCGGACAGCTAAAAACACTGCCCGCCGGCACAGCGCAAGACGCGGAAACTTCAAGATCTAAGCCAAAGCTCTGATACCATGTTAATTAACAAATATTTATAAAAGAATAAGTAGTCGCTAATAAGCGGCTAGGGTTTCTGATTATTAGAAAGTGTGTATATCACATAGAGTATAAAGCTATTATATAGATAAACTATATGGGCTAATGGGCCTAGGCCTTATATCTCTAACATATTTATCTTATAACATTTTCAATCATGGAGATGGAGATAATTTGGCTTATAACCTTTTCTATCGTGGATATGAAGATCACTTAGTTGATAGCCTTTGATATCGTGGAGATGAGATCATTTGGCTTATAACCTTTTCTATCATGAAGATCACTTGGCTCATAGCCCTTTTGTACGGATGAGTTGACGTTCTATCATGGAGACAGTTTGACGCATATCATGGAAATTACTTGGCTTAAAGCCTTTATGTCGTGGATATGAAAATCTATTGGCTTATAGCCTTTTTCTAATCATGAATATAGAGATCATATGGCTTATATCCATTGACGAAGTCATATTAGATATACACGTTGGTGGCATAGAGTTGTTACGATTATGTTGTGGAGGTCCTTCGTTTCAAACTGTTGTGTGTTTAAAGACTTGACTTTCTATGAATGATTTACTCGAGACTAGCGTCGAATTGAAGACTTTGAATTAGAGAAGACATCATTAGATCCAAAAACCCTGCCATTAATACACAATACATATTTATATAGATAGATTTTATGATTGAACATGAAAGTATTTATGTAGGACCCAATTTAATTTTTTACATTTAAATTTAAATCTGAATATTTATATTTAATGCATAGGTTGAAATTATCTTTTAAATTTATGTATTTATTTATTATAAATATTATTTATTTAAAACATTTTCTCTAATTTGTATAATAATATTTTTAAAGAGAAAACAAATAATTTAGTCTATTTTTTAATGAAATAGTTGACTATATAAATATATTTAATTCAATAAATAATAGATATTATATTTGCTGGTAGAATATAATTAATTTAATAAACAACTTTTTTATTATATTTATTAAAAGAACAACATATTTGACTATATTTATTCAATTAATTCAAATTGAAAAAAAAAAACAATTATTCAATTGATGTCTAGATTTATATCCATAAAATCAAACCTATAGTATTAAAAAATAAAACTAATTATTTTATGAAAACAAATATTAACAAATTAATAATTTTAAAAAATATTTTTGATTTTTAATTTTTAATTTTTAATTTTCGCTGTCGAGAAAGCATATACCTAAGTATTTTATTCATATGACCGTAGATATACTTAATATTATAATTTCAAGAAGAAGAATGTACCTTATTTATGTGTGTTTTCTGATGCTTTGTTCGGAGTTTGGATTTAGCTTTGTAAACGGAGATTCCGTGAAAAAATATTATTATTATTGAAGTTACGGTTGTTGCGACTTGCGAGGCCGGAAAACATTTGTTGAATTTTTTATACTGTAATTTAAATGGTGTTCCCACAATATATATAAAATACTATAATTCGTAGGATCATATATTAAAATTGATTAAAGCAAAAATAGTAGCCGATTAAAATCAGATTTTATTGTTTTCGCACTATTTTAAGTGCTTAATAAATATTGGATAATGAAACGGAAGAAACAACAAGGCTCCAATTATTTTTTTTGGAGATGAATTTTTTTTGGACTTTAACTTGAAAAGAATCTTCATGAGTTGTGTTTCACCTTCTAATATCCCATCTTCTTGCTTAGAAATCTCGGAATGGAAGAAAAAATGGTCAAAATGGTGAGTATCTCAGAATATGGTATGCTCAGACTGTCAATCAGAATCATGCAAATAAAATTAACGAAATCAAGCCTACAAGCATTCTACAAAAAGCAGATCACATATCTATACAATTCGAAGAGAAAGTTCTATACAATTCGAAGAGAAAGTTTATGAAAGATACATCATTTAACAAGATCGAAAAGTTTTTTAAAGGCTTGCCCTAGAAATCAGATCTTGACAGTTTCTTTATCTCCAAGAATTTCAATGGAAACTTTTCATATTCAAATTGGGATTCAAGGCATTTGTTCCTTGAGTTCTCTCTAAAAGAAGATATAGAGAAAATATAGTCTCAGGGAGTTTGGTCAATAGGTGAATACTCAATGGCGGCCTTCTTTCAATGTTAAAAAGGAATGTCCCTTAGTACCAATCTGGACTCGAATGGAAATGTTACCTGAACAAATGTATAATGAAGGAATCATCAACTCCATAACTTCTTCAATAGGCACTCCCCTTAAAACCTGGATTCCCCCAAAAAATAAGGCAATCTACAACGCATGCTATGCATGGGCTGAGATTGACATCTCTAAAAAGCTTCAGAACCGTGTTTGGCTAGGATTTGACAGCAATCAAGGAGCTTGGATCTCTTTGAGCTACAAAGATGTTCCAAAATACCGTGAAACTTGTTTTCAAGTGGGACATGATTCTTCCACCTGCAAAATAAATCAAACTAGCAATGTAGATACAAAGAAAACTACTCAACTACCACCTTCTGAAGGAAAATAAAGCACTTCTGAAGATGGCGCAGTACTTTTAGCAAAAGAAATAGAGAAAACCAATAAATAATATAATTCTGAGCCTAATCAGACTATTGAAGAAAGCCAGAATATACCTGTTGAATACACCCTGTTATCAGTAAACCCCCTGCAAAAGATCAAAACAAGATCAAAACATTGGAATAGAACAGAACATAGTTGAAGCTGAATTGAGTACAGTTGGAGAAAATAATGAAATTGCCTTAGAAACGTTACCTGAGGAGATCCATGAAGCTTCTGCCAGGAGAACTTCTGATGAACAACTGCAAAATACTGGTTTGAACAGAATACCTCTCGAGGATACCAATGAGAATGATGAGGAACTCATTAATGCCATTAAATCTCTTGATAACATTATTGATTTAGCTCAACAAATTGATAAAGGAAATCTATCTTCATCACCTGAAAGAAAAAACAAAAAAGTTGATCCCAGTTTTCAGAAAACTCTTGAACAGAAACTAAAACAAGCTAGAAGAAGAAAAAGAAATGAACCTATTGCTATAAAATCCCTTCAAAAGAAGGAGACTAAAAGATCATCTCTAAAAAGCCCTAAATGATCAAACTATATGCTAGAACATTCAGGGAGTTGGAAATCAATCTTCTGTTAGAAGACATGAATCAATAGTTAAAAAAGAAGGTCGCTACAAACTCAACTCAGACGTCAGTGTTTCAGCTAATGGAGACGCGATTGGATTTTCGTCTTCTTGGCAAAGGATTCATGGTAATAGGTTTGATGTTGAGTGTTTCAAAGTTTTTTTTGGCAAGGGTTTCTGTGTTTAGAGATTGGATTTGGCAAGGGTTTCTGCCTCTGCATGCTGGAATTGGCAAGAGTTTTGTTTGATTCGATTTGGCTAGGGTAATCGGTTTCTGGAGTGGTGTTATTGGGTCTTTTTTTAGGAATGGATGGCTAGTTTGGCTTGAAAGGTTTTCTATGGAGAAGGTCGGAGAATGGAGGCTAGGGATTTCTAATCTAGGGTTCCGTTGTTCTTAGTTTTTGTCTTTGGGACGTTCGTCTTCAGTTGGGCTTTGGCCCGCTTATAATGCTCTTAATTGTCATGAATAAAAAGCCCAAATTTGATTAAAAAAGTGCTTAATAAATATTCGTTTTAATTTAAAATATTAATATTAATTAGTTTTATAAGGATATATTGATTAATATTAATTAATAATATCTATTAGTAATATATCTAATATAACATTAAATAAATAAATCAGAATGAAAAATAAAAAATCTTCGTAATAATTTTGGTTCGTAACAATTTTTGTTCTTAAAACCATTAATATTTATTAGTAATATAAATATATAAGATGTACATTAAATAAATAAATTAGAAGGACAAAGCAGGACTACCAAACACCGAATCACTCCCGAAGTGTTTAGAAGGAAATATTGGGCCAAATCTGGGCAAGGTCAGTGCGAAATATTTATTGGCCCTTCAAAAAATTTCCTATGTATATACACACAACGCAGAGTTAGATCGGATAAGAATAAAGTGGGGATTACCAGAGTCTATTAAGATTAGGATTCCAGTTACACTAGAGACTCATTTGGATTGTAAGGTAAATAATCTGGTGGTATACACAAAAGTGCTAAAGTGGGGACTTCGTTTCCCATTGGACCCAGAAATTGTTCGATACTTTCATTTAATCAAGCTTTACCCAAGCCAAATGAGTCTGAACGACTAATATACCCTATTAACTAGCATTATCGCTTCCAGGTTATCAAAGATCCCAATGCCCATGGAGCAATTTGTTGCCATAGCTGATTTATGTAAGAATCATCTGATCCCCTTTTATCACTACAACCTGGGAAATAATTACAAAGTAGAGAATGATTTTTTGGAGGCTGAGAAACCTTGGAGGACTCAGTTTCTGTTCACAAGTGGAGCATAAGAAAATGGTAAAAAGATCAACTACCAAACAAATTTAGTCAACTGACTAGGTATTGGAAAGAGCTCATGTATTGCTTGCTACGATCTTCACTTGTATTTAAATTTTATTTTGTTTAGACCGAACTGATTATTGTGTCATTTTGCAATACTTTTAAAGATGTTTTCTGAGTATTTGGAGGCAGGAAAAACTACTTTTTCCAAATTAAATCAATGGGCATCGGAAAACTGGGGGCTTGGATTTCATAACTGTTTCACTTCGGGAAACATGTTGAGGGCTCACTTGTTGAACACTACTGGAAGCAGAGACCTCGTCTGGAAACAACTAATCACTCCCCTCCAACGGATGTTATACTTAGAAGGACAGATGAAAAGGATGGCAAGCTTTACTTACCAGCTCGAAGTAAAGCTCCTAGCCATTTAGACAAGAAGAAGAAAAAGAAGAAGAAAAAGAAGAAAGCTGGAATCGACCCATCTCACCCGAATCGCGAAGGAGCCAGTTCGGAAAATCCTGAAAGGATAAATGCTGTTTTGTTAGAAGCAATGGCTACAATAGTTAGGGTATCCGGAGAATCGGATCAGTTGCTTCAGGCTAAGATTAAAGGTCACAAGAATCCCAAAGAAGGTGATGACTTAAGAGCCGGAAAAAAGAGCAAGAGTAATCTAGGGTCAGAGGTAATTCTCCGCCCTCCGGTCGACAATCATTCTCTTCCAACTGATGTTCCTCCATAGGTAAAGGCACCAGCTGGCCCTTCTTCTCCGGTGCTTCCCACAGCTAACCAACCCTTTATTGAAAGAGATGTCAACCTGGATGAGTTTCGCAATATGTACTTTAGCGATCTTGACAACTATGACTTTGTTGGGTCCTTTCCTCAGGCCACAATTGCCAACGTTGTCACTTAAAATCGTGAATATTTCGAGGTATCAAGCGAGCAGGATACCCTAGGCCATGCAGTTTTGGTCTTCATTAGGCCAATAGTGGATCTGGAAAGGCAGGTTAGGGAACATGCTAGGAACATCAAATTTCTTACTATAGAAAATGAAAACTTGAGAGGCTCTCTTTCATCCAAACAAATAAAAGTGAAAACTTTTAGTAAAGATAAAGAGGAACTGAAATCTAAGTTGCAAAAGGCTAAAACTGCCCAAGAAAATCTTCAAACCAAATTCTCCAAACAAGAAACTACCACTTCTACCGAGATCAAGTTTTTACAGGAACAACAAACCACCAACTCTATCACCATCAGCACTTTATCCGGAGAGAAAGATAATTAAGCAAAACTTCTTAAAGAGAAGGAAGAATAAAATACCCTTTTAAAGAAGAATCAAGCTCAAGAGATAGCAACAACGATACATAAGTATATTGCCGATGTTGTAGATTCATTGGAAAAAAGAGATGAATGCGTTAAGTCGGATACGGTTTTGTTATTCAATGAGACCTTTCCAAAGAGGAACCTTGGACCTTTGTGGAAATATGTACCATACAAGGAGATATTTTTTCACATCATGTCGGATGGTGTTAAACATGGTTATTCAAGTGGAAATGACTCTAATGAAAGAACCGATGAAAGCTCAAGTGCTGAGACTAAGAGTCCCAAAGATGATATAGGTAAAGAAAAAACCGAGGGGACGAAGCCCTAAGGTTATAACGTTTACTTTTATGTTCAAAACTAAAGTCATTGGAAGGCCAAGGCATTTTTTTTATCTTTTTCAATTTTTGTTTTGTGAACCAAAGTCCTTGGATGGCCAAGGTATTTTTGTGAAGGTGGATATGCACCGATCATGATGTAATATTAAATTTTCCCTTCGTATGGACTTCTTTTTCTTCTCATGACTGATCTTTAAGTAATATTTAATTCCCATGACTTATTTAATAATCATTTAATTCATTGAATCACTTCAATAATCCTCTGATTACGTGTTTAATAAACCCAATCACGTGTTTAATGAATCTGATCATGTTTTTAATGAATCTGATAATGTATTTAATGAATATGATCACCTTAAAAATATTTTATTTGAGGGCCGGGGTGTTTAATAAGTATTTAATTTATCCGATATCCGCACACTCATAACTATGTTATTTAAAAAATGCATAAGATACCATTGATTGAAAACCGGAAACCTCATTAAAATTTCCCCGCACCACCAGGGTAGGAAAGAGTATACCCCCCCTAATATTTACATTGAAGTATGAAAAGGTACATATTTATAAGATAGTTTTATTTTAAATACAACCTGAGATGCTGAATGTTCCATGGATGCTTCAAAACTTTGCCCTCTTTGTCTTGAAGTCTATATGTCCCTGGCTTAATTCTTTCACATACCGTATATGGGCCTTCCCAATTTGGAGCCAACTTCCCGAATTATTTTTCTTTGGTGTGTAAAAAGAATTTTCTTAATACTTTGTCTCCTGACTGAAAATATTTTCTCTTTACTTTGGATGAAAATTTAATTCTCATTAAACCCCGATAGTGTGTTGTTCTTACATATGCATTCACTATTTTTTCTTCAATCAAATCCAACTGATTTCTAACTTCCATATCAATTACATATTCGGAACAAATTTGAATCATGAATGATGGAAAAGTAGCTTCTATGGGTGTGATTGCATCCATCCTATAAACAAGGGTAAAAATAGACTATTAGGTGACCGTCTGTGGAGTAGTTCGGTAGGCCCACAATACTTCTTGCAAGTAACTCGACCACTTTTCAGCAGCTCCTTCTAGATTCTTCTTAAACCCTGTTAAAATTGTTCGATTAGCAACTTCAACCTGCCCATTAGCCTGAGGGTGAAAAGAGGAAGAAAACAGTGTTGAATTCCTTTGAAAGTACAAAATACCTCCATATCTTTATTATCAAATTGTGGCCCATTGTCCGTGGTAATTCGTCGGGGAATTCCAAATCGGAAGCATATATTGGACATAACAAATTTTATGATCGCCTTAGAAGTGGTTCCAACTAGTGGGCCAGTATCTTTCCATTTGGAGAAGTAAAATTTTCCACTATTATCGCTCGATAATCTCCAGATGCCATGAGTAGAGGTCCAACTAAGTCCAAACCCCATCTATCAAATGGTATGAGCTCAAATACTAACTCCATAGGTACTGCTGGCGCATGGATTTCATTCCAGTATCTTTGGCAAGGGTCACACATCCAAACCATATCTTTTGCATCTGTCATGATGGTAGGCCAATAGTATCCTACTATCAAAGCTCTCCTGCTTAATGTTTTGTAGCTACAATGTGTTGATCCTTCTTCATCATGAAACTCGGATAGGACACTTTGAGACTCTTCAAACCCTAAACAATGGAGAAGTGGCCTGCTGAAAGATTCTTTATAAAGAACTTCCCTTAATACTAAGAAACCGTGAGCTTTATACTTTATCTTTTTAGCTAAGGCTTTGTCTGAAGGTAAAACTCCATAAAAATAAACTGATTTATTTCAAACCTCCAATCTTTGGATTGTGTGGTAGATACACTCAAACTCTGTTCTAATTATTTCCATTGAATTGAACTTATGGAAGGGAATTCTTGCATAAGAATCCATGGGTAAGATTCAGAATAAGCTATGGCGGCTAATGAATCTGCCATAATATTCCCCGATCTAGAGATATGTACATATCAGACGTTTTTAAATCCATAACAACTTCCCTTAGGACTTGTAAATACTTTATCAACTGATCGTTTTCGGTTTCAGATAGCCTTTGAGCATGGTTAATAAGAAAGTGGGAGTCGCTTACTAACCAGACTTTGTTTGCTCCATATATTTGAGCTAATTTTGACCCAACAATGACCGCTTCATATTCTAATTCGTTATTAGATGCCCTGAAGCCAAAACATACAACCTGATGCATGGTATCACGATAAGGGGAGGTTAAACAAATTTCAGCCCTACATCCTATTGTACTAGATCCACCATTTGTTCGGATTAACCACTCTTTCTTAGACTCGTTTTCCTGTTCTTTCTCATGAGGTCTTTTGGTATGAAATTATACCAAGAAATCAGTTATGGCTTGAGCCTTGATCGCAATCCGAGGCGCAAAATTAATGTCATAATCTCCAAGCTTAACTAACCACTTAGTCATTCTCCCTAATACGACAACGTTTTGGAGAACATTCCTTAAGGGGAAAGATGTTTGAACCGTAATGGAATGTGCTTGAAAGTATGGCCTCATTTTGGCTGCTATTACTAATGCCAAGGCTATTTTTTCAAATCTAAATTCTTTTTTTCTGCTTCCAGCAAAATCTTGCTCACGTAATAAACCGGGCAGGGGTAATTATCCACTTCGCTCACCAGAACGACACTTACAACATAGTCTGATACATCCAAATACATGAAAATCTTTTCCCCTTGAGTAGGTTTAAATAACATCTTGGGTGAAGAAAAATGTTTTTTTTTTATTTCAAGAAAGGCTTGATCACACTAGGGAGACCAATTAAAGTATGTAGCATTCCTCAGAACTTGAAAAAATTGAGCACACTTGTTCGATGACTTTGAAATAAATCTGTTCAACGCAGCCAGCCAGCCAATTAATCTTTGGAATTCTTTAGTACTACGAGGATGATCCATAGCCAATAAAGCATTTAACTTATCCTGATCGTCCTGAATCCATTTCTCACTTATGACATCCTTAGGAACTTGCTAGATCGGACCCTAAAAACACACTTTTCCAGATTTAACTTTAGGTTGATGGTTTTCAAGTTAGAAAAGGTATCTTGAAGATCGGATATGTGTTCTTCCTCTTTGAGGCTCTTTACCATCATATCATCTATATATACTTCCATGTCTCTGCCAATTTGGCCAACGTCGCTCCAGCGTTCTTCAATCTAAAAGGCATCACTTTATAACAATGAAGCCCCCTATCAATAATAAAATTAGTGTGATCCTGATCGTTCAAATCTATTTGTATCTGATTGTACCCTGAACAAACATCCATAAAGGACAACAACTTGTTCCCTGATGTAGAGTCCACTAACTGATCTATTCAAGGCACCAGAAAATGATCTTTAGGACATGCCCGGTTAAGATCAGTAAAGTCAATACACATGCGCCATTTACCATTCTTTTTCCTGACAAACACAGGGTTAGCAATCCACAACATGTATTGAGATTCTTTTATGTGATCCATCTTGGTCAACCGCTTCATTACTTGTACTGTTACATCGGTTTTTTGTTTGGAAAATGAACTTCTTATTTGAACTACCGGTCTAATAGCAGATCAGACTGAAATTGTTTGAAAAATTACTTCAACATATACTCCGGTCACATCCATCATTCACCATGCGAACACATGTAAATTGTCCGACAAGAAAGACAATAGATTTTGTTTCAAACTTATTGGCAACTTAGTAACAATCTTAACACTTTTTCCTTTTGCTAAACTAATGGATTTCAACTTCTTTTATATGTATTATAACACTACGAGACTCTCTTGGATAATCAAATTCATTATCCTCAGTGGAAGGCTCCAATAGCTGTTATTACTTGTTAACTTTGACTGAATCTAAAGACTTTGAGGCAAGAGCTATTACATAGCATTCTCTAGCTACCATCTGACTATTTTGGACAACACTAACATGTGTACCCACAACATATTTCAAACATTAATGAATAATAGAGGCCACAACATGCATCCTAGAAAGCTAAGATCTCTCAAAGATAGCATTGTAAGATATTGTGCATTCAACCACAACAAACAACACCTTTATTGTCTTCTTAAAAGGTCATTTTCCCAATATTACATCCTATTCAAACTCACCAATGACATTTGTCGAACTCCCAGTAAATCCCATAATAATTATGTTTGACCGTTAATAACTGAGGGATTCTTCATCTGTTTGTAAGAATCCATAAACAATATGTTTGTCGAACTGCATGTGTCAATCAGGATTCAACGTACACAATTTCCTCCACTTGATGCTCCTATCACCTTGACATCTTCACGTGGCCATGCAATATCTCTTAGGCCATCCTCATCGAAGACAATGAAAGGATATGGAGTTTGGTATAGATTTGTGGACATCCTCCCATCCAACTAAGTAGTCAAGCTATTGACATACTTTTTTCTTGAACAACTTGACGGTGCTGTCGAGGAATCTCCCCCAAATATGGATAAGGATTTAAAATATTAAACCAGATCGGAAATGGTAGCAGTCTTATCCATTATCACCCTACCTGATTCTGATATGGGTCCGGATAAAGATATTTAAAATCCACATTAAACCTTTCAACAATCACCATGGAATCCTCTTGTGTGGATGCTTAGAGGGCTAATGAAGGAGTCATTCGGAGAGCATTGGTGTTGGATGGTGCATTATCTAGCATGTTACCCCTTTGTTTCTTAACAAAAGTGCCTAATTTACCTCTTTCAATAAGATTCTACACCTCTTGTTTCAAGGCTATGCAATCATGGGTATCATGCCCCACATCGTTATGATATTTGCAGGAAACGGGTACTTCAGGTCTCTCTAGGAGACCGTAGTGGGGTTGACATTGTATATTGTTGCTACACTTTCCCCCAACTCAGCAAACCATTCAGGTTGAACCCAAGGTCCCCTTTTACTTCTAACCTGCTGGTTTTGGTGGGATTGATTCTACTTGGTCTGATGTGAGTCCTCTATTGTTTCCTTTGATCTGTAACTGAACTGAGTTGTTGTTTGTGAAGTTAACACTATGGTAGTGCATCTGTTCTAACGATGCACTCTATATTTCTTAGTTTCTTCAACATTAATATGCTTCCCAGCTTGATTTAACAGTCCCCCAAAAGTCATAGCTTTCTTCCGGGTTACTGAATCAACCAAATTACACAGACTCAAACCTTGTCTCAGAGAGGCAATTGCAACTTGTTCAAAACATTCAGCCAACCCATTCTTCGCATTTACAAACCTACTAATATATTCTTTCAATGACTTATTTGGTTCTTGGGTACAATGGATAATAATGTCACCATTAACTTTAAGTTCTTTGCTTCCAACAAATTTCCTTCGGAATACAACCAATAATATGTCAAAATTCTTTATAGAACCTTGAGGAAGACTATTGTACCATTTGAGGGAACTTCCCTTAAATTTTTGTGAGAATGACTTGCATAGTATCTTGTCATCGTCATCAAAGTTCATCATAAAATTCTTAAATTGTTCGAGATGATTATCCGGGTCTTTACTTCCATCATACTTTTCTATGTTAGAACTACCAAACCTTTTAGGAAGATGCCCGAATAGTATTTTTGATGACAAAGGTGACTGCCTCAAATTTTTACTACGATGAAACATGATATCTTCATTGGGAGTACCAAAAATATCTGGTTCAGATTGGAAGGAGAATGGATCGATCAATAAACGATTAATATGTTGATCAATGAAACCTTTTATTTTCCCTAATACTTTTTGAGTTTGCCATGTCTATCTTTTTTTCTAGAATGCTTCTTGGTTAGCCTTAATTTCTTCTTCAACCGACCTTCATCACTACTGGATGAGACTGATTTCTTAAGCTCCGAATCATTAGATGAACTACTAGAAGACTCTGATATGGAACTCTCCACTCGTTTGGACCGATGTGTTTTCTTGAAGCTGAGATGAGTCTTTATGGACTGCTCATTCTCACCAGGATTATCGGTAGGATGAATTATTTATGCACAAAGGGTTTCTTTAATTCTTTTTTTTGTTTGTTTCTGAGCCCTTAAAGCCTCAATTTCAGCCCTTAGGTGATCACGTTCTTCTTTCATAGATTGTTTTTCATTTCCATTGTGATTCACATGAGACACAATATTGTGCTCATTATTTTCTTTTACCCCTTCCACCTCCAAAGGTGGAGTGTTCTGCACATTCTGATCCATCCGAACTGGTTTGTTCACTGGTTTTGAATATGAAATTCAAGCACCATCGCCTCCCACTGTGGTTGCCAATTTGATGAGGATAATTTATAATCTGGGGGCATTTTAGGGAGTTTATAGGTTGAATATTAATTTCTGAATAGTGAGTAGTGAGATAAGAGGGATGTATGCTTGTATTTAATGTTCTTAAAAAGGTCTAAACCATTAAATGAAGTTGGTTGGGGTATTTATACTAATTTTGTGACCCATGGGCCTTCCAGGTCGGACCCTGGATTCAGGTCAATCTTTAAAGCCCAAACCCTAAATAGTATTAGCATACAACTGAATCACGATTGACCAGATCAGACTGTTCACTATAGGGTTGGTGTAGAATATACATGAACTGCCCTTACAGATAAAGCTTTCACGAATTTAGTTTTGTTGGTCTTAAACATACAAAACCAATAGTATTTTTGGATTTGTTTTGAGCTAGTTTGAAAAATATGACATTTTAAAAAATAAAAACTATAACAAAAAAAATTCATAACAAAAGCCATATTTACGCAACTATTTTTAACTTATTAACGCAACTCATTTGCACTTGATTTTGCAACCGAAAACAATTGTTTTTCGCAACCAAATTGCTATTAATTACGCAACTGAAACACATTTGTTCTTTCTCAACCAAATTACTCATAATTACACAACTATAACACATTTGATTTTTCAGACTAATTTTAGCACGAGATTACTCTTATTTCGCAAACAAATATAGTAAAAATACATTGATTTTTTTTTGGAACTATGGTTTGAAATATATGACATACAAAAACATTTCATAGGCTAATTTCGCAATCAAATCACTCCTATTTTAACAACCAAATACAATAAAAAAATAATTTTTTTCATAGATTTAGTTTTATTCTTCTTAAAAAAAACAAAACTATTTTTTAAAATTTTTGTTAGAACTATTATCCGAAAGATATAACATTCAGAAAAACAAAAAAAAAAAGAAAAACGATTAAAAAATATATTAAAACTAATAAAAATTTAAAATAGTTATCGATAATTCAATTCCAAACCGGAAAATAAATTGTTCGAATAAAATTATGTTAAAAATATCTGAAATTAATTATTAATTAAAAAAAGATAGAGAGCGTGCTTGGCAAACTTAAGTTTGACTATTTATAGCTTAATATATGCGTTGGTTTTAAAATTGATAATGAATATAAATTCGAGGGTAATGTTTAAAATTTGCCCAATTAGGAGTGGATATCATAAAATGGGAGATATCGTCGGAGTCCTGCAAATTGCAATATGGGTTTTTATGTTTAATTTCATCAGTTTTGACTAAAATGTAAATGGAGAATGACTGAGTAATTGAGTTTGAATTACTGCTGAAACTAAATTTTTAGTTATCATAAAATACTTTTTTATATCTCCGGGTTTTTTCAAATACAATTCCAGATACATAGTTTAAAAATTCATAAAAAATGTTTAAATTGATACAAATAAAATTTAAAAATTCCAGATACAATTCCGGGTTTGACACAATATAGTACTGATGGTGATGGATCTAATTACCTCGAACTTTGTAATAAAAAATGGCATTTTCTTTTTTCATAAATCTGAAAGTGGATGATCCGTAATATATAATTTAGCAGTTCAACGGGTCTATTAGGTGGACAATCCGTTTACAAGGAACCTAATGGACTAAGGACTGGAGTCCAAACTTTATACTAATAGAGACCCATCTAATAACTGCAGGGTCCAATATATACACTCTAAATAGTAAAATCTTATGGTTTTAGAATTATAATACAATATCTAATATAATTTATGTTTGGTGATACGAAAGATTGAAGGGTGAAGAGTAGGATACGAATTGGATCTATTATGTATGTTTACGACATAGTATGTTTTACTTGTTTATGGTGAATCGATTTTAAGACATATTCTGTCAAGAGTGGTTTTGCAAAGGTAAATGAATGCACGAGAAAATGGTAAGACTGTATATCTTTCTTTTTCCTTTTTTATATCTATTTATCAGTAATTAGTATTTACATTAGTATTGGTAGGTTATTAATAATTCTTTTTACTGATTACATTTATTTTGTTTTACATTATTAATAGTGAATGAAATATATTTTTATTATGAAAAAACCTTTTATTTAGAAGCAAAATATATCAGGATAGTCGAATTTTTGGAGCCAAAGTAAAAAAGATAAGTGTTGGATTAATTTTAAACAATTTTATTGTTTTACCATGTACTATAGATTAGTGTGTACTATCCATAAATAATCAAGTTCTTCGTGACCATTTTATATCTAAATTTGATAAATTATGAATGACTACATAGACACTGTGTTAGTTGTTTTATTTTTTTAATCAATTTTTTTTAAATAGATTGTTTGTATCTTTTAAAACACAATGGAAAAAAATCGAAAGGACCATTGATTTTGAATTTTTTTAAGATGAGCAAACTAGATCAATTTATAATATTTATTTATTTTTATTTTTTTCGTCAAATCCAATAACCGTGGTCTTTCTTAGGTGACCGACCCCATATAGGACTTAGGATGGTTGCTCAAGCGAGAAACCCTCGTGTAAGTAAGGAATTTGAGTCGAAGAACTTAGGATTGATCTCTCAGGTGAGCGGCCTTCTTATAGGTTAGGTCCTCTAGTCGAAGAACTTAGGATTGATCGCGAGCGGCCTTCTTATAGGTTAGGTCTTCTAAAGTCTTATTTAAGTGGGGTTGCTCGATCTAGCAACTCCCCAACATATTGGGCTTAGGGTTTCGGTATGTCAGCATGAGTCGCTAAATAAACGACCGCTATATAGACTTAGCTAGGTATAGTGGTTTAATAGGCTAGGTCGCAAAGCTGAGCGACCTACTCATATTTGGGGATCCAGGTCCTCTAATGTCAAATTTCCAAGACAAGATGATATGGAAAATTACTTAAGCAGTATGTGGCCCTAGCCGAGTTATCATTGCTTCCTTCCCAAGAATCATGAGAATCCTTTGTCCCCAAGTCCCCTCAAATTAAAATTCAACGTACCAAGAACGCGTCCGAAAAATACGAGGCTTCGTACAAAAAATATTTCAGTATGCTTCATTTTCTTAATCCTGCTCTTTTTCCTCATTCAGCAAGCCATCCCATAGAGAAATAAGTTGTTATGGTCGCAATATTTACTATATTCAAGCTGAAGATCGAGGAGAAATAAAATTCGTACATCGAAAAAAATGTGTTGAAGGAATCTCAATTACTTCACCGTAATAAGGCTAAAGATAACTTCAAGTGGGATCATGATGAGTTTGTTGTGGTCACGACTATAATAAACGATTATTTTGGTTGTCATCAGGACGCGGCATTTGTCGGGGAAGTTGGTTCTCATTATTACATTCTTCTTTCTGCCATGTTCGAAGCTATTCGTTTAACTAAAAATTGGGAAATATCGAAGAATGATTCGTACAAGAATATGAAAATGCATTGATAAATGAGAGTTTCCCATATGGCCAATGTTGAAGCTAGGGATGCTGCTCTACCGCAAATCAAGAATTTGCAGGAAAATCGAGGCCCACATAGGTCGCCACATAGGTGGACCGATTAGTGAAGCTTGGCATTAAGTCTAAAAAAAGATACTTGTTTCTTTCACCGACCTATTTGAGGTTTATGTTCACGTAATGGCCATTTAAAATATCAAGGAGAAGTGTCCCAACCTCAACCCAAAGCTGTAGCTCGATCATCTTACTTGTGTAGACTTGACAATTCCTCCCGTGATGGAACCTCTTTATGCTTATTACTCATACGATATTGACCATGATGAGATTACGACTAAGTGTGATACCACAGCCTCCACCCCTATATATATTATTGCCTTTCATAATTTCATTAACCAATTTTTGAATAAAAAATTACTATAAGGGTTCAATCTACCTCGATCTCATAAGGAACTATCTAGTGTGGAAGAGATGGTGGCTAGCACTATGCGGGAAGTTTCCAAGATCGAATTGTGGATCTTAGCTCAATGTCAAGAAGGATTATAGGAGAATGGATCATTTGCGCACCCTCGCCGACCAAAAAATAGGAAGGTGGGAGCCAGACCCATTATCCGACATTAATTAGACTCATTATCCGACATTAATTATAGGTGAAATAAGTCAGGTTTGGGAGCAACCATCACCGAGTGAGGAAGGCGGTGATGACTCGGGTCAAAAGTCGTGGCCTAGTTTTGCTATTATTCATTGATGCATTATGTTTTGTACTCTTTTGTTTAGGCATTCGTTTATTTCCCTTTATGGTTTAGTATTTTCATATATTTTTTAAAAGGCGTGTTGCCTTAATTTGTGTATCCCAATATTTTTGTACCACTTTTAAATGAAATTTTAATATCGTTTGAGTTTTTAGTTTTTGTCGATCCTGAACATTACTTACTGAAAATGGTTACTCACTACTCCAACTGAGCCTAAATTATAGCTAGGCCTGAATTACCTCTTTTTAGGTCAACTTGAGAGTTACAAAGTGACGATCATTTAGAGGATCCTCAACAGGTAATGTATAAATATGTTAAATTAACGTGAAATTTTGGTAATCTAATTTTTTTATTATAAAATAATACAACAGACTCTTTATATTTAAGGTAGTTATTTTGTTTTAAAATGAAGGATAAAAGAAAGAAAGATTATACCTATTTTGTAACTGCAACTACAAATTTACCTAGCGTAATTTAAGCTAGTAAATATAGACAGACTTTTAGATTACCTGTTGAAAAATAAAAAGTTACACATAATAGGTAAATTTACTATCTAGTCTCTTTTACCTATTTTGTTGGGGATGCTCTTAGACGAGAACTTTGCATTTTCTTTTTTGCCAACTAGAGAGATCTTGAGTGACCTCTTTTATCTCCTTTGACCTATCTGAGGGCCAAATGTCTCTTTTTTCTGTAAGGGTTTCACCTGAGGAACTATCATAGGACGGTGAGTAGCAAGAGATTTAGTGATATATTTACCAATATGTTGTCCCTAAACAAATGTCCTCATGTTCTCGCAAGAGGTCGATCAAATTCGTCATCGTATCTTTTTGTAAGTTTTTTCCAATGTTCATCACTCGACCGCTCCTACCATCCAACCACACCTCTTCAAGTTTCTTTGTGGATCCAAACTTAGGTTGGTCTTCGTGAATGTTATCTACCATGATAGGGAACATTAAGAAAATCCCATATGAACCAAGATCTGTAATTGTTATGCTTGTGTCGAATCTTTTAAGGTTTCCATTAGGCCTTCACGGGTTTCCCTATAGTTTCCTCTTATTACCCTTACCTCCCAACTATATAATTTGGAAACTGATGATAGCTAGAGGATTCCACATTGAAATCGTGTAACCACAATCTATTTAAGATAATATTGTATATCATAGGTGTATAAAGCACACGAAACTTTGTAAGCTCTATTTTGGCCCTTCTTCTGAAGTTGATTGATACTTGAATCGTTGTAATTTCTAAAGACGTAGTGGTGTGGCCGTTTAATTCCATTAAATAACGGAGAGCGAGTCAACTAATTGTTTTGAAAATGAATTGCTACATGACGGAACTGAATAATACATTCATCGTCGCCTCATTGTTCATAAAATTTTCTCTGTTTCACAACTCGTTACATATACTATTATTAGTAGTGCGTCATCAGGAGAGAGGTTAACATCATTTAAATCCTTATTTGCAAATAAAATGGTCGAGGTCAAGGTCCCCCGCGTAGACCGAATCTCCTCTGGGATGTCTGTTACCAAATTTTATTCTCGAATATAACTTTTTTGCGAGTGGCCTATTTCTATGAGCCTCTGAATTCATACATTCAATACCTAACACTCATCGGTTATGTGCCCATAGTATATATGGCATTCACCTCTATTGTTTTGGTTTCGTCCGTAGGATACGATATCATTATTCTCGAATTGACAAAAATATTTGAATATTTGATATGTTTGTATATGTTGGCATTGGACACAGTTATGGACAAATTTATCAACATTTTATCTTTCTAGTGGGCTCGTATCCTCATGTCTGCACTAATGAGTCAAAGCATATATATTTTTTATATTGATATACTTATGGGCACAACCTATCATATCAGCCATAATCAAAGGTTCCACTTTTATGACAAAGTTGTAAACGAACATTTGGACAACATGCCTTGACAGATCACTGAAACCTTTAGGTAATAGTGATAATCGATGAATTTTGCACTTAGGTTGATGTATCGAGATATGAAATCCTGAAAGGGTTTTCCATGCTTTTTCTTGCATATCAACAAGTAACCATTCCTCTTTTTATTTCTTAACAACTTTCTCAACCAAATATACAAGTGTGCCTTAGGACATTTGGTAAAACCACATAAGTGCATTCTTTTAAATATTGAAAGGGAGCGGACAATACAACTTCGTCTTTACACCAGAGGTATTCCATCAAAATCTTAAAAAAAAATATGTGTATTCTCAATTAGTCATTCATTTGAAGAATTGCAACTTCATAAGATCTAGCTCGACTAACGCCTATTCTATAAAAATTATTGGCGACAATAGACGATTCCGCACTTCCTATATGCTCACAAAATCTGGTATAGTTGTGATTATACCCTACATTGTCAATTGGACCTTCCGTAGTTATAAGGAAATCCTACAAATGTATTCTTTCTTTCGAAGTGTCACATATATTCGCTTACCAAATTTTCGATAGTTTCACAATGGTCTTAATAACCTCTTACACAACTTTGTTTCTCGCCTTCCATTTCACAGGACCATCATGAATTCATGTCGTCAACACTTAAACTCCCTCACCAAGTGATCATGATCATTTTTGGCGCAC
The DNA here is from genome assembly GCA_036936605.1 of Limnanthes douglasii subsp. nivea. Taxonomy (NCBI): domain Eukaryota; kingdom Viridiplantae; phylum Streptophyta; class Magnoliopsida; order Brassicales; family Limnanthaceae; genus Limnanthes; species Limnanthes douglasii. The sequence continues at coordinate 262,576,394 of JAUPFV010000001.1, forward strand.
CAAAATTTATCTTATGCTTTACTTTCATTTTGTGCGGAAAATAGCAAAAATCTTCAAAAACACGTTATAGACAGCATCGACGTTTGCTTGACATATTCTTATTTTCTCGATCTCACACAGTCCAATGCAGTATTCTCTCCATCTTACACTATGGAGTTCAATGCATTAAAATCTCGTCATATTCCCTTGGGCTTAAGTTATAGAATTCAATGCATAAAAATCTCATGAAATCCTTAAATACTCCATATATTTTATAATATATGTCTTTGTATGTTTTATAATATATGTCTTTCTAGAAAAAAAAGTATTCTCATTTTCCAATACAACATTAATTACATATATTCCATTTTCAACCTTCTCCACACGTTCTTAACCTTTTTAATCAATTTTTTTTTGGGCACAGCTAAAACGAGACACTCTTTCTTTATAATGAGACCCTTTTTTTTATTTTTTGTGTGAACTTGAAATTATCAAACTACCCCCACATATAAAAACTATCAATTTTTCTACCAACTCATTTTCTTCTTCTTCGCCTCTCTCTCCTTACCACTTCTCTCTCCAATGTGTGCAAAAATTATGCTAAATCTTGGCATGAAATTGCAAAGATTTGACATGTCTTTGTTCTATATGCCCTATTTTTGCCGAATATTGCAGCTGTCTTCATTTTTTGAAGTATGAATACATGTTTACAATTGGAGTTATTTTTGTTTTTGGTTATATGAATGAATGATGATTTTGTGTGAGTTAAATGATATTTGTTTGTGTAGGAACCGGGACAAGCACCATGTAACATGGCCGATTATAGCCAAATTTTTACTACGGATAATTTCTACACCAAGGAGGAATTGATAGCATGGGTTGATAAGGAAAGCAAGAGTATAGGATTCATTGTTCTGGTCGATAAATATGACGATGGTAGTAAAAACGGTAAAACTCCGCGGCTATATTTCAAGTGCGAGAGGCACGGTGTTTACAAGCTGAGGCCGAAAGCGGGGATTGTGAAGAAGTGACGAGATTGTTCATCCAAAAATGCGGTTCTCCGTTCATGTTTAGGGGAAATCCGGTGTTAGAACTACCCGATTATTGGAAATTGGTGGTTAGAAATGGTAAACACAACCACCACCGATTCTTGCACTTGGATGGTCATTCACGGGCCGCGAGGCTAAAAGCGGAAGATGAAGAGTATGTTCATAAACTCACAACAACCGGTTCTCGGCCAAGAGATATATACCATGGATTGAAGTTAAAATATCCGAAAATGTATCTAGTATGTGTACCATCTACAACATGCGGCACAAGCACCAATTCGTTGATAAAGCGAGCAAATCCCAAATGCAACACTTGTTCTGTAAATTGAAAGAGCACGAGTACTATGTTTGGGAGCGAACACCTAAAAAAACTGACGAGATCCTTGAATTATTTTTCGCACATCCTACAAGCATCAATTTGTCGCGCACGTTTCCTCAAGTGCTTATAATGGATAGCACGTACAAGACTACAAGATATAAAATGCTTTTGCTATAAGTAGTTGGCCAAACTTCGACGAAAAAAACCTTTTGTATAGATTTTATTTTTCTGAGCTTGGAGAAAGAAGAGAAGTACACATGGACAATGAGCGTTCTAAAGAGAGTGATGGTGAAGAACATGTGCGCATTACCAAATATTATCGTCATCGATAGAGAGTTGGTTTTAATAACCGCTATCGAGGAGGTATTTACGGATGCAAGTCATATGTTATGCACTTGGCATATAAATATGAACATTAGCACTCTAAGAAAATTTTGTCTAAAGCGGACATTGGTGAAGAGTTCTTAGATTTTTATGTCGCAGTTCAACATTCGGCGACAATCGAAGAGTATAACAAAAACCTCACCGAGTTGCACCAAACCTACGCATATTTTCCCAAGGTTCTCGAGTACGTGATGAAACAATGGATAGACCCTTACGGACACAAATTTCTTAATATCTACAAGAACAAAATTAAACATTTTGGCAACCACACTTTTAACCGGTGAGTTATATTATAATATCTATACATTACATTATTTAATTAATTGTTAGACTTGTAAATAATTTAAGTTTATGGTTTATAGCGGACAGTGCTCACTCTAGTCTAAAACGGGCAATCGGCACAAGCCTATGCACGTTTTAGAAATTTTCGGATAAAGTTCACGCGTTGCTTCGCATTCAACACTCTACCATCTTCGAAACGTTCGAACAGAGTTTGTTTCGTTCTAGACAAGCATCTAAAGGAGCTATCTTTAGCGACATCAAAGGTAAACTTTCATGTACGGCCGTAAAAATATTAGAGAAAACTATTAAAAAGGCCAGGGATTTATGGTTCACTCCCGCAATGTGTGGTTGCGTTATTAGGACAACACACAATTTACCTTGTACGTGTGAGTGTGCTACGATCGCGAGAGAAGGTAGGCTGATTCAAAAGAGTGAAGGTGATGTTTATTGAAGTACTGTAGAGATCAAGCCTAGGGATAACGTTGGTACCGAATATGAGCTTACAAGAAAGCTATCCTTAATTGATAGTAACATCCGTGGTTACGGTCCACAAGTGCAAGATCACATAATAAATAGGATGATGCAAATCCTAGATCCCCCTAGAAGCCATGTTTTGGAACCTAAGGAACCGGTTGTCACGAAAGGTCGGAAAAAAGCCGGTCCCGATAAGTCAACTAAGCGAAACCCATCAAAGTGGGAATACAGTGATAGTTTAGGCGCTAGTACCCCCAGTACGATAGGTAGCACGGCCGTGTCGGCAGTTAAGGCATTTTTAGTACCCAAAGCCAAGTCCAAATCTAAATCCCCACCAAAAAAGGAGAAAGCGACTCGATCTAGAAAATCGAATAAAGAAAAAGAATTGAGTGCGTACAAGAGTTGTTTTCCCGAGTACTTTCATAACTACATAACTAGCGTTGAAGACATTACTCCTGACGGAAATTGTGAATTTAGGGTCGTAAGTTTGACGATTAAAGACAATGTTGATTCAATTTAAAAAAAAGTATCATAAACACGATAAAAAAAAATTATCGTGAAATTTTTAAAAAAAAATTACACCAACAAGTAGAGAATGCTTACCTTAACAAGTCTTGGATGTTAGATTTGAAAAAACGTAGCTTAAAAATTTAAGGGTTGAGAAAGGTTTAGAGTTTTAAAGAGAAGAGAGAACTAAAATTTAGTGTTTTTTGTATTTATATAAGTGACAATTTTGTAATTAATGGTGATCTCCATATAGCCAAACCGGATCTCACTATAACCGGATCTCGTTATAAAAAAAACAGTTTTTGAATTAGCTTAATCTTTTTTTTTATTCTTCCAAAATCATTATTAGTCTTTTTTTTATTCTTTCAAAATCATTATTATTTTTCTGAATATCCATGATAATTTAAAATTACGAAAATCATAGAGTAACCGGTTATTTTCTCTCTCTTGAGAGAAAGGTTAGACAGATCTTCCCGAGGTTGATTAGGGCTGTTATCGGTCCAGTTTAGTCCGGGTTTTTACAAAACCGGACCGAACCGATAATCTTGTCGGTTTGGACCGAACCGAACCGATAACAATCGGTCCGGTTCGGTTCGGTTTACCCGACCGACAACCTTTTAAAAAAATTAATTCGAAACTTGTAACTATTAATCACGTGGTCAGGCATTCAAGTAGTTGCCCAAACCTTAGTAGGTGAAAGGGTATGTTTGTGCCTCCTTTTATAGGATATGTTTGTGCCTCCTTTTATATAGATTGACACTTTCATCTTCAATGGTAACTATCGATGAACTATCGATGTGAGATTCTTTTAAACAAAACTCCTCTTCAATGGTAACTATCGATGTGGGATTCTTTTAAACAAAACTCCACATTATTTAATTATTGATTATTCGGCTTTGCATACATTATTTAATTATTGATTATTCGGCTTTGATATTTTTTTATAATTGGTTTTGATATTAAACGTTTAATTATTAAAGACATACTACTAACTTAGTTATTAATATTTGTCAACAAAGAACTTAAAAATATATATTTCCTAAACTAATCTTTATAATTTAAAACAATTTTGTTTGTTAATTACAATAGGATAAATAATTAATTTATTAATAGCAGATTTATAACTGTATAATATTAGTTTTAGCAAATTTTTAATAATTTTTTATTTCGATTCCGAATCGGCTCTTACCGGTTTTATCGGTTCCTTATAGGTTTTCGGTTTTTAAATAGAACCGCGAACCGGACCGTTAAGATTCGGTCCAGTTCTCGATCCGGTCCTTATCGATTCAGTCCCGGTCCGGTTTTCGGTTCCGGAGAACTATTGACAGCCCTAAGGTTGATGAAGCAACTGGATAACAACTCTGTTTAATATGTTCCTCATGCTGTCCTCACCTCCTATTTGTTGTTGTTAATTTTGTGCTGTGGAGTAAGTTTCTGCTAGACCCTGTCTACTCATTTGGTTATCCAAGTAGTATGTAATCAGGACCCGTAAACGATACCGGGGTGTTGGGACCTCTAGTAATCAATCTTATAAGAGTACCCATTTATAAATACACAATCTATCTGTCAAACCAAATGTCTTTGTTTAATACAAGATCATGGCTGTATTTGAACTGAACCCAAAATCTAAAGCAAATCACATGAATTGACACAAGACAACACGAGAATTTTAATTTATAACAGTAACTCAGACTCAGCAGACCCAGTCAACTAAAACAACCATATTTACAAACACTCCATATACTAAATCAGTTATAACGCATTTACTATGCAAAACTGGGAACAGTGGGAAGTAAATAAAGTTAAATTCGAAGCATTTTCCAGTTCATGATCTAAAGAAAGACAAAAGTTACCGGCCAAGGCACAGAGCAGCTTTAGTATCGAGTCTCCAGGCAAATCCACCACAATCCATTCTCCAAACATCACAAGGCACAGTTAACGAGCTTCTCTCCTTAACCCTACACGTGTACTGCAGTCTCGCTCTACAAGTGAACGCCGGGTACGTTATCATCTCCTTATCCTTCATAACCACCCACACCATCATTCTCTCACTCCTGTTTCCCTCACCCACACCATCAACGTGTTGCATAACCAGTTTTCGATACGCTTCATTGGTCCACGTCACTCTCCCTAGATCGTCCGATATAATTCCTGGACACGTGTCTCTCACTAAGTTGATTATTCTCTCTTCATCACAACGTCCTAGCCCATTCCTATCCAACCACGTGTCAGATACGCATTCAACCGTTACGCATGATCCTAACAAACTTTCTTCCACCGCTGTCTCCTTCACAGATCTCACCGTCGCCGGCGGCTGGTATTGCACCAAATCACGGCCGCTGAAACTCAGCCAAAACGGCGGAGTTCGTTGCGATACTTTTTCAGCCGGAGATATGTAATCCTTCTTTTCTGGTGTCTCTGGCATTAGAGGAAGCGTCATCACCGCCGCCGTATCTCCGCCGCAACCATCCACCGGTACTTTTTTCTTTTTGTAGCTAGATTTAGGACTCGTGTTATTGCAGTGTTTAACGGTTTTTCTTTTTCTCCTACCAGCTTTAGTGTAGACGTCGTTGTTTATTTCCGGTTTCCGATCCGAACCGGAGACCGCTGGTTTGGGTGCAATAGGTCGAAACTGGAGCATTATCCGGTCCACTTTCGACATATCGTAAAATCCACCGGTGTACCTCGCCGTGCAACAACCTCCTCTTCCGTCCATATCTGTTTCTCTCTAAAATGATGGTGCTCACTTTCTCTCTCTTCAACTCGTCGTCACTCGTTCCCTTTTTCTTAACCTAACTCGGTTTTTACGAATATTGAGAGAGGTGGCCTATAGTTATATAGATGGAGCATTTAGGTACTGACACGAGGTTGAAGGCAACACGTGTGTACAGTGAAGGGTAAACAGCGCAACTAAGGGATTGGTCATTTGAGCGCTACGTGTCTTGTTGTGTGGGAAATATAAAAGTTACGAATATTAAATCAGGATTCATATCCGATAAACTTTATATTAACTAATAATCCAATAGTCTGATTTGAATTTTGATTTCAGAATCATATTTATTTTATTCAAAAGGCAACCTCGATGAGGATTATAGGTGCACTATTGAAGAGGATTATCTAAGTGGGAGTATGGCACTAGATAGCGATTTAGTAGTTAAGCACGAGTTTTTTTTTTTCAACCGCTAATGTATAAAGATGTTCATATTTATTTGCTTAATTTTAGTAAATATTTTTATAGTGGTAGTTATTCAATATATAAAGCAAATTATTATTATTATTTTATTACTTTAACTGCTACAAAAATATACACTGCATGTTGGAATAAACGTGTTCTACAAATTTGAATTAAATTTTTTTAATATATATTTGTCAATAATATGCCTAAGCTGTTCTTGAAAGTCATATTCCACTGAAAAAAATTGTTTTACCCGACATTTTAAAATTATCATGCAAATCAAAATGGATTTTGGTAGCTGGTGTGATTAAACACTAGTAAAATATTATTAATAATATATTTGATAAATTACTTTCTATAATCTTATATTTTTTGAAAAAGCTAAAAATCATAGTTGGCCCCTCATATATAGTCCCGTGTATCAAAATAGTTTTTTATCTTCATTTTTGTCTTCTACCTATCTTTCATATTTTAGAATTTTGCACGATTAGTCCTCACACATGTGAACCATTATAAAACTGACATGTGGTACCAAAATCCCAAGTTTTGTATCACTTTTAGTCTTCAAATCCAAGTTTTGTGTCACTTTTAGTCCCCCTGAATGTGCGTGGGACTGATCATGCAAATTTTTTAAATATAAAGGATGAGTGAGAGACAAAAGTGAAGATTACGAACTTACTATGATACATAGACTATACATTGGGACTAACAGTAAGTTTTAACCTTAGAAATAGTAACAATATTTAAGAACTAACTATTTTTTAGATGCAATAAATATGATGACAACCAAAATTAAATAATATAAATACTTGATGAATGATATATATATATATATATATATATATATATATATTTTGTTAGTTTAAGTTATAAAAGAAACAAAGTATTTTTATTATATTTACTTTTTGTATTTAATACTAATTGAGCGATTATTAATTTAAAAATTGCAATATAGAAAAATGAGCTAAAATAAAGAATACAATAAAAGCAAATGACATAAAATAGCGAAAACTATCAGTAAATACCCACTAAACTATCGAATTATCAACTAGTATCCAAAATTAGAATAGTGTCAATTGGTACCTCCATCTAAAATTTGGACAAAAAATCTCGTCGACTATCTATACCCGTTTTTCTCTTCAAACCCATTTCCCCCCTTCTGAGACCCTATAAACCCACAAAATACACCTTATTTTTTAGAAACCAGAAACAAACCATTCGACTTCCTTCTTCACACCAAAAACACCTAAAATCCTCCACCCAAAATTCTCCCATTCTTCACTGATTCTCGATCGTCCACCGTCGTCTCCTCCCTGAAACAAGTAAGCACGAGCCGTTCAACGACTTGTTGTTTATTTTACGCCGACCGGTGAAGAAAGCACGAGTTACAATAACCAGGTGCGTCTCGACTTTCGAAAATGTCTTTTTTGTGTGTTTTTATGGTTTCCAAGTACATGTTGTTGTTTTTGACAATTGACGTTTCTTATTTGTGCTCAAATCACGTAGTTATGATCGTTAGTGGGTATTTTAGTTTTTGGGTTTATCTGAGAGTACTAGTTCTAACCTGAGAGTTGTTTGAAAAACATACTTGAGAGTTGTTTGTGAATCTATAATTTGAGCATTGTTTGCAACTATAATCTGAGAGTTGTTTGTGACTCTATAGTCAGAGATTTGTTTGCAACTATCATCTGAGAGTTGTTTGGAAACATATCTGAGAGTTGTTTGCAACCACAAACTGAGACTTTTTTTATTAACATATATGAGAGTTGTTTGCAACTATAATCTCAGAGTCGTTTCCAACTATAACCTCAGAGTTGTTTGGAAACATATCTCAGAGTTGTTTGCAAATATAAACTAAGACTTGTTTGAAAAACATATAGGAGAGTTGTTTGCAACTATAAGATTGTTTTATTTTTCCCGTATGGAAGTTGTTTGTATATTATATGAGAGTTGTTTGTGACTCTATACTCTGAGAGTTGTTTGCAACTCTATTATCTGAGAGTTGTTTGGAACTATAATCTGAGAGTTGTTTGCAACTCTATACTGAGAGTTGTTTGCAACTCTATACTGAGAGTTGTTTAAAAAAAATACATGAGTGTTGTTTGTGACTCTATAATCTGAGAGTTGTTTGCAACTATAATCTGAGAGTTGTTTGGAAACATATCTGAGAGTTGTTTGCAACTATAAACTGAGACTTGTTTGAAAAATATATTTGAGAGCTGTTTGCAGCTATAAGGTAGTTTTGTTGTTGTTCCCTTATGAAAGTTATTTGTTTATTATCTAAGAGTTGTTTGTGACTCTATAATCTGAGAGTTTTTTAAAACTAAATTATCTGAGAGTTGTTTGGAAACATATCTGAGAGTTGTTTGCAACTCTATAATTCTGAGAGTTGTTTGCAAGTATAAGATAGTTGTGTTGTTGTTCCCTTATGGGAGTTATTTATTATACACAGTTGATGATTTATGTTTTTGCAGGAAATATGACCACGAAACCAAGCTTCTACAGTTCCGAAGTGTTGAGCCTTGTGAAACTGCTGAGAAAGAACAATATTACTTCTGCCTATATCGAAGCTACGAGAAACACACCCTTCTACACGCTTTTGAAGGCGACATTTGACCTCCGGCAAGGGAAGTTAGCGAAGAGGAAGTTTTATGCGAACATTCAGTTGATTATAGAGATGTTCTCGCTCGAGCAAGACGCCTTCCGTTTTAGGTCAAAGCTGGTGAAGATAACGACGGACGATGTAAATGCCATTTTTTGGAAGTGTTTAGTGCGTCAAGCCTGTTATGTCTATGTAATCTCTTTTTTGTATAAACTTTTGATCGGTGTAAAAAATTTATGAAGCATTGATATTTTGCAAACAACTCTTAGTTCACAGTTATAAAGAACTCTCTTAATCTATTTTCAAACAACTATCATGGGAGTAATATACAAACAATTTGCATTCCTTCAGTTGTAAAGACTCAGGGGAAGGACATTCAAACAACTCCTATTTCATCGATGGGTAAAGCAATTTGCAATGTCAGCACTAATACTAACCACAGAGTTGTTTGCAAAAATATATTTGAGAGTTGTTTGAAAAACAAACCTGAGAGTTGTTAGTGACTCTATAATCTGAGAGTTGTTTGCAACTATAATCTGAGAGTTGTTTGCAACTATAATCTGAGAGTTGTTTGGGACTCTATAATCCGAGAGTTGTTTGCAACTATAATCTGAGAGTTGTTTGTAACTATAATGTGAGAGTTGTTTGCAACTATAATATGAGAGTTGTTTGTGACTCTATAATGTGAGAGTTGTTTGCAACTATAATGTGAAAGTTGTTTGTGACTCTATAATCTTAGAGTTGTTTGCAACTATAAACTGAGACTTGTTTGAAAAACATATCTGAGAGTTTTTTGCAGCTATAAGGTAGTTTTGTTGTTTGGAAACATATCTGAGTTGTTTGCAACTATAAACTGAGACTTGTTTAAAAAACATATATGAGAGTTGTTTGCAACTATAATCTGAGAGTTGTTTGTAGCTATAAGGTAGTTTTGTTGTTATTCCCTTATGCAAGTTGTTTGTTTATTATCTAAAATTCGGATAGTGTAAATTGTTACCTTCACCTAATATTTGGAAAAAAATACCCCCGGTTGTACATACTTGTTAGTATCATCACCAGTATTAACCTGAGAGTTGTTCGAAAAACATACCTGAGAGTTGTTTGAAAAATATAGTTGAGAGCTGTTTGTAACTCTATAATCTGGCAGTTTCTTACAACTCTCTCTATTTCCGGAGAGTTTTGTCCAACCTTCTATATTTCATCAAAGTTGTATGCAACTCTATAATCTGGTAGTTGTTTACAACTCTCTCTATTTCTAGAGAGTTGTGTGAAACTCTCTATATTTCCTGAGAGTTGTCTGCAACTCTATAATCTGGGTGTTGTTCACAACTCTCTCTATTGCGTGAGAGTTGTGAGCAACTCTGTTATCTTAGAATTGCTTGCAACTCTCTCGATTTCCTGAGAGTTGTTTACAACTCTTTATATAACCTGAGAGTTGTTTGCAACTCTCTCTATTTCTTGAGAGTTGTTTGTAACTATATAATCTTGAAGTTGTCTATAACCCTCTCTATTTTGTGAGAGTTGTTTGAAACTCTATTATCTGAGAGTTGTATACAATTCTATAATCTGGGAGTTGTTTGCAACTCTCTCTATTTCCTGAGAGTTATTTGCAACTCTATAATCTGGGACTTGATTACAACTCTCATTATTTCCTAAGAGTTGTTTGCAACTATATTATATGAGTGTTGCTCTCAATTAAAATAGCCACCACAATTCACATCTTCTACATAAAAAACAGCAAACAATTCGCATATATTTCCTGAGAGTTGTTTGCAACTCTATTATCTGAGTGATGTTCTCAATTAAAATAGCTAACACAATTCGCATCTTCTACATAAAAAAACAACAAACAATTCGCATATTCAACATAAAAAATAGCAAACAATTCGCATCCACATTCATCGTCTCTCTTTGAGTCGCAATTATTGTGTTTTTTCTAGAAGAGAAGAAGAACGAGCTTGGGGTTTTCGTTCTCTTACTGGTTCTTCTTCTACATTTGAACAACGTAAACAAAAGTTCAGTAGAAAGAGAAAGGGAAATAGATTTGGATTTTGAAGTCTAATTAGTCAAGAAACAACTTCGAAATCACATTCCTAACCTGTGAGATAGGGTATGAACGTACCTCCATCTATCGGAAAACATGATGCTAGTAGTGGTTGCACGGTGGTTTCCAGGTGGCTACCGAAATGATCACCCGAGAAGTTGTTTTTGGAAAAATTAGTTTCTCTTTCGAATACGGGTATTTGGTTAGGGTAAGAGAGAAAGGCGGCTGAAAATATCAGCTTCTTCTTGAAAAATGCCTTATATACTTGGTTGAGGGTAGTTAGGTATAAAAAAAATGGGTATTGAAAGGAAGTTATTATAATAAGATGGGTATTAAGTAAGCATTAACCCATTTTTTGGTACTAAGTGATAATATGTTTGATGAGTAGGTACTTAAGGCGTCATTTCTCTAAAAAGCAATATAAAAAAGTGCAAATTATATGTATAAATAATTTTTGCAATTAGTTTTATTTATGAGAGACTTACGATCCATCCAATAAACCTATTACGGATAAAGACCTAAAAGATTAAAGAGAATTTATACCTAAACTACCATTATATATAAAATCTAGTAAACAGCTTATGTTTCTTTTTATTTTTTTTAATTTAAAACTTTAAAGGTTCATATCTTTCAAACCGTAACTCAAAACAAAATCCAAAAATACCATTGGTTCTATTTTTTGAGACGAATATAACTAGTATCACTCATGATAGGTTTTGAATTTTTTTTTAAAAAATTACACAAGTTTCTCAGTATATGGTTTCGCATCTATCATTGTGGGTTGGTTTCACATCTAGCATCTATCATATTGGGCATTCGTATCTAGCATCTATTATAGTGAGCCCGAATTCTCATATAGAAGTACAAAATTTGAACAGGTTTCGCATCTAACAAAACAAAGAAGGTTTTGCATCTAGCAAAACAAATAAGGTTTTTCATCTAACACATAGAAGGTTTCACATATAGCAAAACAAAGAAGGTTTCACATCTAGCAAAACAAAAAAGGTTCTCATCTAGAAAAACAAAAAGGTTTCACATCTAGCAAAACAAATAAGGTTTCTCATTTAGCAAAATAAATAAAGTTTCATATTAGCAAAACAAAAAAGGTTTATCATCTAGCAAAAAAACAATATTTCTCATCTAGCAAAACAAAAAAGGTTTCTCATCTAACAAAATAAAGGAGGTTTCGCATCTATCAAAACAAAGAATGTTTCTCATCTAGCAAAACAAAAAATGTATCACATCTTCTTAGTTTACACTATAAATTTAAAAATTTAAAAATTCGTATATTTTATATCGTAACTCGGAAAAAATCCCAAAATACCATTGGTTTTGTTTTTTTAAGACGAACAAAACTAATATCACTCATAATATGTTTTGATTTTTTTAAATATATTTTTTAAGATGAACCAACCAATTTACATTTTTTCTTTATTCAAAATACTAAACACTAGTAACATCTTAAGTAACTAAACGGTCATAACTAAGCTAAGCATGTCATGGAGTAAACTAAAAGAACCACGTCAACAACCAGAGTATGATACGTAAGCTCTACCGTGGTCACTATCTAATTCAAAATTGATCATCCTCATACGATACTCGAATCCTGCATCATGGTGATAAATAAAAGTCGGTAACATAATTATCTATTTTCTCTTCAAATGCTGCTTCAAAAACTATACTTGGTCACATACTTCAGTTTCGAGTAAAAATTTACGACGAAGAGTAGTCGACCAATGGCGGTGATCAGGAGTCTAATCCATTATAATGAGAATTAGAGTCTAATCCAATTTAGATTGGAGTTAGTATACTTCATAAACATAATCCGGAGAAAAAAATCCCGATAGAATAAATAGAGTAAAAACAATTGGGAAAAAATGTGAAGTAAAAACATAAATGGTTAAGTAAGAGTATTTAGGCTATTATTGAGTCTTAGATAGTAAATATTTGTGTGAAATGGATCTTTCTCATAAATACATGAAAATATGGGTCTTAAGTGGATAATAGTATTGTTTTTGGGTCTTAAATGATACTTAACCCTTTATATATATATGAATGACATAAAGAGCCTACTATATATAATATATAGGAACATAAGTTACATTCTTATAGTTATAAATAATTAAGGCAAACAATGACAAATCTAGAATTTTATTTTCTTCTGTTTTCTTTTTAGATTTTTGTATTATGTTTACGGGTGACTAAACCTTTTTTTTATGATTATTAAAATTTTGTAAATCTTTTTATCATAAAATAATTTATATGTTTTTATTAATTTATTCTTATATATTTTTAGTATTAATATTAGTATTAATTATTTCAATGTGGGTTCAATTGACTATTTGTTAGATTTAGGTTAAGACTAAGAGGTGATATATATCTCCGAACTATATTAATAACATAGGTTGGACGAGTAGTTGAGATCCTACGGACGTAACCTATTGAAATATGAACTATGTTCGTCGATTATATGAACCAAATATAAGAGGTAAGAGATTAAAGATACAACCTTTCATACATGAAGGTTAGTTATTTGAGATCGAGATATGATACCAACATATAGTAAAAAAACCTGATTTTAGAGTATTTTGTAAGTATTAAATTAATCTAATCGTGAAAATTCTTAATAAAATAAAATTCATGTTCTGTACCCCAATGTTATTTTAATATACATATATATATATATATATATATATAATTCACTTGAATTCGATATTAAACTTGAGTCTATAATATTCGTATTATTTGACTAATCATACACTTTCAATTTATCATATGAAAACTCGATGAGGTATAATTATCTTTGTTTTGAGCCCAAACATTATATGAGAAGATATGAATAAAAAAATAGATTTTCTTTATGGAAGAATAATACATGAGTCAAAGTGTCACACATTTATCGAAGTAGTCTTTTTGTAACATTCCGATGTTCAGACGTCGGCAATACATTAATTGGGAAAGCTTGTTTAAGTTGATATGTGTGGACGAGTGAGGAAAAGATATTATAGACTACCAATAATCATTCTATATTATATGGAATTAGTCAAAGTTGTACATGTATGAAGAGCGTGATATTTCCACATGTAGCAAGTGATGTAGTTACATGTTTTGATCAATAGTTTTTTTAGGCAAGAAAATTAGTGGTGTAGCACATTTGAGTAAGCATTAGACTGGATGATGTGATTATAACCTCAATGCCAATAAAAAATACAAGGTGTTAAGACCATTGATTGAAAATATATGTTTCATTATACGTTAAATAATATTAGTTATGGTACACGTGGTAATAATATCTTCCACATTAGAAAGTATATATATATATATATATATATATATAGTGGTGTCACTTGAGTGAAGAATGAACACAAAGGCGTCTTCATGGGAGTTTGTGAACCCATACTAGAGGATAAAACGATAAAGTTCAAAATACTAAGCCCGTAGGTATTGCTTGAGTCCAGGTATAACTGCCTTTAGTTTGCATACATGTGTTGTATTGTATTTAGCAACAAATCATAAAGGTTTGACTATTTTGGAATCTTTATAAAGATGATCTTGATGAAAGGAATTATCAACATTCGATTGTTGCAATTGCATACATTTGGTAACTGTCAGTCTTAGAACAAATCGCATTGTTGCCGGCTTAACAACCAGACTAAACATGTCATGATAATCCATTTTAGATCACTACTGAAAATATTTGGTAACTAATTTAGATTTTCATCTACCAATAAAACCAGTAGAAACTCGTTTAATGAAAACAAAAAAATTCATTTGTTTTCAACAAGATTTTATAAAGAAGTGGATAGAACAAGATCAAATGTTCCAATTTCAAACAAGAGCGTCAAATTCATCATTCACAACTTGTCTCCTTTTGAGATATGTTTAGGCTTAAGAAATAATATAATGTTCAATATCTGATGACTGAGAAATAATAATAGTAAGATTCGTCTTTGTTAAGAGTTTGTGGATGTTATTTTTTACTATAGTGGTCATAAGATGGATATTTTGATGGCTTAATTGTCCTATGGTTAAGTCTAAAAAGTTCTCAAAATTATATGGTTCTAGTGGTAAATGGTTGACCATGGTTTCTTGGAGATCAACCAAATTATGCTTAAGTAAAAAGAGGTCTGTGGAATCTGTTGACGCTCAACTGGTAAGGAATAGTGGTAGATTGTCTGGGTATTTCGTAAAAGATGTTGACATGAATAATCCTTTTGTGGAGGTATATCGAGTGAGCCACTTGAAATTGTTGGAAGTAGGACAAGAGGACTCCATTTGAAAATATATATGAGGTGGGAAACAATATAATTAGTTTATGGTTGATATATTCGAGAGTAGTGAAGACGAGATATTGGTGATTGTTGATTAGTGACAAACAGAAAAATCAAGTATCGCGTGGCAATATTTCCTTGAGTTTCGTATGCTTAACAAAACCTAAAATAAGATTATTGGGGTTTGATTATCTTAGTTTTTAATTGGTTATTTTTTATGACACGTGTCATTTATTGATTGGAGCCACGAATTTGTTTTACCCTAGGTAAGGCTAACCAATCGAATAAGACTTTTTCACTTCTCTAGAATTCAATAGTCGTTACTAGCACTTCCATTTCCCTAGTAGGGTACTCAAGCGTTTCCTACAACTTCCGTATATAAATTTCTTTTTTATTTTCCCAATTTAGAAATTTTTATAGAGAGACAAAACTACACTATAGATAGAGAAACTGTTTGTTGTTATCTTATATTTAGTTTATCACCAACGACCTTTCCATTTATCTCCATCGCTTCTACCACCGTGAATCATTTCCCCGATAGCATCTTGGTGTTTGTATGTTCACCATCGGAAACGCATTAATCGAAGGTGGTTGGTTAAACTTTTCTAAACTAGACGAAGAAAATAAAAGGACAAGGGTTGCTGCTAGGTTACCTGCCTCCTCAAGCTCTGTTGTGGTAAATCAATCTACCGACTTCAGAGAACACTATATTTACAATAGACTTAATATCCCTTTCAAGCCCTCTTCAACCATCGACTCATTTACTTCTCACATTTTATCTCCGAAGCCATCTCAGTCATAAGGCATCACCAATCGTCGGATTCGTTCGTCATTCAAATCTATGGGCTCCGATTCCGAAGTAAACACTCATCACAGAGTGACCAAAAAATATATCTTACCGAAAAGACAGGGTCAACATAGAAAAAAGAACCTTTCAACAACAACAACCCCGTCCCCAACATAATCTGAACAAAGAAGAAGACCCCATGTCTCAATTAGTTGTGTCCCTACCGAATCCGAACAAGAAAGAAGTTCCTCTATGTTGACCATTTGTTTCCTCCCAACCTGACCAAGTTCTCCATCAACCATTAAATAAATAGGAGAACATTAACTCTCATCCCATCAAACCTTTAGGATCTGTTCCAAAGGTAATAGAAGAAAATATGAGGACGTCAGTGAAGACTCTCCTCTTGAGACATCTGGTTAAATTGGGGAGACTTTGAAGCCTGCAAAAAAGAAAGCTTTGACGAACAAAAATAGTGAGGGTGACAAAGGCACATGTAAATCACTCAAAACGGAATCTGAAGCGCTCCTATCCTGTTTGGTTGGACGTGTTGGACCTAACTTTGAAGGGTAAATGTCAAATATTTTTTAGCTCTCGACAAAATATTTTATGCTTATTTTCCATGAGATAGGGTTAGAGGTTGTTCGGGCCAAGTGGGGGTTCCCCGAAGTAGTTAAAGTAAGACTGCAGATAACATATGGAAAACGCAATTCCTTTTCATTAGTGGTTGGTGGGAGAAAAAAATCACCTCACAGGGTAATCCGAGCCAGCTTACCAGATACTAGAAGAATACAAGTAGGTAGCTTCGAAATTATTTTTGACTTTCTATTTTTCCCTCTATATATATTACTTATTACCCCTAACTTATTTCCTTCTATTAACCATTTCAAATCCCTATCTGCACCATCTGGCCGACACGAAGGTCACTTCTAAGAGGCTGAATAAGTGAGCAGAAGCGAAGTGGTCCAATGACCTCCATCAATTCTTTACTCTTGCCAACTTTGTTTGAAGTCACCTATGGAGGATTATTCCCAAACGAGAGCTACAATGGGAGCATTTTAGCACTCCTCATCAACCTTTTAATATTCTAAAGAGAATTGAAGTCGTTGGTGGAAAGTTATATCTTTTTCCCAAGAACAGAGCTCGTAGCCAACGAAGAAAGTATAAGAAAAGCAAGGAAGGTTTATCAGAGATTGATGCTGAAGTTGGAATCAAATAACAGCCAGATAAAATCGATTAAGCCTTGTTAGCTGCGGTTACTACCACTTTCGAGGAAGGTGATGTGCCCTCAAAACCTTCTGTATCTAAGAAAACAAAAACACACAAGATGGTCAAGCAAGGTAGTGATAAAAGATACAAGAAGAGGAAGAAAACCTTGACTCATTCGAAGATTGTTCTTTGTTCAAAAGTTACTCCTCCAACAATCTCAACTGTTGAACCTCCACCAACCGCAACATCCAATCCTCCCTCCCCATTGACCCCCTCCCATCTAAGAGGCAGAAATTTGGAGATGTCAATCCAATAGAAGGTTTTGGGATATTTGACTTCGACGTTTTTGAAACCAACTTCTACGAATCTATAGGCAAAACCACTATTATGGTGTTCGAGTGGGTTCCCATTGAATCATCAAAGGAAAATGATGTATTAAGGTATTCAGTATTGAGCTATGTCAGACCGATTTTATTAAGTTAGAGAGATAGGTCAAGTCCCAGAAGAGAACAAGAATCAGAAGGCTTTTACCGAAGAGGAAAAAGCTAAAGTTGACTGTTTATCCGAAGAGATCAAATCAATCAAAGAAGAATTGGTCAAAGCAAATCTATTCATGAAAATCTACAGTCTGATTATGAAAAACTACAATCACCCAGCTTTGGGGAGATAATTTCATTGAAAAATTAGCAAACTGCTGATAGAGAAATCATTGAGCGTTTATCGGGTGAGGAAAGTACTTGGGATGCTCTTATAAAAGAGTTGTAAGTTGTCTAGGAATTCTGAATCTGCAACATATGTTGGAATTGATAAACTTGATTACTGCTTTGGAAGTACTTCCAGAGAGGGGTGCAACTTCTACCCACTTTTAAAAATAATCAATTGCCAAAATAATAGTTTGACATCCTGTAGAAGCTATTGGAAGGGATCTAACCAAATCAGGCCCCCACCTATCAAAGGGTACCGCTTTAGATGTTTAGTCAATTGGAACTGCTGGTACATGTATTGCATTTCCAAATATCTGACAGAGATCGCATCTTTTAACTATATCTTTAGCATCTGTCATGATAGATGGCCAATAATATCATGCTAACAATACCCTTCTATTCAGAGTTTTGTAGCCATAATGGGAAGACCCTTCCCCATCATGTAACTCAGATAAAACTACATGGGATTCATCGGATCTGAGGCAACGCAATAGAGGCTTGCTGAAATATTTCTTGTAGAGGGCCCCTCTCAAAACCAAAAACCCGTGTGATTTATACTTCAATTTCTTAGGTAAGCTTTTGTCTTTGGGAACGCTTCTTTTGGTAATAAATTCCTAAATCCCATACCTCCAGTCTTGATTGGTTATTGTAGAAATTTGAAAACTTTCCTCAGTTTCAACTTTCATTTCAAGGGTCGTTGTTACGGAATGGTATTCTTGTACCGAATTCCAAGGATATGCCTCAAAGTATGCAGTAGTGGCTAAAGAGTCAGCCATTAAATTTTTAACTATTGGCATATTCTCATACTTCACACATTTAAAACAAGTATAAGTTTCATTTAAAACTTGCAAATATATCACCAACTGTTCTTTCCTTGTTTCAGATGGTCCTTGTGCTTGATGTAAGAGCAACTGCGAATCACTTATTAATTAGATTCTTTTGGCAGCCTTAAACCAGCTATTGTTGCTTCATATTCTCCTTCATCGTTTGATTCTTTGAAACCAAAATGTATGGCTTGGTACATTGAGTCTCCGAAGGGGGAGAGTAAACAAATTCATGCCCCACAATCCATCATATTAGATCCTCTATCTGTTTGAATTACCCAATCTTTCCCATGCTGATTGATAGAATATTTCACAAGGTCTTTTGGAATGGATCTCAACCAAAAAATATGCTACATATTGTGCCCTGATATTTGTTCGAGGAGAAAAATCATATTGTAATAACCTAATTATACAGACCAATTGGTCATCCGACCTAAAATATCTGGTTTTTGCAACATACTTTTAAGAGGAAAAGAAGTTCAAACCATGATGGAGTGCGCTTGAAAATATGGCCTCATTTTTTTGGCTGCTATCACCAAGGCTAAGGCTAACTTTTCCAACTTTAGGTATCTTTTCTTAACATCCAACAAACTCTTACTAACATAATAAATCGGGTGATGGTAAGTGTTAACCTCCCAGAATAACATTACACTTATAACATAATCAGATACCGCTAGGTACACATAGAGTATTTCTCTAATGATTGGTTTGAAGAGAGTTTAGGCGAAGATAAATGTCTCTTTATTTCAAAGAAATCCTTATCACATTTTGGGGACCAATTGAATTCCTTGATATTTCTCAACACTTGGAAGAATTGTGCACATTTATCTGATCACCTTTAAATAAACCTATTCAAAGCTGCCAACCTTCCACTTAACACTTAAACTTCTTTTGCATACCGGGGAGGGTCCATAACTAATAATGCATCTAATTATGCAGGATTAACCTGGATTCCTTTCTCATTAATGGTGTACCCTAAAACGTTTCCGGATCGCCCTCCAAAAGTGCACTTTTCTGGATTCAAATTAAAATTGATGGCTTCTAAATTAGAAAACATTTATTCGAGGTCAAGCAGATGATATTCTTCTCTTGGACTCTTTACCATTATGTTATCAATATAAACCTCTACATTTCTTCCAATCTAACTAGTGAATGTTTTGTTAATTAAGCGCTGGTAAGTAGCCCCATTAATCTTTAAAACCAGATAGCATCACCTTGTAACAGTATAGCCCCATGTTAATGATAAACATGGTATGATCATGGTTCTTCAGATCCATTTGTATTAGATTGTACTCAGCAAAGACATCCATAAAAGATAACAATTTATTTCTTAAAGTTGAATCTATCAACTAATATATCGGAGGAACAGGGAAAGGATTTTTGGTACATGTCATGTTGAGATTTGTGAAATCAATAGTTTTTCACCATTAAGAATTTTTATTTTTTATGAGCATCGGGTTTATTGTCCATAATGGATATTGACATTCCCAAATATGCACCACATTTGTTAGTATGTCTACCTCTTTAACAATAACTTCAAACTTCTCTTTAAAAAATATTTTTTTTCTTTGTACTACGAGGCCCACATTGGATCGCACATATAGCTTATAACTAATGACACTAGTTGGTACGTCTGTCATGTCTTCATTACACCATGAGAATATATGCAAAATCTTAGATAAGCAAGACAATAACTCTTATTTTAGTTATGATGGGAATTTGGCCCCAATTCTGACACTTTTCCCATCCGCTAAGCTACGTACTTCAACCTCTTCGATAAGGATAATTGCACTATGAGTCTATCTTGGATCGTCTATCTTGTTCGGATCCGAAGATGACTCAAGTAATTATTATTCTTTTTTATTTTCCACATTCTTTAGAGACTTTGGAACAATGGCGGCGATATAACATTCCCTATGAACTTTCTGGCTGCTCCGAACTACCCCTACTTGGCCTCCAACTGCAAACATTAATGAAACGTTTATGCAACGACATGCATCCTTGATAGCAAAGATCTGCGAAAGATGGCGTTATAAGGGGTTGGACAATCCATCACCACGAACAAAATAATCTTACCATTTTCTTAAATGGTCATTTGCCAAGACTTTCCTCTCTTTCGAGCTCCCTAATAACATCCATATAGTTTCTTGTAAACCCTACTATGGTTCTGTCTAATTGAAGAATAACATATGGGTTTTTCATTTTTTATAGATGAACATTAATAAGATATGAGCTAAAAGTTTTGATCAAGATTTGTTGGATTCTGTTCCCTCAACATATGTCGCTATTACCACAACATCCTCGTGTGGCCCTGCAATATTTCTTAAATCATCTTTATAAAAACAATGAAGAGGGTTGGGTTCTGGTACATATGAAAATACATCTTCCCTTCTAATTGTATGGTCAAAATATCCACATGAATTTTCTTGGAACAACTTGAAGGTGCTGTCATCGTGTCTCCTCCGAAAATAGTTAATGATTCAAAAAATTAACCCAACTTGGAAACCCTTCCACTATTTTCAATTATAACATTCTATCAACCTCGATTTGGATCATGATCCAAGTATTCTGAATCTACATTGAATTGTTTAATAATCATCATTGTACTTTCCTATTTTGGAGCTTCTGTAGCTGGCTTTCGAATAACTAGAGAAACTGCTTGAATCCCACTTGTTCTTGGTTGCGATTTGTTACTCACTTGTCTGTTACCGACTTTTGATTTAACAAAGGTGGTTAATTTTCCATCTTCAATTAACGATTATATCTCCTATTTGAAAGTAATACAATCCTTAGTTTCGTGTCCTACATCATTATGGTATTTACAAAATTATGTGTTTCGATTTTCCCTTGGAGTCTATATATGTGAAGGCCTTCGGAATTGAATATAATTCTTTGACCTGTCATAAATGGTCTCAAAATTTTCAATCAGCACGAAAAAATAACTAGGCTGAATCCATTGATTTTATCTTGTCCTAGATTGTTATCATTGATTAGACTGGCTCGGTCTAGGCCGATGAGAACTTTGTCCTGAATCCTTTAAATAGTTTCTTACTGTAGGTTGTGACTGGATACTAGCTTGTAGAAGAGAGGTTGAAGGGGCAGGTATGTATTGAAGAGACTATCCTAATCTTTTAGTTTCTTCCATAGTGATTTGTTTTCCAATTTGGTTCAATAAACCACCCAACAACATTACTTTCTTACGGGTTACTGAATCAGCCAACTCACCATCTAACATGCCTTGTCTGAGTTTAGCTATAGTCACATGTTCGAAGCAGTCTGCCAATCCATCTTTGGTATTCACAAAATATTGAATATAATCTCTTAAGACTCATTAATGTTTTGGAAACAATGGATTATAGTATCTTCATTCCCCCTAAGCTCTTTACTTCCCAAAAATTGCCTTAAAAATACCATCCAAAACATGTCAAAATTCTTAATCGATCCTTGCGGTAATCTATTGTACCACTTCAAAGCACTATCCTTGAAAGATTGAGAAAGAAATCTGCACAACAGCTTGTCATCATCATCAAAACTCATCATAAAATTCTTGAAATTATTAAGATGGCTACCAGGGTCTTGGCTCCCATTATATTTTTCCATTTTTGAAATGCCAAAACGCCTCGGTAAAGGCGACTGCCTCCAATTATGTCCTTGACTGAACATATGATTCTCATTAGAGGTGGCAAATATCCCAGGCTCGAATTGTGCAATGAATTGATCTCTTAGCAAGTGATCGATCCTATGGTTAGTTGAACCTTTCATCTTTCCTTCATATTTTTTATTATTTCCTTTACTCTATCAGCTCTTTTCTTTCCTAAAAAATCTTGCTTACTTGCTTTATGGTGTTTTTTTTTAATGTTTTTAGCTTAAAAATTTCCTTTTTTTAAGACAATGATCATTGCTCAAAGAAGATGAGGAGACTTCTGATTCTGATTTGTTGTTGAGCCCTCAACAGACTCCAAAGTGCTGAAATAATGTTTAGATTCTTGGCGGGTTTTAAGGGACTAGTCATTTTGACCTTGCTTCATATTATGTTGGGGATTTTTATTTGACTCATTAGATTTTGGATACTCTGATGGAATGTTTTCCCCTAGATGCTTCTCAACTTGTCTTTGGGCTCTCAATGTTTCAATTTTGGCTCGTAATTGATCACCCTTCTCTTGCATGAAAAGCCTTTTTAGTATTGATAGTCACATGAGATGTGTGTACATGATCCTCTTCGACAATAACCTCTTCATTTTCAACAGGGGGTCTATTTTCATATCATGATCCATGCTTCAAAAGACTCAGAAGGTAAACTGTGTACATTAGGTTTTGGATATTGTTATCCGAGTACCTTACTCGACACTCCCACTGTGGTCGTCAATCTAATAAAGTCTATATTAGATCAAAGGTTATTTAGGTAATTATATAAGTTGTGTAATAAGTCAAAGGTAGACGGTAGAGAGATAATTGAGTTGTTGTATTAAATGTTTAGAGAGATAAAATTCAACAACCCTCTTAAATGTTGTTCTTTAGAATATTTATATGATGATTTTGGGTTAATGGGTCACACGGGTCATATCATAGATATGGGTCAAGCCCAAAGACCAAGAAAGACCATTAACCATTATTTTATACATTTTAGCAAAGATAATAACATAATAAGTAAATAAGTAGTAAACGCACACCTGAGTCAAAATATAAAAGTGCACTATCAATATAGTCTTTAGCTTATGTCTAAATTTCCCCTCGAAGAAATTTGACTCTATCATTGTTTACCATACTCAAATATTTCCGCCACATCATGGTTGACCTTGAAAACAAATTATAATTGTAAAGTCTCGTTGATATGGATATATATATATATAAAGAGCTTAAGTCTTTATATTATAAAATATTAGAAAAATATATTTATTTTTTCCAAAAATATAATGAGGAAAGTAAGAACGGTTCACGACAATATAAAAAAAATATTTATACTATAGAAGGGGGAAATGAAAAAAATAATAATTTTTTTTTCTCTATAGTTACGCCACAACATGATAAAAAGACAAAAAACAAATTATTTAGAAGTATTAAAAAATGATAAAAAAAATATAATTGAAAGAACATTTTGAAATTAAAAACAGGATGTCTTGATTTTGAAATGTTTAAACCCATAAAACATTGGTGATATTTTGGTTTAGATTTATAAAAAAAGTTTAGATCCACATATTAGAGATATAATATTTTGAAATCGGATAATATATAATATGTGAAAAAAAATTAAAAAGAAACAAAAAAAACATTTAAATCCATAAAAAAAGCAAAACAATAAAAATAAAAAACATTTTGATCTTGGACTTTAATAAAAAAAAATTAGCTCTAATTATCAAGTTTAAAATATTAAATCTAGCTATTCAAAATTATACTTTAAAATATTAACCAAACTATTTTATATATATATATATATATTAATTTTTATATTTGTTAATATAAATCAATATTTAAATATATAATTAAAAGTTAATAATTTAAAAAATAGTTTAATAAATAAAATAATCTCTTATAATTGATTATATAATATATTTAGATTCAAAATAATTATTCACAATGGTTAAAGTTAGAAGCGAGATTTTTTATATTGATATCTTTTTATTTTTGACACGTGAAATCTTACAAATATATAAGAGTTGCACTTTATTTATATATATATATATATACTATGAAGCATATATATATGATCCAAAATTATATATATATATATATTAAATTTGATATTGTAAATATAATTTTTTGTTAATTTAATTTTTTTTCATTAGACAAAATTTGTAGATTGTTGATGTGATAACAAGTTCGGATTATTGCAAAGGAAAAGTGATTTATAACGAGGAAAAACCTCGTCAATATGAATGTTAATGATGAAAATGACTCAACTATCCATGATTTAGAAAATGAAAATGAAAATGATGCTATTAATTTATCTGACTATAAATAAATTCACCTCCCATGAAGGGATGAACGACGCGTATTTACTATGATATATGACACATATACATTATAATGGTGGTTATATATGACTAAATTATCCTCTAACTACCTATGATGTTTGAGTAATACTAAGTAATGAACTATAAGTTTCTTAAATGGTCTTCCAGCCATGTAATCTCTTCTTTTTTCTTCACCAAAATGAACATTTTTCTTCTTTTTTTTCCATGATTTTGTCTCGTCTTACTCCTAACTTCTTATCAGCCTTTTTTTCCCTGGTTCTTCATCTTATATGATTTTACTATGTCATGATAATTTGTCTTGTTGTAGGTTGTCCTTATTAAACTAATTACGTTTTTTCAGTACAATAGTTTTACCGTGTTATATTCACTTTAATCCATTTGACATATCTATTTTTCACTCATGCGCACGAATATTGAGTTGTTGACATAGCTTTACTTGGTAAATGACTTGTATTTACAAATCTCTGACAAGGGTCATAATTCTGCTCCTTATCCTTAACATTAGTAGCTAAGAAGGGCCAATAGTATTATACCAACATAAAGCATCTTATTAAACATTTATACCCACAATGGACTCCATAGACACCTTCATTAATATCTCTCATAACAAATAAAGCCTCAACTCTGCCTAAACATCACATTAACGATACTGTTGTACGTTTCTTGTAAAAAACTTCATTAAAAACTATATATTTGGTTGCTCACATTCTTAGTGCCTTTGGTTGAGACGTATCATCTAGGTAATACTTGATCTTTTAAAAATAACAAATATTTTATACTCCAATCACTTAATTAACCGATAATACTTCCAAATTTTCAACTTCTATTTTACTTAAAGGATGTTCTTGCACTATTACCAAATAACTTTTTTCTAAAAAAAACTAAACTTAGCTAATTAATTTAGATTCACATTTTGTTCACTGGGCACTTTCTCGTACACCACATTATCAAATTGTTTCTCTAATTTTTTTTTGATACTTTTGAATACCCACATATTTTCATGGTTTGCCTTGTTTAATCGTTAGCATGGTTGATTGCTAATTGAGAATAATAAATTAAATGAGTGATCATGCCCTACATATACGAGATAATATCATTTGTGCCAAAATAATTCGTATTCAGCCTCAATATTAACCACAAAAAAAATTTTAATTAATTGTAAAAAAAATTCTCTACACAAAGTTAGCAAAATAATTTGTATTCAGTCTCATTATTAACCACAAAAAAATTTATTTAATTGTCAAAAAACATTCTCTACACAAAGTTTGCAAAATCATTCAAGCTCTTTCACTATTCGATCCAGACACTTCATATGCTCGTATAATCTATTCAAACTGTTTCGGTAAGATTTATGTCAATATTTTATATTTTTCAGTTGATACGAGCAATATGTTAAATGAGTTGAAACATACAGATATTAGAAAACATTTATGAGATGATAAGTTCACAATATGCTAACATGACATTGAAAATATAACCGCATTTCCTTGCAACTACAACCAAACTCAATGCCAATTTTTCTATATTATTAATTTTTCTTCATCTACTAAGTTTTTACTCACATAATAAATTTATTTTCGAACTCCATCATCTTCATGAACCAACACACCACTTAAAAAAATATTGAAACTGATAAGTATAAATACACAAGCTTTCATTTTAATGGTGTCGATAGAATAATTGTTGAAGTCAAATATTCTTTTAACTCAACAAAATATTTAATTCATTCATCATTCCAACTGAACTTCTTTGCATCCTTAAAAAACATGACTCATCTGAAGCTTTAAATATAACAAATTTATCAAACGACCTATAAATGTTTTCACTTCTTTAATGGATTAGACGAAACCATAGTCAACAATGCTTTTCAAATGAACAAGATTGACTTCGATACCTGTCTTATTATACTTAGATATATTAATATTTATACTTCATTACAATTGATAATTTTCTTCTTTCAGGATATTAGACCATAGAAAAGCTAAAAATATATACAAACGGGATTGTTATAATTGTTGAAAAACTGGCGTTGTTGCTACCGAAAATTATACAAAAAATATTACACATTGTTCATGTTAGATCTGAAAATAGATACATCTTAGTCATATAAATTCATGTTAAAAATAATTTGACTAAAAAGAGACATGTCGATTTGAAGAACAATGGCTCGTTGGAGTAAATAAACAAATTAACTTCCAAAAGAAAAAAAATGCACCTTTGTAAACAAAAGTCTGAACCAAGAATCTAGTGTTATTGTTCCTCCTACCAATACTATTGTTATTGTTTCTCAGAAACAAGAATTCAATAGTCACAAATTCAAAAAGGTTGGAATTATCAAAATGGTAGAGAAAATAAAATTGTCAATTACAATACCAAAATTCAGGGTTATAATCGGTTTTCATTCACCAAGAGATTTAGTTGGATCGTCAACCTTTTTTTATCCATTTTTCTACTTAATTTTCATTTATCTATGTGTCTAGATGAGTTTTATACTTCTTCTAAGATGGTTGAAATATCAAAGAGACTGGTTGGATTACGATTAAGGGGATTTATATATTTTTACTTATAATTCTTAAATTTATAATTTATTTCTAACATACTTCAACATATATTTTTCAGTCTTATTACATTATTTAAAATTTAATGGCAAAACTGTGTCACACTCGGGTGTCGAGCTCCTGTGTTTCTAAACTATCTCACCAATTTCATTAGTTGAAGCATTTACTTCAATAAAATAGGAGCTTAATTAACTAAAAAAAATTAATCATATTTGAAGAATAATCATGAAACATTTGCAAAATTAAGTCTAAAGTTGATTATTTCTTGTCTTATTGCCAAACTATTATTAATAACAAAAACCTAAAGATAAAACATTTGTAAGGTAGAATTGACAACTTTCCTATAAAAATATAGGAAGCACTCGACACGGCTAATACATAATATTATATTTAGGATTAGATAAGAAAACATTTTTATATAATTAATAAATCATAAGAAGTTGTTATATGTTGATGAACACTATTTATTTTCATCATAAGAGGGATCTTCTCTAAATCTCTTTTACACTTTTAAATACCCTCATATTTTCATGTTTTACTTTGTTTAATCGTTAGCATGGTTGATTACTAATTGAAAATGATAAATTAACTGAGTGATTTTGCCCTACATATACGAGATAATATCATTTGTGCCAAAATAATTCGTATTCAGCCTCATTATTAACCACAAACAAAATTTTAATTGATTGTAAAAAATATCTCTACACAAAGTTTGCAAAATAATTTATATTCAGCCTCATAATTAACCACAAAAAAATTTGATTGTAAAAAAACATTCTCCACACAAAGTTTGCAAAATAATTCCAGCTCCTTCACTATTCGATACAGACAGTTCATATGCTCGTATAATCTATTCTAACTGTTTCGATAAGATTTATGTCAATATTTTATCTTTTTCAATTGATACGAGCAATATGTTAAATGATTTGAAACATACGGATTTTAGAAAACATGTATGAGATGACCAGTACACAATATGCTAACATGACATTGAAAATATGACCGCATTTTCCTTGCAACTACAACCAAACTCAATGTCATTTTTTCTAGATTATTAAATTTTCTGCATCTACTAAGCTTTTAATCATATAATAAATTTATTTTCGAACTCCATCATCTTCACGAACCAACACGCCACTTACAAAAAAAATTGAAACTGATAAGTATAAATGTACAAGCTCTCAT
Source organism: Limnanthes douglasii subsp. nivea (assembly GCA_036936605.1). Lineage (NCBI taxonomy): Eukaryota > Viridiplantae > Streptophyta > Magnoliopsida > Brassicales > Limnanthaceae > Limnanthes > Limnanthes douglasii. The sequence continues at coordinate 262,604,716 of JAUPFV010000001.1, forward strand.
TTTAATGGTGTCGATAGAATAATTGTTGAATTCAAATATTCTTTTAACTCAACAAAATATTTACCTCATTCATCATTCCAACTGAACTTCTTTGCACCCTTAAAAAAACATGACTCATCTGAAGCTTTAAATATAACAAAGTTGTCAGACGACTTATAAATGTTTTCATTTCTTTAATGGATTAGACAAAACCATAGTCAATAATGTTTTTTAAATGAACGCTCTTGTTAATGAAATATTTAAAAATTGTTATAGTTCGTACACCACAGTTACATTACAAATTATCTAATTTCTAATTATATTTTTGAAGGTTATCAAAAGTTTCAAATAACATCATTATATGCATAGTCTTGTCATTACTCTTTATAATCATATCATCAACATAAGATTTTATATTTTTTTCTCAATATTTTAAGAAAATATGACTAACGAGCATCTAATATGTTGATCTAGTATTTTTTAACCCATACAACATCATCTTATAACAATATAACGCTATTTTTAGTCATAAATACTGAATTTTTTTCATCATTATGATGCATGTAGGATAGTTAGGTTTAATTATATTATCTTATTTAAGTAATATTCCAACGTCTTTCACAATTTCCTCAGTCTTTTCTGGAGAAAACACCATTCTTGTTTGACAAATATTTCTAAGTCGTACTATCAATAGCTAACTCATGACTGACTTACTAACTACATTAACATCATTAATGCTCTATGCAAATATATCAAAATTCAACTTCAAGAAATTGAGAAGTTCAAAATTAAATTGCAGAGTTAAATGATTCATAACTTTTTTTATCATTGTATTATTGATCTACACATCACTCGTATCATCTAATGATTTGGGTAACTACAATGCTTTACATGGGTCATCAATGTCCCTTTCCTGAATTTCTACTAAAATATTATTTAATTCTATCAACTATCGATCCTTTAAAGTATTATGTGATTACGACGATACAACATAATCTGAACTAGGAGACACCGCGTAACAGTCTCTTGTATATCTTTTACTTTCCCTGGTAAATCCAAAACATTTGACATGTTGACAATAAAATGAAGTAACTACCTCTATTTTAGTATCCATAGACGATCTAAAATATTATTGTATAAACAAGGCACATCCATTGTCATGAACAGGTATTGATTATCTTTTCAATTTAACTATAGCCCGCAGTTACATGCAATACTACTTCACCAACACAAACAGGTTACTGTCTCACAAAACCTGCTAAGCTTTGTTCAGTATTTTCATATAGAGTTACTCCAATTGTACAAAACTTTAGCCAAACTTCTTGTATCTATCATAACTCTCCTAATAAGTATCTCTGAAATTTCCAAAAAAATAAACAAGGTATCTTCGTGAAGGGTGATTAAACCTCTTCAAGCCGTCATTATAAAAGACTAACAACGATGTAAGAAACATGTTTATATGCATTGATGATTTATCTACAAGATGCACCTCAAAATCCTTCATATAAAAAAATTAGATGACTTAGAAAGTCATGATAAAGTATCACCACTATAAATAGTGCAAAGTGTTTGTTTATTAGATTTTTTTGCGATTATACCTTTGTTTTGTTCATCTCGATTTTCAAATCCTTTATTTTTTATGAACCCAGTCAACTCCCCATTATCATTCAATCTCTTAATCCATCTCTTAGTTGAAAACAATTCTCGGGCGTATGACAATGATTATTATGGTAAACGCATATATATATATATATATATATATATATATATATCTTCTAAACCTTTCATTATTTGGAGCAAACATTACCCAATGAGGTCTATAATTAACTTTATCTATTGTTTTATCATAAATTGCAGAAATTCCATCAAAATAAAATCCAAATATGATATTTAAATTATCATAATACAAGAATTTATCTCTGTTTGATTACACTTTCACAAACTCATCATTTCTTTTCTCATCACGTAGTCTTCTACTAAATATCCATGTTCTCTCATCTTGTGCTTTAGTTGGTAGAACTCTACCCCTAATTTTTTCCTCAATATTAATAATATCTTAGATCATCTTAGCAAATATCTTGTATTATCTAGTATAAATTCAATCATATCCTCTAACAATTGACTCTCCATTGGGAGTCAGCTCTTAAAAGTTTTCAAAACAACACATTCTTTACATCCTTATAGGTTATTTATTTCCTAAACAAATATTTGAACATAATTTATTAATGAATCAATCCAATTTTACACGTGGTTATAATATCTCATCCATCTTAATTGCTATGTTACCAATAAATAAAATTAAATGCACTCTAAAATTCTTTAAATTTATTAATTGATCTAGAAGAACGTTATTAAACTATACCAAAGCGTTTTATAAATTCCTTAGATAAATCCCTACACAAAAGAGTATCATCAAGATTAAAACCTAACATATTATTATGAAACTGCTCTACGTGATGCTATGTATCTTCAGTCCTCTCATAATTATCTAATATGTCTAGATGAAATTTTATAGGCAACATTTCTTCTAAAATTTTATGAGACTATAAAGATTGTGTTAGAGTATAAAAAAATACTTTTAATCTCTTAAAGATTCCTTGACTTATATCAACCAACTCTTATTATCATTATTACAATGTACTTTTACTTTATTTTGGACTATGTTATCATTAACATATATCAACTCGTTCCTCGTTCTATTTAAAAAAGGTTTTGTTAACAATGGTAATATATTATACATTCATTCTTAATTTATATTAATTATATCTTTAAACTCACGGTGAATTAGATTTATAATGGTATTATCGTAATTCATTAATGTATCCGTAAAGTATGTAAATAAAAGTAATTGGGAGATTAATTTATTTGTAATTAGTAATTTTCAAGACGATCTCAAACCAGTGACATTACCTTGACCTTAAGAGGTTACCACATGCATATATGTTATCAAGAGTGATGGATTAGCTCGTACGTCATTGTTGCCACAAGTTGACGAAATAATGTTAGAATTTCACAGTACAACAGCTGAAGATCCATTGACAGAATATCCGTGAGAAATATATTTATGTACTCTTGAGCGAGTCAATACCATTGTGGCACTCCTCTATTATAATGGTTGATAAAAATATGACCAAAGTATCATCTAACTGCATATGGTAGTTGATTAGTACTGAGTAATGAATTAGAAGCTTCTTCAATGGTTTTTTAGCCGGTCTTCAAGCCAAGAAATATTTTTCTTTCCTTAAGCAAAATGAACATATTTATTCTCTTTTATCCATGATTTTTTACTCGTCTTACTTATAACTTCTTATGAGCCGATTTTGCCTTGTTTGTCATGGTTTTTCATCATCTACAATTTTACCATATCATGATCAATTACCTTGTTTTGGCTTGTTCTTCTTTTCAACATATTATTTCTTATTTGTACACTAATTTTAACTCGTCATATTCACTTTAATTCATTTGGTATATCTAAATTTCACTCATGAGTTGACATCCATCTATTTATTTTATCTAATTCATATTTCTTTATATCATCATATATAACCTATTATCTCATAAAAAATTACTTGCCACCCATCATGGTTTAGCCTGTCATTATTATTATATTACTATAAGCAGTTCTTACACAATCCGTACTTGATACTAACGCAAAATCATAATTCTAACTTTACCTCGTATATAAAAACATAAACCTTAGCGAGATATACCTTTATCTAAATTTATATTTTAAATATTATTTGTTTATTTACATATATATATATATATATATATATATATATATATATATATTAATTAGATGATTGAGAGAATAATTCATTAACAAATAATATATCTCTTTTCACCGTCTCTCTCTTCTCTTCTCTCTCTCATACACTTTCTCTCATATACTTTTTTTAAAATAATTTTATCAAATAGAGTTTTACTTTATAGTTTCAGAATTCAAATTTAGAAGGGTTTATATCCCATAACATATTTTTTGTGAAGCTCAAACAACAAGTGGCATAATTATTTGTTGGAAATAAAATATAGTGTTTAATAAATATTAAAACCTTTTATCAAAATATGCATTATGTTGAAGAATACTAAGTTTGTGTTTGAATAAGTACATAAACATTAAGTTTGGTTTTCAGTTTCATTGTATAATATCAATATTAAAATAATATTGTTTTGAATTAAAATATTCTAATACAAAATGAAATACACAAATTTATATAAGTTATCTTATTGTATCTACTATATTATACTTCTATTTTATAAATTATTATCATAGATGATAAAAAAATGTGATGAGATAATTATTTCTACCAAGACTAACAAGTGAGACTTATGATAATTGGAGCATTCAAATGAAAGTTCTTCTTAGAGCTCAAAAATCGTGGGAGATGGTAAAAAAGGTCTTTAGTAACAAACAAATACTATGATATAGACGATTAAATCAAACAAAATGTTGAAAAATATGTGATCGAAGGATAACATGACATTACACATGTTTCATGCAATTGGCAAGTCCATCTTTGAAAATATTATCGGTCTAACTACTTCAAAAGAAGTGTGTGATACTTTATAAAAAAATTGTTCAAGTGAGTCGATTGAGTCAAGTTAATGTGTCTTTAAACTCTTCATGACAAGTTTGAGGGAATACAAATAAATGTGATGAAAGTATTATTGGACTATATCACACATGCACAAGCTGTTGTAAACCAAATTAGACGTAATTGTGAAGCGATGAGCAATGTAGGAGTTACAAATAATATTTTGAGATCTTTAAACAACAAGTTTAATAATACAATATACGTGATAAAAGAGTTAAAGAACCTTGTGATTCTTATAGTTGTCGAGATTTCAAGTTCAATTAAAACACACAAACAACTAAGAAGACTAGGAAAAAATGAGAAACTAGAGAAAACACTTCAAACCAAGGCAACAATTATAGATGAAAATTTACCTTATTCTCAAAATTTATTAGGTAGAGTTCATGGAAGTGAAAGTCGTACAAATGAAAAATGATCACAACAGTCGTGAGAGATAATGTGAGGAAGAGAAAATCAATCAAATTATTATAAAATCGGTTGTTGCAAGTGTTGCATGTATGATCATTATGCGGAAGATTACTACTTTGATAAATGTCATAATTATAGTACAATGGAGCATCTTGCAAAATATTGTCAAACCGGTAAAAATATGGAAGAAACAATTAAGCTGAGGTTGGAAGATGAAAATAGAAAAAAAAAATCTCTTGATCGCTCGAGATAAAGACAACATCAACAACGATACTTCATGTTAGCTCGACTCAAGGGAAAGCAACCATATGTGAAATCATGAGTACTTATTAAAAAATGTTAATAGATCAGTTCATGATGTTTATTATATACTAGATCTCAAGAACAATATTTTAACCTCGGGATAACTCACGGAGAAAGAGTACTCGACACTTGTAAAATTCTATGAAGTAAACTTGAAGGATAAACAAGGGCGTCCGGTTTCCCCAGTTAAGATGGGAAGGAATTAAATGTACAAACTAAATTTCAGAAACATATACACACAAAAACTGTGAGTCAACGTAAAAGATAAGGCACAATTGGTGTCATCTCCATTTGTTTCACCTACATCATGGGTTCCCAAAAAGGTTGGAAAAAAGAACAAGGTGCATGAATTTTCATACATGGACTATGATGACAAATGTTTTTAAATAGTGTGTGCTTGGTGAGAAAACAAGAACCTCAATTCAATAAGGTAGATTTTCAAATTGTTCACATTCTTAATGTGATTCATACCGACATATGTGGGCCAATAACCCTCAAATCTTTAAAAATAAAATTTAATTCAATTTTTTATCGATGATTTCTTACTGGAAACTTGAGTTTACTTTTTTAAATAAAAAATTGAGTGTGTTTAAAAGTTTAAAGAAAAGGTGGAGAAGCCAATTGATAAACATATAAAATCAATATGAACTGATAGAGGTGGCGAATATACTTTAACGATTTTTATATAGTATTACGAGGAGCAAGCTCTAAATATATTTATAACCACACCATACTCTCCTCATAAAGATTTTATGGAAAAAATAATAATCAAACTATTCTTGACATGGTTTGATCAATGCCTAATATGAAGCATATACAAACAAAATTTTGGGCAGAAATCGTGCAATGTGCTATCTATATACAAAATCGATGTCCACAAAGTGTTCATACACCTCCGGAAAGACCTTAGAAAAAATTATTGCATGGTTCTCATCCTCCACTTTGACCTCAACTATATTCAAGTCAAGCATGATTTTATTGAGATTATCAAAGTGTCTTCGGATCTTTTTGCTATCATCCACTCATATCGTGTAAAGTTGTTTCTTGAGATACCATATGTTCGTCTAGTATCTCTTCGTTGAATGTTTCTTGGTTAAGCTTCATAAAATTCATATCTGATGGTTTTTTTATTTTTAGGTGGGATCTTTCTCTCTAACCCCTAGATTATTGATCGATTTACACATTTCTTCCCTGTTGCTCCATGCTCACCACACGGTTTATTGGGAAATCGTTTGTCTTCATAAGAACTATCACCTTGTTTGATGGAAACAAAAAATGAAATAAACGACCTAACACATACACATACACACACACACTATTTAACGTGGTTTGGATTGGGAAGATATCATAGATCTGCGAGAAATAGATATTTTGTTTTATCATCAATATGTCATTACAAGAAAACCCTCAAACACAAAATACTCATTTAATAAACTCTGTTACAAAGCTCTATTATGGGATTACAAACGAACGTGAATATCATACTGCATATTCAAGTGTTTATCTCCCACCTTGACTCTAACAAAAGATTCAAGATTTATCTCTTTAAAATATAAGCTTTCTCTCACTAGTGAATACACACTCGCCACTTAACTCGTCACTTGCATCACTCGTCTCACCATACCTTGAAACTCTCTCAAGTTTCTTTTATTTATATACTTCACAAGCAAAGCCTTAATTTCATTTGAGATATGACAGTTCAGATAAAGCCCTAATTCTTCAGATACTCTAGATTAAACCAATATAATCAAAAAAATGTTGATGGTTCGGAAATCTTCGAGGGTATTTTGGCATATAGGGTTTGATATTTTTTAGAGTCAATCTTAACCAAAGGCAAATATTACTTTTTCACTTTTTCATTTAGTTATCCCAGCACTAATTTTTATTTAATAATTTCTTATTTATTAATTTTTCTTGAATATATTAATGGTGAATGGTGAATGGGATTTTTTGGTCTTTGGATTTGGCCCATAACCATGACCCTACCCATTTGGTCCACTAACCCAAATTCAACCTATAATTGGAGAACAACATTTAATAGGGTTGAATTTGATCTCTCTAAACATTAAATATGGTAACTATAGTATCTCTCTACTTCTCACCTCACATGTATTACACCTCCACTATAATACACAAATACTCTATAAGCCAAAATTATTCTTACTAAATTGGCAAGTATAGTGGGAGCAGTAGAGTAAGCTACCCAGATAGAAAAATCCAAAACCTGATGTGGAAGTTTCCTTATGAACTTCTTTGGAACATTGATTAGAAAATGGCATATAGGGTTTGATATTTTTTAGAGTCAATCTTAACCAAAGGCAAATATTACTTTTTCACTTTTTCATTTAGTTATCCCATCACTAATTTTTATTTAATAATTTCTTATTTATTAATTTTTCTTGAATATATTAATGGTGAATGGTGAATGGGATTTTTTGGTCTTTGGATTTGGCCCATAACCATGACCCAACCCATTTGGTCCACTAACCCAAATTCAACCTATAATTGGAGAACAACATTTAATAGGGTTGAATTTGATCTCTCTAAACATTAAATATGGTAACTATAGTATCTCTCTACTTCTCACCTCACATGTATTACACCTCCACTATAATACACAAATACTCTATAAGCCAAAATTATTCTTACTAAATTGGCAAGTATAGTGGGAGCAGTAGAGTAAGCTACCCAGATAGAAAAATCCAAAACCTGATGTGGAAGTTTCCTTATGAACTTCTTTGGAACATTGATTAGAAAATGCATACATACCCTCCTCTTGAGAATGAAGAGGTTAGATTCAAATATGAGAATGTAAAAACATCTCATATAAACAATGAAACCGAAAGAAAAGATTCTCATGCAAGAGGAGTGAGATCAATTGCGAGAGAAAATCAAAGCTTTAAGAGCACTGTGTCAGCATGAGAAAGATCTGATGGGGAAAATTACACCGGAACATCAAAATATGATGAGCCAGATAACAATCGACAACATAATCTGAAGCGGTATGAAGAGATTAATACCCTAAAACCCATCAAGCCTTTAAAAAAAGCATCAAGCTAAATATTATTCTAGCACTTTGGACTCTACTAAGGGCTCTACAATGGATTCATAAATTTCCTCATCATCTTCGAAGAGTGATCATTGTGATAAGAAAAATAAAGAAACGCATCGATCCAAGAAATATCCAAAAAATATCATAAGACAAGTAAGAAAGATTATTTGGGAAAGAAAATAAGCCAAAAAGGTAAAGAGAAAAGGAAATAATATTAGGAAAATATGAAGGGGTCACCTGACCATAGCATAGCTCACTTGTTAAGTGATCAATTCGATTTTCAATCCGAGTATGGGATTTTGATATTTCTAATGAGGATCGCATGTTTAGCAATGACATAATTGGAAACAGTCGTATTTATCTACAAAAATTCTCTCCAAACATTTTTCTATGCGTTTTGATATATCAAAAATGAAAAATATGATGGGAGCCAAGATCCTGATAACCATCTTGTGCAGTTCAAGAATTTCATGATGAGCTTTGATGATGATGATGATGACAAGTTACTGTGTAAATATTTTTCTCAGAACTTCAAGGATAGCGCCCTGAAATGGTATAACAGATTACCGCAAGGGTCGATCAAGAACTTTGACATATTTTGGATACCTTTCCAAAGAAAATTTGTGAGAAGCAAAGAGCTAAGAGGAAATAGAGAAACTATAATTTTTTGTTGATAGCACTCGAATGTATCATTAAATGATTATACCCAATGTTTTGTGAATACTAAATATTGATTGGCATACTTCTTCAAACATGGCTGCACTAAGAAAATGGATGTTAGCTGGAGAATTGGCTGATGCAGTTACTTGTAAAAAAAATAATGAATTAGGGTGGTTTTTTTAACCAAGTTGGAAAGTAAATCACAGTGGAGGAAACTAAAAGGTTAAGGCGGACCCATCAACAAGATAGTAGTTAGTCACAAGTTATGGTTAACAATCTTCTGAAGGACTCTAGACAGGGTTCTCATCGACCTAAATTGAGTCAGTCCACTCAAGGGCCGCAATTTAGAACAAAAGGAAATCAATGGGTACAATCTACTTATTTTGTAGAATATATTGAAAATATTACAACTATTTATGTTATATTGAATAATTTCGTGTAATTCTGATGGGAAAATCAAAATACGTGATTATGCAAATATCACAATGATGTTGGACATGATACTAAGAATTGTATTTCTTTGAAGCAAGAAATACAACCGCTAATTGAAGCTAACTACCTTTGTTAAATCACAAGTGGGTAACATATCACAGCCAAGCACGAGTAAGGTGCATGCAACTTTACCCGTTTTTCGAAAGCAAGCCATAAAAGCTCCCAAAAAGGAAATTACGATGGTGATTATTGAGCAATTCGATGTGGATTCATAATACCTGGATCTTGATCTGGATCGGGGTTGAGTGAAGGTGGTATCTGAAAATGGTGGAATGGTCTCCAAGTTGTGTCAATTCTTTTAATCATTAACTATTTTTGGAAATTATACGATGGAAACTCCTTCAAGATGTTCCAGGAAAAGGCATGTGATTAGCTTAACCACTCAATTAGAAGGGAAAACATCTTCTCATTTGTATCCAAATCTACCCCCTTTATAGTTTTCTATGAAAATGATTTAAGAAATGTTGTGAGCCACATGAGGATGTTGTGGTAATTGGGGCATCTATAAATTTATGAAGAATCCATATGTTATTCTCCGATTGAATAAAATCATAGTGGGTTTTATAGGCAACTCTGCTGATGTTATTTGAGAGCTCCAAGGAGAGCCAATTCTTGGCAAAATACTATTTAAAAAGTGGTAAAAGTTTTGTTCGTAGTGGTGGATTGTCTGTCTCCTTACATTGCTATTTTTGGAAGATCTTGGCTATCCAAAATACATGTTGTTGCATCAACAGTTCACAAACGCTTGAAGTATGCAGTTGGAGGCCAAGTATGGGTTGTTTGAAGCAGTCACAAGGTGGTTAGAGAATGTTATGTCACTGTTCTTTCTCTAAAGTCTTTGTAAAATATGATAGCTAAAAAGGAATATCAATCACTAGAGTCCTCTTTGGCACCAAGATAGATAGATGTCCAAGAGAGACTCCTAATGCAGTTATTCTCATTGAAAAGGTTGAAGTACACACTTTTATAGATGGGAAAGCGTGAGAATCGAAACTAAATTTCCATCTAACTTGAAAGAAAAGTCATTGTCCTTCTTATCTAAGAATTCGCATGTGTTTGCCTGGTGTAATAAAAAGTAACATGCATACCAACTAACTTCATTTACCACAAGTTATCTATGTGATTTGTACGGTCCAATTAATATAGAGAAGAATGATTTTTTCTAAATATAAATCTGAAGCTATTGAAGAAGAGGTAGACATGCTAAAAAAGGTATAACATATTAGGGAATCTCGGTACCCGTTGTGGACACCAAATCCGGTGCTTATCAAAAATAAAAATAGCAAATGACGAATGTGTATCGATTTCACAGACCTCAATAGGGCATGTCCCAAGGATCATTTCCCTATCCTTCAGATAGATTAGTTAATAGAATCCACTTTTGGAAATAAGTTTTTTATCTTTTATGGGTGCATTTAGTGGGTACAATCAGATACAAATGGATCTGAAGGACCATGATCTTACTACATTTATCACTGATAGAGGGTTGTATTGTTATAAAGTAATGTATTTCGGTTTAAATAATGATAGGACTGCTTACCAATGTTAAAAAAGTGTTTGCCAATCAGATTATGAGAAATATAGTAGTTTATATTAATGATATGATGGTAAAGATTCTAAGAGAGGAGGATTATTTGTTGGATCTCAAATAAAATTTCTCAACTTGGAAGCCATCAATTTAAAAATAAATCCAAAAAATTGCACCTTTGTCGTGCAATCCATAATTGTTTTAAGGTATGTTATTAATGAGAAATGGATTCAAGCTGACTCGGCATAATTAGAGGCATTGCTGGCTATGGACCCTCCCAGGTCCACAAAAAAGGTTTATATTAACTGGAAGATTGGCAGCATTAAACAGGTTCATATCAAGGTCATCAGATAAGTGCACACAATTCTTTGAGGAATGCCAAGAAATTTACCAGGTCCCTAAGCTGCGATAAGTTGTTTCTCAAAATTATGAAGCATTTATCTTCGCCTAAAACTCTACTTAAACCACACACATGATAAATACTTTATGTATATGTGGCAGTACTGACCATGTAGTGAGCGTAGTGTTAGTTCAAAAAGTTGACAATTACCCCTGCTCGGTTTATTATATTAGTAAAAGTTTGTTGGATGATGAGAAAATATATCTAAACCTGGAAAAGTTAGCCTTAGCCTTGGTAATAGTACCAAGAAAAATGAGGCTCTATTTTCAAGCGCATTCCATCACGGTTCAAACTTTGTTTCCACTCCGAGTATGTTACAAAAGCCGGATGTATTGGGTCGGATGATCAAGTGGTCTGTAGAATTGGGGGATTATGATATCGATTTTCTCTACAAACAACAATCAAAGCACAAGCAGTGATAGAATTATTGGTTGAGTTCCATCCGGAGCGACCCTATATAGAATCCTATATCGGTAAAACTGGGAAATTATGGGTAATCTAAACTGATAGAGGATCCGGTATGATGGATTGTGGGGAAAAATATATCTTTTTTCCCCTTTGGAGACTCAATTTACCAAGCAATACGTTTTGGTTTCAAGGCATCAAACAATGAAACTGAGTACAAAGCAGGAACCAATGGTTTAAGGCTCTTTCAAATATGTGGTGCCAAAATAATCCAATTGATAAGTGATTCACAATTGCTCATACATCAAATTGAGGGGAAATTTGAAATGAGGAAAGAATAGTTGGTAAAAATATTTTCAAGTGTTAAGAGAACCTTTTGCCTTCTTTAAATGTGTAAAGTATGAGCATGTGCCAAGAGTTGAAAATTTAATGGCCGACTCTTTAGCCACTGTTACATACATCAAGGCATATCATTGGATTTTGATACAAGAATTTCCTTCCACAATAACAACCCTCGAAATGGGAGTTGGAACTGCGGAAAGTTTTCAAGTATCTGCAATAACAAGCCAAGATTGGAGGTATGAGATTCAAGAATTCATTAGTAAATGAAGTCTTCCTAAAAACGGAAGCCTAGCTAAGAAATTGAAGTTTAAAGCACATGGGGTTTTGATTTTAGAGGGGTCCTCTACCAGAAATCTTTCAGCATGCCTGTATTCCGTTGACTCAGATCCGTTGAACACTAAGTAATTATATCTGAATTACATGATGGACAAGGCTTTTCCCATTGTGGCTACAAAGCTTTGACTATAACGATCTTACTAACATGATATAATTGGTTGTCTATCATGCCGGATGCTAAAGAGTTAGTTAAAAAATAATTTAAAAGGGGCGGCAGACAAATGGCCAGATTACTTACAAGAAGTATTGTGGGCCTATCAAACTACTCCTCATACTGCCATACAAGAATCTTCTTTTACCTTGGTATATGGGATGGATGCAATAACAATGATAGAATCTACTCTTCCTTATTTTAAAGTTCAAAATTATTCTAAAGAGGATAATGAGACTGTTAAATGAGATCAACTAGATTTGATTGAAGAAAATAGAATCAAAGCTCATTTAAGAACAGTGCATTATCAAGGTTTAATGAGAAGCGGGTATGCATCTAAAATTCAAAAAAGAGAATTAAAAGTAGGGATAAGGTTTTGAGAAAATTATTTTTACACACCATATGCTGGAAATTTTGAAAATTGTCACCAAATTGGGAGGGCCCCTATTTTATCAATGAAAAGATCAATCGGGGAAATTTTGTTGATTGATCAAGAAGTAGTTCATTGATGCATCTATATAAACGTCGAACACTTGAGCTTTATCTTGAGTAAAATATGTAAATATTGATTTTTTAATGTATATATATTTTGGGGCATAATCTTTCCAACCCTGGTGGACCGGGGAGGTTTTAACGACGTGTCTAAATCATTATCAATCTACCATATTTTCTTTTAGATTTTTTCTATTAATCTTGTTTTCCTTCGAATGGATTACCTTTGAATGGCTTGCATGTTATATATGTGTGCCTTCGAATGGATTACCTTTGAATGACTTGTATGTTAAATTCGTTTTCCTTCGAATAGGTTACCTTCGAATGACTTATATGTTAAATGTATGTGTCTTTGAATGTATTACCTTCGACTGACTTGTATGATAAAAAATTTTCCTTCGAATGGATTACCTTCGAATGGCTTGTATGTTATATATGTGTGATTTTGAATGGATTACCTTTTAATGGCTTGTATATCAAATTTATATGCCTTCGAATGTCTCATCTTTCAAGTGGTACGCGTTTGAATGATTAAAGTGGATTAATTTTGGGTAAGCTGGATTAAGGTATAAAGATAAGAAGTTGTAAGAAAGTGACGTAGAACCATTAGATTGATAAACAAGTACAAAGTTCCATTGGTTGGCCCAAGGACTTAATGAAATTAATTACCAAAGTAAATTGGTTTTGCCAAAAGTTGAAACAAAAATATCCAAACCGATATTAGAAAATTCCTCGTATACGATGAGCACTTGCACAATACAACAAAGTTACAAATCTATTGGCCTTTGGGCTCATTCCCATCGACAATTTATTTTTCTTGTTCTTCTGAACTCCCACTCTTGGAATCCTCTCTGTCACTAACATCATAACCATTGTTGGTCGAGTCCTTAAATATTTCTAACTGATCTGTTATCTCCATATTATGGGGCCATAAGTTTTCTGAAATCAGTTCCCACAAAGACCCAATGACTAATATAAAGAACATCTTCTGGAATTCCAAGACCATGTCTGATTTAATTTATGCATCCCGCTTCTCTAAAGAATCTAAAATTCACATCAGCATACGCATCTATAGCATCATCCGCCTCTTGTGTGGACTTCAACTTGAGAGAGGCCACTTCATATTCATACTGTTTTATAAGAGCTTGTAGAGTACTTTTTTCACCCAATAAACGGTTAATGGTTCCTTTGTCAGTAGTTTACTGATTCTACAACAAAGTAACCTCCCATGAGCTAGACGATTGCAGCCCTTCGAAAGCCTCATTTTCCTTGGAAATTTCTTCTTTTAGAGAATTAACCTCTTCGAATAAATGGTCAACCCTAGTTTTTTCCTCTTAAGAGAAATTTTTTTATCTTTGTTTTCCTTCTGACGGGAAATAATAGTATCTCGGTGGGACCTCACATCTCTCTCCAACTCCATGATATGCTTCACATAACTCAACATTAAACATCCCACTACATTGTTTTACTTTGACAAATAAAATGGTACACCATCGAACACCACATTGGTGGCGTTGCTTGTAAATTATGGGAAGTCATTTTCAAATGACTCAAAGTCAAACCCTCAAATATCTCTCATTGGGTTGTCATCTTTAGTGGCTTGTCCCTGAAATATGATAAGGAATAGAGATAGAGGTTCATATGCGAAAATTAGAGGAGGATCAACGACGGGAATTGTAGGAGGAATGATATTTGAACGCAGTACAATCTCTATACGGGTAAAGGTTTTTTTTCTCATCTTACTTCTTTTGTCACTGCTTTGTTTTCTTTCTTTGTATGTTCTCTTTTTCTTGGATACGTGAAGCTTTGTTCGCATATCGCCTCCTTCAATAGTGGCAGCAACAACAACTAACAAGGCCTTGTTAATTTCATATGGTTGCTCTTCGGTTATAGCTTCAACAATGCTTGTTTAGGTGCCTTCCTTGTTTTTCTTGTTCTTTTTGCTCCAATGGTTAGGGGATCTATTCCTCGTTGGAAGATATAGCTTGCCATCAAAAGCTTCAACACTATTTAGAATAGCAGTTAGTTGAGGAGGAGTGGAAAACGGCTCTCATGTCAACTCGCACTTATGATTAGTCATCCAAATATGTCTGTGGACAAAGTTGGTATGAGTGAAGCATTGATGGAAACCATTAGACCACTTCGCCTCCGCCCACATATTTAGGTTCTTAAAAGTGACCTTGACATCCTCTAAGTGGTGCATATAAGGCTTTGAGATGGCTAATAAATGACATAAGTTATAAATAAGTAATAAAATATGTAAAAAAAACAATAAGAGTTCGAAGAGGTTTACATGTACTCTTCGAGAATCTTGTGAGTTTACTCGGATTACCATGTGAGGTGATTTTCTTACCATTCTCCCATCAACTACCGATGAAGAAAAATTACATCTTCCGTAATTTATCTGCCTTCAGCAGATTATCTACCACCTTATATTCATTCCTCATGTTGAAATAGTAAAAGGGAATCCGGAAGTTGCGAGACAGCCCCGCAATAGCAACAAGTTGTTCCATTAGCATCAGAATTTTGGATAAGCTAGATTTATGATGTATGCCAATAAAGTGAACCAAGCATTCTGACTAGCCTGACTCAGATACAAACTTACTAAACTAAAATAGTTTACGATATCAGGATCCAAGGGAAACCGGAGGCTCTAATTGAACACATTTGTATAAACCACTAACTATCGATAACTACAGCTCATTAGAGGCTCTTCGAGTTTAGGCAGCCTAACTTTAATCATATCAGGGAACCCCCACTTAGCACGAACAATCTCTATATATTTTTCATGAAAATAAACATATGCAATCTTGCCTAGAGCCATAAGGTATTTTACGCTGACATTTGCGAAGTAGGGACTGATGCATCTGATCAAAGATAGATGAAGTGCTTTGAATTCTGTTTCAAGGTCCTTACCTTTGCCATTGTCATCTTTACCTTTTTTTTCATTCAGATCTTTTCTTTTTATTGTCTTCAAAGTCTCCCCAGTTTGGCCAGATGTCTCAATGAGGAATCCTCATTGATATATTCAATGTTCCCTTCCATAACCTGCAGACTAGCTCCCAAAGGTTCAATAGGTCGAATGCTAACATTCTCCGCAGTTCAGTGGTCTTATATATACATGTTTCGACGAATCCACTTTTAATCCATGTAACTCTTCGATAGTGCTTATGTAACTCTTCCATAGTGATTGTTGAGAAATTACTTATAATATACATCTAATATATTCATTTTTAAAAATTAAAATTAAAAATTAAAATTAATCAATGAAATAAAAATATAAAACAAAATACATAATAACTCTATATATAAATTATATGATAAAAGAAATTTTAATGATAAATCAAATCTACGAAAAATAAACGAGTTATATCTTATCTTCATCTTAAACTTCAACTATTTGACCATCTAGATCGATTTTTTAAACAGATTAGTATATCACATCTTTATTAATTAATTAATTAAATATTTTGTTACTGTTTTTGAACCAAACTAACTTTAATAAAACAATAATCAACGATTTCATTTGTGTATAAAAAAATATGCACGTAAGCTCATTGGCTAACGTGCGAAGAGTGCAACGAATCGATTATTGGGTGTCGATGACAATAATCTAACATCGACAGGATTGGTTAAAAGACGCAACGTGTCATGTGAATTTAATAGAGTAGACCCTTATCATATTTAAACCAATTAGAAAGCGAGCAGTGTCAGATAGTGGAATTAAAAGCAGGGGGCACGTAAGCTCTTTGGCTTTCCCGCGATGTCAGTGGTTCGCTGTACGCCATGTATTGAGATTTGAGAGTTTCACTAAACTTTAAAAGCAAAATTGTTTTTTTCTTTTTGTAATTTTGACAACTTATACTACTATGTTTGATTTTATTTTATTTTATTTTAAAAAGTTTCAATGAAAAATAATAGTAACCTGTTTTAGAAAAATACAAACTCGTTCCAACCATAATGTTGCATTTAAAATTATAAACTTATTTCTAAACAATATACTGATTTCAAACTTAAAAACCCTATAAATATAGAAAATAATTTATTTGTTTAATTAGCTATAAAATATATATTAAAATTCATCTATTTGATGAATTAAATACTAAAAATTACATAATTCTTTTTTTAATTTTTTCGTTACGAGCGGTTTTAATATTTTTAATATATTTTTGTTCGATCATTTTCATTCCAGCAGTAAATAATAATAAATTAATTAATTAAACGTATACGTTAAAATCAAAATTCAACATATAATATTGTGAATGTATTGTGTAAAAGGCACCAACGATATTATATACCGTTAGTATTTGTGTAAAAATTACTAACAATATTAACGGGTGCCAAACATAACTTGACACTAACGATGTCATTCCACAATACCAATAGTGATGAATGTGTATACCATAAGTGATGCAGGAGACGGTTACAATGCCTAATCTATTCTAGATATTTTTAGATATCTTCTAGATATTTCTAGATATCTCTTTTTTTTAGATATTTTTTTTTTTAGATAAGATTTCCTAGATAAGATTTCCTAGATAAGATTCCCTAGATTAGATTCTAGTAATTCTCCTTATTTCTAGGAACTTCCTATTTTATGCTTTAGGGTTTTCTCTATATAAAGAACCTTAGGTGCTATGTTTTGGAACACTTTTATGATTACTATTAATCAAAGTCTTCGAGTTTTCGAGATTTGTTTCTTTCTGGTGGATTCCAGAGTTTTTTCTTCAAGTTTGACACCCGCAAACTTGAACCTTTAATTCTAAGACCAACGCTTGTTGTCTTAGTGCATCCGACTGCGTCAATAAGTGTCTAAAAAAATCATAAAATCCACAATACTGGTAATATTATTTCAACATTGTTGGCGTTACAGAACTTATTACCATCATTGTTAAAAAAAACAATCAAGAAACTCAAGAACCAAAATCGCAAAATGGTTGAACTTATCTATTTGGTTAATATAATAGCCAAACACCTCATATTAAATGGAGTATCATTTGATACCAACAAAATTCAACTCCAAATTCGGTCTAATAAATTACACTAAATCACTTATTCTTCCAAAAAAGTTGTCGTATAAAATTTTAAAAAGAGGAGCGAACTAATATCTCGAAGATTTCAATCCTCTTTTAGTTTTAGTTGATATTTTAATGTTTAATTATTTGTTTTTTATAGGATGTTGGAGGTATTTTTAATGTTTTTTTATTTTAATTTTTTATATATATTTAAAATTTAACAAGATTGATCAAGTTTTATTGACACTATTATACGAAATAAATTTGTCAAACTAAAACATGAAGAAGAGTTATTATCCAATTCAATAATCTGGAATGGATATATCTATATTTGGATCTATAAAAAATAAGTGAAACCCTATTATATGGAAAGTTAATTGAAGATAGAAGATACAGAATTCTTAAAGAAATTGAACAAACACTCACAAGTATATTTTTGCGAAAGTTCGATTTCTCAAATTGATGAAAAATGAGGTTAAAGAATACATTCTTCTACTCATATTTAGAGTCTTCGCATTTTTTGGATGACAAAAAAGAACTGATTAATCTTCAACATTAGTAATTATTAATCAAAATGCATAACATCACCTAGACGAGTTTAACTTCGGTCAGTACCTATCTCGGTCAGGACCATTTTCGACCAAAACTATCTCCAGTCAAAATCATCTTCGATCAATACAAATTGGATCATCTTTAGCATGAACCAAAACTACACCTTTCGACTAAAAGTGAAAAGACATTAAAAGTAACAACACATTATGTATCAATATATATATATATTAAAAAATATATATATTATTAATCAATTGAGATGATATATATATAAAGTTAATGTATCTAAAGTCATATAAAACCAAATATAACTCCCCTTTAATACTCAAATTATCATTAATAACTACCTAATACCCATTTTTAGTATTTTACTTCTACTTAATATCTGTTTTTTTAATGATACCTTAAATACCCTCAACCAAATATATAAACGTTTTATTATGAGAATTTTTTTTATAGGAAAAAAACTCAGTAGCCTTACAAAACTTGTCTCGCACTTTTCAAGATATACTTTCTCACATTTTCAAAGATTACAATTCGAAAACCTTGAAATAGCAACTTTATCTATGAATATTAATTTTGAAAAAAATGGTAGACACGATTTCTAATTTTATACGGGTTTTTAATATCGTGATTGGGTAAGAGTAAATTTTCAACTTTTTTTTCTTTTGCTTGTTAGTTATATAGTTACAGTTTTTGGGTTTTTCTTCAGTTAGGAGTTATATTCAGGTTATAAAATATTTGGGAAGTTGATGTACACGTTATAAGTGTTAGGAAGATACGACATACGTATGTTTAGATTTGTTAGTAAGAGGAAAGACACAAATATTTAGATTTGTTAGAAAGATGCGAGATGTGAGGTACATTAGATACGAGGCTTGCATAGTTACCATACGTGCGATGTGTGAGACACGTGTTAAGTAGATTAGATGTGAGATGCATAACAAGTATTATATGATAGTTGCAAGATATATGCATGCGAGACCTTCATATGCGACCAAATTTGAGGTATGAGATAAATTTGGTATAATGTTGATAGATGTGAGACTATAATAGGTAGTTTGTAACATATGCAAAACCGGACAGTCATCATATGTGATACTTGGTACTCGTAGTAAGTTCATGCGAGAGGCGAGACCATGTTTTTTTGAAGAGATGCGAGATACATGTGTAGACAAGATGGTCATGTTGCGAAGCGCGAGACTAGTTTATTTTTCTTTTACAGATGCGAGACCATATTATGTTTTTCAATGCTATACTTTCTAATAATTATTTTTGAGTTTGGAAATACAGGTAAGCAATATATAGAAATCGAGTGTGCATTTTCAAACAGAATGGCAAAACTATAATCATTTTTATTAGTGAGTTTGAAGATTTTAAAAGTATTCTAATGTATGTTGAAAGTAGATGGGATGTATTGGTTAGAGGTAAGTATATTATAACCTAATGTTACGGTGATAATAATAATTTTTTATTTACGAATGCTACCGATTTTGAGGGTTGGCTAGTAGTTCTTGATGTTGAGCATTTAAAAAATATTAGTTTTGATATAACACAATATGCGGTTGATGTTTTTTATAAAGAAATACGTAGAGAATCTATCTTAAATTTATTTGAACCCTCAAATAGTTAATTAACTAGTATGGAGATTAGTTCTGGTTCAAGTTATTTTGCTCGTAAGAAAAAACAGTTTTATACTATTGGTTGGGTTGATCCGATTACATGTGTTGGGCAAGTCTTTTATCAAGGTGTTGCAACTCTGAGGTTAGATTTATGGCTTTATCTAGTGCATAGTTTTTATCTCAAATATATTCATAATCATATATCCAAAATAATTGCTTATTGTGAAAATAAAGTCTCAAAGGCATATGAATTGAGACTTTATGCATTAGTTCATACGTCCATTGGCTTCATGGTCATTAAGTGGTTTGTTGAGTTGCATACATATGACACTAGTATTTTTAAATAAAGTATGAAACATCTGACATCCGATTAGATTGTTAAATAGAATCAAGATTCTATTAGATAAAAAAAGTATTGTTACAACAATAAGTGTAATAGTGTTTGTTACAAATGACTACGGTTTAGATATTTTGTATCGCCTCTTATGAATTGATTTTGAAAAAGTTAGGAGGTCTATTTTTTAGATGATTCTACTTTGTTTAACTAAATTACAGAATACATCGAAAGACTGAAGAGTAAGATATTACGAGTGACTACATAATGAAATATACTCTAAAAAATAAATCAAGCGGTGTTTCGTAGCATTCAACTATATTTTCAAGTTTTTTACTTTTGTTATCCACGTTTATTTATTGATGTAAAGCTTTCTACCGGCAAGCATAGAGAAGTATTGATGTCTTCTATAGGAAAATATGGTAACAGTAGTAAGTTTCATGTGCAAGACTATTTTTTATGCATTTATATTTTTAATACAATGTGTTTTTTAAGACGCGAGACTATGAGAATTTACTTATATTATCTGCGAGACCAATTCTTTTTTTCCTATAAGAGAGATGCGAGAAATCGTGGTTTTGTACATGCTTGAAGCTAGAGTATAATATAATATATATGCGAGACCAACATATGAGATATGAGAACTTATTATCTCATAGATGCTTCATGCAAGGCCAATTTATAACATATCATGATTTATACATACTATAAAATATGAGCTTGTATGTGCGAGATGCAAGATAGACCATACGAGTCATACGGGAGAGCAAATATATTTGCGACACTTATATAAAAATTCATGCGATATTTGAGACCAAGATACAATTTACATACGAGACGTGAGACCTCAGTATCCCATACATGCTTCATACAATACCACTTTATAGTATCTCATGTATGCTATATATGAGACAATATGACCTTGTATGTGCGAGATGTGACATTACTATATCAATCATGCGAGACGTGAGTAAATATATTTTCAAGTCGTGAGAAAATATATTTGTGAGACCTATATGAGGATACATACGACGCGCTACATATGACCACTTTAAAAAATTAATTATTTTTCATGTTGCATTTAATATTGTTGGGTGTTAAGATGCTGACCATTGGATCTAGTTTCTAAAGAGTGTGTACCATTATTTTTTGGAACATCAAATCATATTTTATTTCAAATCATCATTTATGTATCATTAATATTGTTTCTAACTTGTTTCTAAAATTATATTATGCTTATTGTATTTTTCATCTTGTTGGGAATTTGAAGTATGATCTCAGTCGTACCGACCCAAAGTTTAAGTCTAACATGGTTTATAGGTTTTAACATTGTACCTATGCTCCAAAGTCTGACATATTTCATGAAATTTTAAAACATTTTATTGGTGAAAGAGGTTAGAAAGTTATTAACTATTTTGATAATTTACCTTGGGAAAAATATGGTTGAGCATTTGTTATAGGGAAACGCTATGGTTGTATGACATCTTCTCCGACCGAATCATATACCATCAGATTAAAATCTACGTAGTCTACCTATTGTACAATTAATTTACTAAATTAGAGTCTTACTTATAACTTAAATTTCAGGATATTATTCGGAGGGTCTATGTAAGAGCAGCAAATTATGTCTTGAGTATGAAAATAAGCTTAAGGTCAATATTGAAGAATGTTATATGTGGCTAGTTTTTAAGTTTTATGTAGCGATATACGAAGCTTTTAATGAACCTGTTATGGTTGCTAATTTAATATATTTGAAAATTCTTGTGGTGTTTGTAACAAGATTGTTTCCCATATTCTCATGTTTTTGCTGCAACACATAGGATTCATGAAGATCTAATGAGATATTGTGAGTTATTTTATAACATCAGTTATTACATGTCAACTTACTCTTTTAGTGTATATGTTTTAACTAATTTTGGTGAATGGCCGAGCTATAATGAATCGTCATAAATTATACCTCATAATTTGAAATAACGAGTATGAAGCCTAAGAAGAAACGTATTCCGTCTATAGAGTAAATAAAAAAACTTGAATTTGAAGTATAGTCGTTGTTCAAAGGTCAAACATAATTGACGGTCTTGCAAAGAAGTGTTTTAAATGTTTGTTATTATATTTTATTTTCGATTTTGACTTTATATTAATATTTTGACTGTTGTTATTTTCGTACTATAAGTATTTGTTACGGGTTTTCTTAATATAAAACAAGTTGTATTTTTATTTTGTATCATGCAATAACTTTTATAATTAAATATGAGATTAGGCTTATAGGTACCCATGAGACACGATATTATATAATCGAAGTGTGAGACCAAATTTATTATTATGTGAGATGCGAGACCATCTTTAGGGTTACATAGACATACAAGACTAGTTGTATGATTATAGGAAATTGCAAGACATGTTGTAAAGATATGGATGAATGTGAGTTCTATTGTAGGGGGCGTGTAAGTACAAGACACAACTAGTAAGAGGAGCGAGGCATATTTTATATTGGGGCTATGGTAATGCGATAGCTTTAATGAGATGCAAAACTATCTATAGGGTTACAACGACATGCAAGACCATTCGTATCATTATGGAAAAGTGTGAGACATGTTGTAAGGATATAAATGAATGTGAGATCTGTTTTGGGGGTATGTGTAAGTGCAAGACACAACTAGTAAGAGATTTGAGACACATTCAATATCAGGGTTAAGAAAAAGTGCAAGGCACATTCAATATTATGGTTATGGAGGTATGGATAATTGCGAGACACATATAGTAAGAGGTGTGATACACATTTAATATTAGTAAATGTAATACAAGCTAGTTGTAAATGTGAGACAAAAATTAGTTTAAGTTACAAAATACTGAAGTATACAAAATATATTTTGATGTGTTTACTTACAAAACATATTCTGTTGTGTTTTCTTACAAAATACAGAAAATGTACAAAATACTTTAGTTCTTACTTACAAAAAAACCACTTACTAAATACCCATGTTATTAATACCAGAATTTGTTTGTTTGGTCATCATTCAAGAAAAGATAAAACATATTTTCTCTCTTATACCTACATATGTCTTTTTAGTATTGTTGAGAAACAAAACCATCCTCGATAAAGTATCTTGCATATTCACAGTTCAGGATGGTGCAGTCGACTATTCCATTTTATTGTCGTATGATATATGTACGTATGATTATCCTATATTCTCTCTTCATGGTATGAACTTTTTTTTCATGAGGTAGTGCACCTGTAAACAAGGTTAAAATACGTAAAATAATAATAGATATTGTGAGATGTGAGATTGGACAATGTTACAATGAGAGACATGGTATATAAGCATACAAAACGAGACAATAAAGGCATGCGAGACTGGACAATACTACAATTCGAGATGCAAGACTAAGCAATGTTACAATGTGAGACTCGTAATACTTACTAGTGCGATACATGTTATACATACATGTGAGATCATATAATAAAGACATGCGAGATTGGTAAATAAAAGTATGCAAGACTGGGTAATGTTACAATGCAAGACTATATAATAAAGGCATGTGAGACCAGATAATAAAAGCATGCGAGACTGGGCAATGTTACAGAAAATGCATGCAAGAGTAGATGATGTTACAATCCTAGATGCAAGATTGGCTAATGTTACAATGCAAGATACGAGACTAGACAATGTTACAATGCAAGACTTGTAATAGTTACAAGTGAGATTGCAATTTGATTTGTTTTGTCTCTTACGTATTTACTGGCACGAAACAATGGGTTATAGTTTGTTGATTCTCATTTTTCAAGGTCCATAATCATTAATGACCAATAATATTTTGTATCTTTATGTTTCGTGCATATTGGAATCAACATATAATATGTGTTGTCTCGCATATTCAGGAATATATTATTAATAATTTATGTTACATCGTCTTTATTGTCTAGTGAAGTCTTCCTTAAGACAAAATATTACAAATATTTTGTTATACTCACCAGTGTATAAGCAAAAAGTGTTACCAAGTGGGTGGGCAGAAAGTGCTATCACGTGGGTGATATCTGATAATTCTCATTAATACCTCTCAATAGTACTTTAAAATTTATTTTTACAAGCTTCTTATAAATCCAAACATCAATAACCTACTAAAAACAAGTGTGGGGTATGTTATAAAAGACGCGAGAAATTTTATACAAGTGCGAGACATGTTATACAAATATGCGAGACATGTTCTACCAATTGACAAGTGTGAGACGTGTTATACAAGTGCAATTTATGGTATACAAGATACGAGACATGTTATATAAACATACGAGACATACATTACAATACATGTAAGATGTAACATAGGTTTTAGATGACATGCGACATACAAGACATGTTCACCTTTACATGCGAGATACTGTTGAAGATAATATTAAGATATAGTCTTTACCTTATAGTCCAGATGGTGTTCGTATGCTAGATCCATCAGATCACTTACACATATTCATTGGTACTATTGAATATGATGTTGGGTTATAACATATAATTCAATTTTCCTGTTTTTTTTCTTTTTTTTATTATAGTAAGTTTGTGGTACTCCTTGACGTAAATCAAAAGCTTTATTTCTCTATCCATTGTCCAATCTGTTTCAACCACCTCTTGCATAGGATTCCCAAACTATCTTGGGTTAGAGGCTGGCCAGTCATGGTTGTATAACACATGTATGATGCAAGACATGTGTGAATTGAAACATAAGACATGTATAACATGAAAGCATGGTTCGAGGCACGATTATTCATTACATGCAAGATCCAAAACGATTGAACACTGATACATGTCAAGTGATATGAGTGACTATAAATACAAAATAAATTATACATGAAGGATAAATGTAAGATATCTACGCATCTCACTGAAGGATATAGATGCAAGAATAGTTACGCGTGAATGATATATGCGAGACAACAAACATGAATGTGATATTTAAAAGGATAAATACGAGATAAAGGAAATAAGATCATGCAAAACTTAAAGAAAACACACGAGATGAAAGGAAAAAAGACATGTGAAACAGAAGAAAAAAGAATGGGAAACCAGGAAAAATATGATTATACATGAATGATAGATGTGAGACATCGACACGTCTCAGTGACCAATATAGATGCAAGAAAATTTATACATAAATGATAAATGCGAGACATCAAACATGGATTCAATATAAGATAAAAGATAAATGCGAGATAAAGGAAAAAATAAAACGTGAGAAAATGATAATAAGAAAAGACAACGACATAAGTGAAAAAAAAGTGAAACCTGGAAAAATATGATTGAATTCTAGTGTTTTACAACCCTACAATATATGACTAATTAAAACAAATATTGAAAATGTAAATTAAATCTTATAGTGCTTAAGATCCACTCACATCATTAGTTTTATTGGCTGGATGAACCCTTGCATACCAGCATTACGATCATGCACAACAAATGGAGCATCTAGCACATCATGTGGAATATCTTGGCTCGTAAGTGTAGCATCCGACACACCATTATTAGGATCTTCTGTAACAACAATGATCTCATCAATATGTTAAAACAATTCCATATTTTCTTAAGTAACCTATGTCATTCGGACATCATGTTGTTTAGTACTTAAAAGTACCGCAACCCTTATTTTATCCTCTAAAGAATGCGCTTTGTTTGATGGTTTATTAGCTATGGCATATTGCAATGATTCTCTTTTTCGCTTACGAGAAGGTGATTCTTTGATAATTAGTTACTTATGTGGCTTAAATGGTTAGGGTTATTCGGGTTGTGGGCTGACTGGTGGAATAATAGGTTTGTCGAGGTCTTGTAAGTCCAAATGATCACATAATTTATCTATCTCCCTATCTTTCTCTTCTATGGATTTTTAGAACATAAATTTCCTTATTTTTCTTCGTGAGACTGATATAATTTTTTATGATCCAAAATTTTGAAAATAAAAATAGTTTTATCATGTGAGACTAGTCATGACATAATATAGATGTGAGACATGTATTAATGGATGAAAAGAGATACGAGACAAGATTTGTTACAATAGAGAAGTCTGAGACTAGGCATGATTTAATAATTAGACATGATACTAGAATTGATGGAACATGCGAGTCAAGTGCGAGACATATTTGTCATGCAAGACATATAATACAAAGATGCGAGACAAGTTATACAAATATGAAAGACCTGTTATCTAAAGATGTAGACCAATATTACATGCGATAAATATTAACACTGATATAATAGTTAGATGTGAGACTAACATTGATGGAACATGCAAGATTATACATGATTTATACTTGATTTAATAGTTAGCTGCAAGACTAAAAATGATGGAGAACATTTGACATGAATATTTACATATATACTTACAATTCTCATTTCACTTGCCAATAAACTTCTTCTTTTTAACCATACCGACATACATCTTTACTCCATCAAGCACCTGTACAGAAACATACGTATCTTATGTTCTAGTAACTGAGAAATATAATTTCTCTTAAAGTTGGTTGGAGTTTTCTAGGATTTGGTTGGAGTGTTCCTATTTGAGGTGGTTGGCTTGTTCTCGGATTTGGTTGGAGTGCTCTTTTCTTAGAGATTAATTCGCCTAAGTTGGTACCATCTTCGTTGATGGTCTCATTATCACTGTCATCTTGTAAAAGCCTAGTTTCTAAAGCCTTTTTTGCTCTACTTGTAGTGAATTTAGTCCTTTTTATACACGATATGGGTTCCCAAGTCAATAATCTTTCATATCATGCACAATATCTTCATCATTACCAAATACTTGTATTTCAATAGCTGTTAGGGTTAATTATCCTTCCAAAACCTATAAAATGCTAAACAAGTTACTAAAATCTACATGCAAGACAATATATAATAATATGCGAGACAATGTAAACATTACATATGAGTCTGAGACAATCCAAACATTCCAATAAAGATACAAGACCATACAAATATTATGATAAATGTACATGACCTGGTAAACATTACATATTGATGCGAGACAAGGAAAATATTATAATAAAGATGTGAGACCATGTAAATATTATAATAAATATGTAAAATCATGTAATTACAACAAAGATCCAATACTTGCGCAATATATAGTTGGTAGATGCGATACTAGATAGTTTGTAGACGCCAGACCAATGTAACTTTAGTCTTATAAGACATACTTGTTCATATTTGAGATGCTTCATATTTTCAATCAAATCCAAGTTTGTTTTTTATTTCAAACCCCGCCATTAATAACATCTTGGAATAATGTCTTCTTGAGCTTCTTATTTCATAATGATTGTGTACTCTATGATGAATGACTGTATGAAAAAATGTAATAATTACAACTTTTTTGTATATTTAATGATAGACCAAGACATTAGCCATTAAAAGAGCAACACATCAAATAACTCTATTATGTTTATTTTCCTAACAAGTCCCAACTGACCCAAGTAGTTTCTTCTTGATTGTTTGGGACCTTTAATAATTGTTTATTTTTTCAAGTTCTTCGATATAAAATACTGATTTTGTACGCAATTCATCCTATAATAATGAATAGAACAGTGTAGAGCACAACTACATGATCAATAAAATATTCACATATTTTACACCTATATCCCCATAATAGCATTAGTTTTGTTTATTCCACCCTATAAAACATAACACAACGATAAGAAATAAGACTTAATTATATGCATACTAATATAAATATACATACGAGATGCGAGACTAGAGTAAATACTACATGCGAGATACAAGACTGGAAAAAATAATACATGCAAGACTACTGCAACTACTACATGAGATACCAATCTTATTTATAAATGGATGTCATTCCTAGCTTATTACAATTGTAATATGTTATACCAAGCTTATTTACAATTGGATGTGAGATTTGAGTAAATACTATATAAGAGACTACCGCAACTACTGCATGTGACGCTAAGCTTATTTACAACTTGATGTGATAAATAGTTTATTTACAATTGGAATATAAAATAGCAAAGTCGCTACTAATGTGAGACCAAAGATAAAATCATACCTTTATCGAATTATTTGTTATTGGACGATTCTTGATTATGTTTATTTTCTATCGGTATATCTTAGTTTGAAGCCCTTTTTAGTGTTTAAAAGCATTTACTCATCACCGAACTTCAAACCAAAGATAGTCTGCACGTATTTGGTGGTCAGTTTATCATGGTTGGAGTCCAATTTCAAAGCGTCATTTTTTACATTGCATTTCTTGATAATTTCAATGATTATGTCATAGTGCTTTTTTAGATTCTTTTTACGCAAATCATGTGTAGATTTCAAGATGGTATATAATGGCATTCCTTCCACAACTTTACGTGTTATCTCTAATTTTATTCTCTTTCATCAGATTTTTAATGCTGACTATACCCAATTTAAAATGGCAAGCTTTAAAAGCCATTTTATTTGTAAGAAAATCTGATGTAAGATTCCACCCTTAAGTAGATAGACGAGGTATTATAGTAGATGGAAGATGTGAGACACAACATAATGAATACATGTAGAATATGAGACGAGACATAAGGAATATTTGTGAGAAGTGAAACTCGATATAATGAACATGTGCGAGATGCGAGACAAATTATAACGAATATATGTGAAAAGAGACATAATGAACATGTGCGATACCATCTACATCTGAACAATGCGAGACCGTACATAATGAACATGCGCGATATATGAGACATCTCAACAAATACATGTCATGCACAATTACACCAAGTGTGAGACGTGGTATCAACGCACGTGGAATATGCGAGACGTGGTAATTTTTAAATTTCGAACTGAATGAACTACCCAGTAACCCAAAATGGACACTCAAAACAGTAAACAATAGGACTCATGACCATAAATTCGAACCAAATCACTAAAATGCGACATATCACGAGAGACTTTTTCATACTCTCAAACTCTCGTTTAACACAAAATCACAGTAAAAACGTATATAGTTGTTCGAAACCTAACAAACAACCTATATCTACCGTTTCAACCGTTCAAAACTAACTTTAAACCATATAAGTTATGGAACAAAGAAGAAAATTTACCTATATTATTTTCCGGTTAATTTCTAGATTTAAAAAAAGATGAGAGATTGATTTCCGAATGATTTTTTTATTTAAAAATAGGTTGAACGTTAAAAACAGCGGTAAGCGTGATTTGAAATCTTCGGTTTTGAAAAAATGTTGAACTTAAGGTGGATTTGTGGATATCAAAGTTTACCAGAAAAAAAATCTATAGAAAAAAAGCGTATTTATTCAAAAAATCATATTTATAATTGGAAGATATTGTTTTTTTTTACAGATTTTATAATGTCCTTATTAGATGCCTACCCCTGTATAAAATGCTGAGGTTTAAATATAGAGACTCGAGTACACGAATATTCTCCATTTTTGGTTTACTGATTCTGGATTTATCCGATTCAATCTGCATTAAAATGTGCCACTAGAATTTGATTGGATGATTTTTCGCGAAGGATGAGACGTGGACCACTCCCAATCTTGATAAGACATTATACGTGTACGAAATCTTCACAAATCTTCGAAATTATTAGTAATGTTTTTGTTTTAAATTTATTATTGATAGATTGTTTTTTTAATGTTTCAAAACAAATTTTTTGTACGAAAACTTAGAACAATAAAGTTAGATTTTAAAGCTAAACTTAAATATAAAATATAAAACTTTGGATTCCTAATTGAAAGGGTCTTAAACTAATAAATAATATACAATTAAAAATAAAAATATGTGATTTGTAATTTTAATATACCAATTTTTAAACTTTTAACTTTACATAAATGGTTTATTTAAACTTTTTAGTATACATTGATTAATAAATAAAATTTAAGATGGGTTGCATATTAAAATCCATTCGCAAATTTAATACCAATTGAAACGAAAATAAATAAATTATATTTGTAATACCTATTATATAATAGAATATATTTTAAATTTAAATGCTTAAAAATTCGTATTTTTGAAATGGTAACTTGGAAAAAAATAATCTAAAAATACTACTCACTCCCCAATACCTATTGTGCTATAAAAATATATTCATTCCATATTAAATGTCCCCACAGACTTACCAACTAAATTCAATTATTTTTTTATCTAGACATAACTTTTATCATATTTGACTAATCAAATTTGTTTTTTTAGTTTTTATAGGAAATAGAAGTAATATCCCGAATGGTAGTCGGGTTAGTGGAGTAGATGAGTTCGTGACCAAAAAGTCATGCGTTCGCCCCCCTTTACAAACACTTTGTTGGTTTGAGCCTGTCATCTTGTGTGGTTTACCTTCTGGCGCTGGTTTGCAGGCTATAGGGTTTACCCTGTGCTCACTCGTTGAGTAGTGACTACGGTTTCCCTCTCGAAAAAAACAAAAAAGAAGTAATAATGAGTTTTCTTAACAACCGTGCTCCTTCCTCGAACGTCCATTAATATGGAACGAATGTAGTATTATTTTTATTTTTTATATTGGTGTCACATCTATCATTTGTCTGATATCCATCTAAATTGTTTTTATAATATGTTGCATAAATCACTTAGTACTAGTCTCACACCTAATTTAAAAAATATTTTAGACTGCATCTATAATGTCTCGAATTTATTACTAGTCACGCATCTATCATGTCTCATATATATTAGTATCATGTAGATTTGTAGTGTTCAACCCTATTGTTATACGTGTAATTAAGTAGAAGTAATTGATTTAATAAATTGTATTTGGTAATGTCACGTCTCGTCTTGTTCAAATTAGTCTAATTAAAGTTTCGTTATGACCTAATTTTGTCGACTAAAGTTCTGTTGTGATATAATCACACCATGGCTTAGTACTTTATTACTAATTTAATTTATTTGATATTGATATTCCTGACGTAATTAATATAATTTATCTTATATTTTTTTAAAATTTAGTTTGTTTTTTAAAGAATTTATTAGATTTTTAAATATGATTTTTTTAAAACTAATGTTCGTGAGTAAGTTTTATGGAACAAGAGAAAATTAAGATATTTATCATAAACGCCATACTTAATATGAAAGACAACGAAGACATAATGAAACTACGATTTTGATAGAATATATAATAAACTAAATAAATTAAATGTTTAATGTTCATAAATTATCATCCTTTATCCATCAAATTCCAATACTAAATCTTCATAATAATTTATTGCATTAATATCCGTTGCAGTTAAAGGAATATCCTGCGTGGGTGGAAAATTCGTTACCTTCGATACATGCTTGTGAAGGATGAGCATTCAGATATTCACCGATCATTTACCGTGTGTTGATTTAGTCGCACACTAAAATCTTAGAAGTAGTTAAGAGAAAGATGTCAGTAATCATTAAAACCACTTCATAACTCTTGAACGATTTTGTACTCTTGATGTTGCAAACTTAATTGTTAAATGGTTTCCTCCATTCGAAATTTTTGTCCATAATCATAGGTCACCCATACATTATCCATAGAGATTTTAAAATATTGATACACCTCCAATGTCAACCACTTGCATTGCTTATATGTACATATCTCTTGATTCAGTTGGCCATTGATTGTGTTCTTAATCTTTCCACGCATTTAGATAGCGATAAGAACATGAATGTGTGTTGTGAAATAGTGCCCAATATGCTAGTAAGATTTAATAATTATTTTCATCACATCTCATACGTTTATGTTATTGAGTTTATTTTTAAACTATATCTCAAACTTAAATACGTTTGCATATATGTTGAGCTAGTTTATAAAAGTATCAAACTTGATAACTGTTATAATGAAAATAAATATTATGAAAGTATTCAAACTTATTTGTATGAAATGTATAGTAATTTTGCTACAAAATACATGAACAATAAGTGTAGTTCAGCATCGAGTTTAAGTGGTAGTAGTAGTAGTAAGGGAATAAAAATTAGGCCTCATAATTACTACGTCCGATCTTAGTATATATACTAATGATAACCCGATTAATATATAAATATGGTGGCAGTCCAAAGAGCCACAATTTCCTATTCTTTCCAAGTTAGTCAAGAAGTTCCTTTCTATAAGTATGGACATGTTGTAATACACAAATAAACATACAAGATTAATTAGCCAAGCAATTGTAGTACGTTTTGCAATCAAAGACTAAACTACAGTAGAGTATAAGATGCAAGACAAGGAAAATGCAATGGAAGGGCATCAAAATGACATGTTTGATGAACTAATTGATATTGAAGAATAAATTATAGATGAATCTATTGGTGATTATGAAGATGAAGAATAACTTGAATTGGAAGACTAAATTTCGGATGAAGATGATTTGTAATAGAAATTTATTAGTGAATTTGTAGAACTCACGACCCGCAAAAGTATAAACTCTGAAATGTTTAAAACAATAGAATTTATTTTTTATATATTTCAGTCGCATAATGTAATAAAATTTACTTATACAGTTACACTATAATAAACTATACTACCAACCATCACTTATCACAATTTCTTTCATCACTTAAAATAATCAAACTATAATAACATTGTACTTACTTATAATAACCAAACTATAACCACATAGAATATAGTCAAACTAAAATAATTATTTTATCACTTATAATAATCAACACTTGTAGTAATTATAATCAAAACATAATAATTAAACTACAATAACCTTATACCACTTATAAATTATATTATACAAACTATATAATCAAACTATAATAATTTTTTATGAGAGAATAATAACACTTGTACTTTATATGTTATAAATATAAAAGAAAATTGAATTTTTCTCAGATTTTACAAACTCGGATTTCAAAAACCCACCACCTAATAAGAAATGTAGAATGAAAATTATTATGACTTTTGGATGAGTTAAAAAAATATCATGTGTTTCATGTTACTACGACTTTACCATTTGCGTGCTCATCACGGGATAGGAAAGCCATAGTGATTTACCTTTTCTGTGACGGGACAAGACAATGTTCTTATTCGGACGGGACAAAAAAACCGTTGTACCAAAAACCCCCGTGTTTTTACCGACACGTGACGAAAAATCTGACATGCCAAAACTCATCGTACTTTTATTGTTCCTGTGATGGAACCGTGATGGTGATACCTTGAGTGCACAACATGAATTACGCCATGACCTCACATGTTTGTCACCTTATGAATAATATAGCATATATTTTAGTGGGATTAATTATGAA
Organism: Limnanthes douglasii subsp. nivea; assembly: GCA_036936605.1. Taxonomy (NCBI): domain Eukaryota; kingdom Viridiplantae; phylum Streptophyta; class Magnoliopsida; order Brassicales; family Limnanthaceae; genus Limnanthes; species Limnanthes douglasii. The sequence continues at coordinate 262,638,581 of JAUPFV010000001.1, forward strand.
TTTTAAAGATGATCCATTAATCCAACATTTAATTACTCGACCTACAAACTAACTGAAGGTTATGGTCCTCACATGCACTAGTACATCGGATCGTAACAACTTCAGAACTAAATAAAATATTGAATTAATAAGAAATAGTAGTTATGGCCTGAATTAAGAATAATTAGTTTTATCCAAGGACGTTCTAAATAATTAAGGAATATTTATTATGTAAATATAAATGGCTTATTTTTTTAACGTAATTTAATACGATAAAATTATTATTTGAAGCAAAAAAACTAGTTGTCTTTCTTTTCTTCTACTTCTTAAGCTTTCAACCATAATTAGTTTTCTTTATTTGCAAGTTTATTAAAGCCGATATTTCCATTATCCAAATATAGTCCCACGTGCATCTAATAAACTATTGGAAGCTGCACAGTCTGCAATTCACCAAAACATTAGAATAAAAAAAAGTTTTATATTTTAGATCGATAACAAAAAGAATTACAAGACTCAAACCAGTAAGTATCCATCTTTTAATTTTTAGTTTATCTTATAACTTGAAGGATTAACCCTCAAGCGTTGTTTAGAGTTTAAAAACTATACATAAATTTGTGTAAAAATTGGTATTAGACCCTTCTGATTGCTCCATATTTTGGAAGATTTAAACCTTTCGAATTTAGTTTCATGAAACCCCAAACAATTGATTTAGTTTGGGAAAAACCTTTAAATTGTTTTTTTATTATAAGATCTAATTGCATGTTAGGAGATATAAAACATAGTATCCATGTTTATGACTAATGATTCAATTTGAGAGCACATAATTTATTAAATGAAATGCATGACTAAATTTTCCAGGTTCAATTTTTAAAAATTTCAGATCAAAACTCTAATTTAAACCAATTTTGGGTATTGAGTTTTCAGAATCGAGAGTTTGTCACACCAATGACGTATGTGGCCGCAACGAACTACTTTAGAAGACCAGTTCGTTGCGACATGTAGTACACCATCGTGAGAAACCAAACGTTCGTTGCAAGTAGTCATAATTAGCCGCAATGAAATATGCCAAACTATTACAATGGATAGTTCGTTGCGGCCATCCTTGTTATGGGGTCGGCGAACTGCACATGTTTATATTTATTTTAAAAAAGTAGTGTATGTGTATATATATATATATGACTTTGAAAGGTTAAAACTACTATATATTCTTGTTTTTATTCTACCTAAAATCCAGAAAGATATATGATCATTTAGTTAAAATTTTGAAAAACTTATCGTTTAGTTCCAAGATTTGAGTATATGTAACGTGAGTGCTTATTGTCTTGAATTTTAGGAAAACGACACAATTTAATTTTTAGATAATTTAACTTTAATTTATAGTTAGTTTGTTGCTTGTAACCCTTGTAGAACAACTTCAAACCAATTTAGATCTTAAGAAGTTTTAAAACTGACTATATATTTTTTAATTTGTATATTAAACATATTCAAACTTGCATGTTTCAGATGACATGTTTAGTTGTTTTGCCATGTTTGGGAGTAATGGTATATGTTTAAGGGGTATGTATTTATGCATCCACCAATTATGTGTATATTTTTGTTGGTACTTGAACTCTTGTATATACATGATTATGTCTTGCATTCCTATAGATTATTTTTTTCAAGTATGCAGTTTTGAATGACATTCATCTCCATTCATATATCTAAACGTTTGGCGAGATATTTCACATCCTATAATTATTTAGGATGTTTATATAATACTAAGATACAACCATTAAGGTATAATATAGTTAAGATCAATAATCCAGTCGTATTTGTATGAATCATAGTATGAAAAATCCAACAAACATTCTCTGGAACTGATTGGTATACTTGTCATTCTACCGGCATGGGCTCTGTCTAGGTGAGTCATGAAAGAACTGGGTTTGAGGGCTCATATATTAAGGAACGCTTGTTTTGTGTGTGGTCGGCCCCTATGGAAGACTACATCGCATTTTTCCTAATGACGATCAACCCGTTTCATGATGTGCTTGCTGCATTTACTTGCATCATTCTCATGCATATTTGACTTTTAATGTCGAATGATTCGTTAAGTATACCTTGAGATAGTCAAGCATGACCCCAACATAAGTTTTATTTATTTTTAAATATGGTTAGAACCAACATTGGTTTACTTAAAGTGTTGTCTCACTATTATATATGATACAATTTATAATAAAATAACTTATGTCTATTTAAATGGTCAAACTTTAGATTTTAGTATTTGGACGACTCTTAAATAAGATCGTAAATGTTAACTACAAAATTCATATTTTTCGATCTCAATTCATTTGTGATGAGATTATTAAGTATTTTCAATATTAAAGGATGAATAATAATGGGTAATAATGATGATTTAGTCTTAACTGCTAACGGGACTTACAAATTAGATCTCTAAATAAAATAAATTAAGTAATAAAGATAAATTTATATTACCTATATAGTTTAGACCTTAAGTAAACCTACTCCACGATTTCATTTATGTTTAGCTTTTTGAAATATTTAATATATTGATATAACTTCAACCATCATAATTCTCTTCATTCATAACATACATTAAATTTCCAAATTAAATGATGGTAAAACGTTTTTACAGATGATGGTAATTTATTTTTATCTTATAATTCTTAGAGATCTTTGATGGATTGGTATAGTTCCTACCATACGATTTTCTCTTCATTAAGAAAATAAATTAAATTTCCATAATTAAGTGATGATGAAACATCTTGACTAGATAATGGTGATAAATGCATAGAGCAGTTTCAAATTCAATTAGTTGTATAACAGGTTGAGCCTACCATCTCCGCTAAATATTTCAATTAATCTTGTAACAATGTTATACATATTTATGTAATGTACCGTAAGATAAATTAAAATACTATGACAAGTAGGTAGATATTTATCACAAGCATTCATGTCATATATCTTAAAAGTAGGCAAGCAAGATAGTTGATAAGAGAGCCCTTTAAGTATTCTAACAATTCAGGTATGTGAGAGATATATCAAATGAACATAACAAATAAAGTAAATTAAATACAAACAGAGCAGTGAAAGTTCCTATGATAAGAATTGGATAATTCATTATTGATCCTCTTCTTATTTTCCTTCAGAAATAAACATTCAAGTTCCTACTTAAGATTAAGCAGTTGTAGTTGTTCATGAAGGAAAAACTCACGTATTCAAGAAACTATGCAAACTAAGTTAGTATATTAACTTACATAATAATCCAATTTCATATTTTGTAATTTTGTAATAAGTTACACAAGAATACTAAGATTATTTATGATCAACAGAGAATCCAGTTTCAACTTTTTTGATGTCATAAAGAGTTATGCAAGAACATTTAGATACTTTACATCTAACAAAACAATACAGTTGCAGCTCTTGTAATTCCATAAAAAGTTACGTATAAACATTAAAATCCTTTTTTGTTTCACAAAAATTAAAATTATATAATAACTTTTTATATTAATAATACAACATTAATTTTCAAAAGTATTTATTAGTTGAAATTTATGATCAACAATGAATATGTCATTTTCTCTGATGAACTTATCACGGAATTGGTCTTAAACTACTAGGTGTTCAATTTTTTGATTTTGTGGTTATTTTATTTTTAAATAGCGTGTCATTTTGTACCCAAAATTTAATTCGTAAAAGATTAGCCTTCATCATTCCATGTGAATATAAAAGAGTGTCGATTTTTTAGTTTTGTTTAGTTATATTTAAATCTATTGAATAGTAATATTTTCAAAAATTTAATCAATTTGTTATATTATAGGTTTAAATTTCTATAAACCTTTTTCGAATATAAAATAAAACTGAAATACCAAATATCTATAAATAAAATAAGTAGAAAAACTAACTCAAATTTTAAGACTTTATAACTCATTACTTCACTTAATTGTTAAATGTTAACCGCAAAAAGTTTAATATAGTTAAATTATATGCTCTAACAACTACTATTTGACAACCATTCTAGTATTTAGTTTCAAAATTCCTTTGTATTAAGTTTGCTAAATGATAACAATCTTAATTGGATTTTTTTTAAATTAAATTATTTATTTATTTATTTGTATAACTGTTTATTTATTTTAAAATAAAATAGATGATTATTTTTAAGAATATATATTTTAGACGGGAAATGAGTTCCATATGTGTTATAGACATAAATACTGATTCAGAGTGAAACGCAAGAGAAGCTAAAGAGGGATAAAAATCCTAATTTTATTAATAAAAAACAACTCCCTCAACAATGTATAGAAGATATGTTTACATAAGGGTTCAAGTGAAACCCTAAAACCAAAAATATGAAAATTACTAAAATATCCTAAAGTATTAAAAACACAAAATAAGATGATAGATGAGCCCAAATGCCCAAAAGGCCCATAGCTCACGAGCAAAGCTGGTGACTTGTGTCCGTGACGTCGTTTCCTTCGAAACAAGGTGTTGTGGGTCAAAATCAGACACCGGAGCTCCAAACTGTCAATTCACCGTATTCTTCGGGTGATCGCCAGTCTTCATAAATTTCAGCGCTAAACTGTCTGCATCATTCCCGCCGGGGTCGAGAAGATTCGTCCTCGAATCAGAACCAGTCTCCTCGTCAGAAGAGTCACCTGCATAAGGAATCAGATGCTTAATATTAAAGACATGAGACATACGAACATGGCTAGGCAAACGCAGTCGATAAGCATTCGGGATCCGCTCCACAATCTCCACCGGGCCAATCTTCCGGGCGGCCAGTTTGTTGTACTCACTAGCAGGGTACCGATTTTTGGTTAAAACTACCCACACATAGTCACCAACATCTGTAAACACACCAGTCCCAACAGGGCTAGGAATAGGAAACACATCGGCAAACACATCAGTCACAACAGAGCTAGCAATGTGAAATACATCTGCAAACACATCAGTCCCAACAGGGCTAGCAACGGGAAACACATCTGCAAACACATCAGTCCCAACATGGCTATCAATAAGAAACACCTCTGCAAACACATCAGTCCCAACAGGGCTAGCAATAGGAAACACATTAGTCACAACAGAGCTAGCAACGGGAAACACATCTACAAACACATCAGTCCCAACAGAGCTGACAACATGAAGCACATCTGCAAACACATCAGTCCCAACAGGGCTAGCAACGGGAAACACATCTGCAAACACATCAGTCCCAACATGGCTAGCAATAAGAAACACCTCTGCAAACACATCAGTCCTAACAGGGCTAGCAATAGGAAACATATCTGCAAACACATTAGTCACAACATGGCTAGCAACGGGAAACACATCTGCAAACACACCAACTGTCACAACCTCCGTCGTAACCTCCGCCATATCATCATCATATGTATCAAACTTTGGAAAACCATCAGGAACAATGGGGGCCGGTTCAAATGCCTCGTGAGAGAAAAGACCCCTAGCACCCGCAGCATTCGGACATTCTACCTGACGATGCCCTAATTCTCCACAGTCAAAGCAACGTAACTTACCAGCAGAACGGTTGGACGCACCAATGGGAACAATGGGAACGATTGGACGTGGAACTGGTTTGGACGCCGAAGTCCGTGAAGGAGCACCAGTCCGTACGCCAATCTGGGTCCGGCGAGCCAACTATTTTTCTGCTTGGAGGGCACGCCGATGGGCTTCGGAAACAGAGCACGAGTCGAACATGTTCAACACATCTTGAAGCTGAAGACGCAACCCACCAATATAGCGGGATACCCGCTGATGCGGCGACTCGTTCACATTCGTACGAGCCAGCAACTGATAGAATTCTTTTGTATATTCGTCCACAGATCGTGGTCCTTGACGAAGATTCTGAAGTCGCTGGAATAGTTCCCGCTCGAAGTTGTAAGGTAGGATAGCCTTGCGGATTTGTTTTTTGAACTTCTCACAACTGCGGACTTTATCCTTGCCTTCACGCTCACGGTTCGTCTTCACTTGCTGCCACCAAGCCTGTGCCCTGCCGCGTAGGTGGATGGTGACCAGCGCGACCCTTCTCTCCTCAGGAACTTGCTTGAAGTCCAGCACTTCCTCAATCTGGGATAACCAATCAACAAGCGCCTTTGCCTTAAGGCTACCATCAAAGTCCGGGATGTCTACCTTAAATCCAAGCTCCCAGCGGCGGCCGTGATAAGTATTCTGTTCGAACCCCTCCCCAAAAGGGTTATCGATACCTTCAACCTCCGTGCCTTGTTGCCTGGCGTTAAGATCAGCCATCTGACGGGTAAGATAAGCCACCTGACGGCGTAGGTCAACAACTTCACGATCACCGAAATCACTTGTATCTCTAATCAATGCAGCGCCACCGCGACCACTCGTTCTTCCTCGCACCATCTCGCAAGACTGCCTGTGTCTGATACCACTATGATTCAGAGTGAAACGCAAGAGAAGCTTTTTAAAAACCCTAATTTTATTAATAAAAAATAACTCCCTCAACAATGTATAGAAGATATGTTTATATAAGGGTTCAAGTGAAACCCTGAAACCAAAAATATGAAAATTACTAAAATATCATAAAGTATTAAAAACGCAAAATAAGATGATAGATGAGCCCAAATGCCAAAAAAGGCCCATAGCTCACGAGCAAGGCTGGTGACTTGTGTTCGTGACGTCGTTTCCTTCGAAACAAGGTACTGTGGGTCAAAATCAAACACCGGAGCTCCAAACTATCAATTCACTGCATTCTTCAGGTGATCGCCAGTCTTCATAAATTTCAGCGCTAAACTTCACTTAATTGTTAAATGTTAACCGTAAAAAATTTAATATAGTTAATTTATATGCTCTAACAACTGCTATTTGACAACCATTCTAGTATTTAGTTTCAAAATTCCTTTGTATTAAGTTCGCTAAATGATAACAATCTTAGTTGGAATTTTTTTTTCAAATTAAATTTTTTATTTATTTATCTGTATAACTGTTTATTTATTTTAAAATAAAATAGATGATTATTTTTTAGAATATATATTTTAGACGGGAAATGAGTTCGATTAATATTGTGTTGTCCATTATGTGTTATAGACATAAATACCAACCCTAAACTAAACTCTCTTGTCCTTAATTACTTTAGAAAAGTTTAATATCATTCATTATCTTAAATTTATCAATTATCGTTTATATTTATATTTTTTAAAAAATATTTAGATTATTTTTTACTCAATATATAAAAGTGTTTTTTGATAATTTTCTGATTGTCTTTTTTACGAGTATTTTTTTCTTTTCATTGTCTGATTCAGACGGATAATTATTATTTTTTCACGGCTTCTTTAAATCCATATTAATTATTATTATTATTATAATAGATTCGATATATTTATTTATTTTCATCTTCATTTTCAATACAATTTTAATTTCTAATAATATTGATTAGGTTCTTTTGTCAATATTGTTGTTGTTGTCACTATTTTTTTTTACTGTCTATTTCTTATCTTTGATGTTTTCACCATAAAAAAATTTAAAAATAATAGTGACACGGTATAACAGGAGAAATGAAAGTAATAACAGTTTTCTTCTTCTACGAGATAAATATGGTGAAAGCAGCTAATATTTATTTTAAAAAATCATAAGAAATAGTAAGTAATTTTGAATGGAGTTGTCAGACCCAATTTTTTTCTATCGAACAACCCTTTGGTAAGGTTTTACAACAAATTTTTAAATATACTACCACCATTTTGATGATGGAGCCAACAACATTAATTATATTTTATTATATTTACAAACAAATACAATATAATAAGATATCGTAGTACTTAAAGAAGGGGAAATGTATACTACGTGTTCTCCCTCCTGAGACAAAAGCATAGTGGCACATGCTTCAAAAGGAACGATTGTGATCGAGCGACTTGTGCTTTAATCCGAAGAGCCGACATAATAGGCTACGGCTAAATCCTATTTCACGAGGATAACTATCTCTAAAATTTTCTCAAATCTAAAAACATATCAAATATGTATTTTATTTCCGGTAGGACGAAATCTTTTCAATTGGTGGTAAATTTTTTGCGTCAAACGAATATAAACTATCCAACTGTCGAAAGATTTCACTCGGGAGTTGAAAAGATCTCATCTGACAAAAACTTCTGAGTGGTTAAAAAAGTCTCACTCGACTGATGAATAAACGAAATATAAATATAAAACCATATAAATTAAAAAAATCTTTTTTTATGGATAATTAACTATTTGAGTCCAAATTTAACCATAACCAACATCATACTCAATATTTCACTATTTAAACTTACTTTCTATATTTATTTATTTATTATAGAAATTGAGATGTCATGTAGAGAACATAAAATGGAGAAAAATACAGGTAAGGGTATATTCTCTGGTTGATGCTACACAAACACAACCCAACCACTTGCTAATTTGAACTAACCTATACCTATGATATTTGTTCTTCAAAAACCCTACATACTACATTCATCTTAAAGGGATAAAGACAAATCATTGTTGCATTCCAAATTTAGTAATAATGGTGGCCCCCTTTGGATGCTCAAAACACATGCCACCAATCAAAATCAACCACATTAGTCCATGATCTTTCTAGAGATGATAATTTGATATTTTACCTAAATTTATAAAGTTGTAAACTAGTTTGGACACCGGTAACTAGGCACTGAGTTAACCAACTAGGGCCTAAAGTAGTTGTCTGCTACGTTTTGTTGAGTATTGGATTAATTGTAGGAATATGTTTAGTTAAATATTGTCGAACAAACAAATCTACACTTGGTCTAAAAAATTAGTTATATGTATATTCTACCAGTTAACTTAGTTTTAGAAAAGTAAGAACAAATTTATAAAAGATAATTAGTTTAAAACTCACAAAATCCAAAATGAAAGCTTAAATTCGGATTTGTTTCAACCCAAAGAAAATTCTAATTTCTTTAGCATAACTAAAAATGATTTTAATTTAGTCCCTGAATATATATGTGTTAGGTGCTACCAAAAGTCATACATCCCACATCGATTAAACATGGGAAGAAATATCTAAATATAAGTTAAGAATACATCTCCATCAGTGTGAGGCCTTTCGGAAGTGGACCAAAAGCAAAGCTTTGTACTTATATACAAAGGCGGAATATACGGACCCCCAAACGGTATCTTTTACAATTTAATCCTTAAAACTGTTTAGTCTCTATAAATTATACAAAATTACAAACATACACCAGTCACATTATTTACAATTTAATCCTTAAAACTCTATTTCCATATCAATTTCGTCTTCTTATTCTTCTCCAACTTTCAAGTCTAATTGATTTTCTCTAGTTATAGGTTCATTGTGTCGCTATCTCATTCTTTCACAAGTAGCTTCACGTACAACTAGAAAACTGTAGGAAGCCTCATAACCTACGATTCACCAAAGCCATCCGAATCAAAAGAATATTTCATTGCAGATCAATAAGGAAAACATATACAAGTTGCAAACGAGTAAGTCTTCATTTTTTTATTTGCATCAGAGAATCAAAAGAATATTTCATTTCAGACCAATAAGGAAAACATATACAAGTTGCAAACGAGTAAGTCTTCATTTTTTTATTTTTTATTTGTTTTTTATAACTAGAGGGACTAGCTCTCAAACGTTGTTTAGGGTTTACAAACCCTACTATGAATTGTATAACATGCTTATCAATTCATATGGATTGTTTATTTTATTTAGTCATAATGTTATATACATAATCCTAAAATTTCATCTTCATCACAAAATGCAAATCTTTAACATACAATAATGTTGCTACATTATATTCCCTACGTAAATTTGATTTAGTTTCAAACGTTGTCTAAAAATTAAAATTTAAGTAAAATGTAATATTGATACAAGGCTAATCGAAGTTTCAAACTTGAAAAATTTATTGGTCATGGGAAGAGAAGATCTGCTATTTTCGTATATTCTAATACACACATTTGAAATTTAGATGAGGTACTAAAATATTTCATATATGAGTTTTATTATACACACAATCAAAATAAATTGTTTGAATACAAATTAACAACGTCATAAAATATATGTTATTTCTCGTGATAATAATAAACTCCATAAAATATATAATTTATATGGTATGTGTTATACGATATTGATAATTTATTTTTTCATGATTTACATATATGATTCATCATGCATCCCGTAGAGATATGTACTTCATCCAATATCGTAATATGCTATTTTTTTATCATACAATATGATCATTATATTATTTTATTTATTTACATGTATTTGATGTGATATCTTGGGGGTAAACTATAAGTTTCAACAAAACATCAAATGCGAAAACAAATGAAAAGTTGTAGCTCTTTTTCCATATACCTATTTTAAGTTTTTCTTTTGTCACAAAAATTAAAATCATATAATAACTTTTTATATCAATAATACAATATTAATTTTCAAAAATATTTATTAGTTGAAATTTATGATAACAATGAAGATTCGTTTTCTTCGATAAACTTGTAACGGAACGGAATTAATGTTTTACCACGACGTGTTTAAAAATCTTAATTTTGTGGTTATTTTGTTTTTAAATAGCTTGTCATTTTGCACCAAAAATTAATTCATAAATTATAAACATTCATCATTCTATATATAAAAAAAACATTATCAATTTTTTAGTTCTGTTTAGTTATATATACTTCTATTGGGACGTACTTTCAAAAATTTAATCAATTTATTATATTATATGTTTAAATTTCTACAAACCTTTCCCAATATAAAATAAAAATGAATACCAAATATAGTTGGTATGACTCATTACTTCACTTAATTGTGAAATTCTAACTTCAAAGAGTTTAATATAGTTAAATTATATGGCAGAACGACAGCTATTTGATAATCATTCTAAAATTTAGTTTCAATTTTTTTCCATTAAGTTCGGCTAAATGATAACAATTTCAATTGGAAACTTTTTTTTTTCAAATTAAATTTATTTTTATAATTTATTTATTTATTTTGAAACAAAACAAATGATTATTTTTAAAAATTTATATTTTAGACAGAAAATAAATTCGATTAAAATTGTGTTGTCCATTATGTGATATAGACATAAATACCACGTAATACTCCTAACTAAGCTCTCCTGCCTTTAATTACTTAATTTTTTTTTAATAACATTCATTATGTTAAATTTATCAATTGTCACTTAATATTTATTTTTAAAAAATATTTAAATTATTTTTCATTCAATATATAAAACTTCATTTTGAATAATTTTATAATTGTTTTGCGAATATTTTTCTCTTTTCATTATCGGATTCAGATGGATAATTATTATTTTTTCACGATCCATATTAATTTTTTCTATATTTATAGATTTAGTACATGTTTTTTTCCATATTCATCTCCAATACAATTTTAATGTTTAATAATTTTGATTAGGTTTTCTTGTCAAAATTATCGTTGTTGCCACTATTATTTTGCGGTCTATTTCTTATTTTATATTCACCGTCAAAAAATTTAAAAATAAAAATGACACAGTGTAACAAAAAAAAGATAAAAACGGTAACACTTTTCTTCTTTTACGAGATAAATATAGTGAAAGCATTTAATATTTATTTTGAAAAGGCGAAAACATAAAAAATATTAAGTAATTTTGAACGCAGAAGACGATAGTTGTCAGACCCGATTTTTATTATCGAACAACCCTTTGGTACAGTTTCAAAGACAGATTTTTGAATATATACTACCACCATTTTGGTGATGGAGCCCATAATATTAATTATATTTTATTATATTTACAAACAAATACAATAAAATAAGATACTGTAGTACTTAAAGAAGGGGAAATGTATACCACGTGTCCTCACTCCTGAGGCAAAAGCATAGTGGCACATGCTTCAAATTGAACGATTGTGAGCGAGCGACTTGTGCTTAATCCCCAGAGCCGACATCATAGGCTACAGTTTATGGTTAAATCTAAATCCGTGGTAAAAAAAATGATAACCATTTTTATAATTTTATTAAATTTAAAAATCAAAAATATATTTTTATATTCGTGGGACAAAAAATCTCATCCGGTAATTGAAAAAGTCTCGTCCGACAGATAACCAAACAGAATATAAAAACCAAACAGTAAACATTATTACAATATTTAAAACCAGAATTAGCCATAACCGACATCATATTCATGTCTTCGTTATTTTGATTTAGTTTTTTATTTTATATTTGTTATCGAAATTGAGATCTAGAAAACATAAAATGGAGAAAAATACACGTAAGGGTATATTCTTTGGTTGATGCTACACAACCCAACCACTTGCTAGTTGCTACTTTGAACTAACCTATGAGGCTATGATATTTGTTGTTCAAGAACCCTACATACTACAATCATATTAAAAGATAAAGACAAATCATTGTTGCATTCCAAATTTAGTAATAATGGTGGCCCCCTTTGGATGCTCAACACATGCCACCGATCAAAATCAACCACATTAGTCCATGATCTTTCTAGATTATAATTTGATATTTTACCTAAATTTAGAAAGTTGTAAACTAGTTTGGACACCGGTAACTAGGCACTGAGTTAACCAATTAGGATCTAAAGTAGTTGTGTGGTATTTTTTCCAAAGGAAATCCGCCGCCCGTTATTCAGAGTGCAACCGCACAGGTAAATTTTAAGTTTGACGCGATAGTCTCCAAATCATATTTTTTTTTTCGGAAGAGAATCTGCAACCGCTATTCAAAGTGCAATGAGTGTGCATATGATAAACCTTCAGTCTGACACGATAGCCTCAAAACCAATGCAAAAAAGTAAACCACACAAGTTGAAATACTCAACTCAAAAAGCGTATGTAAATGAATTCAACTCATTACTTTTGATCACAAACATACCTTATTCAATCAACGCGGCTACCCTTTGAGAGATGTAGTTGTCTGCTATATTTTGTTAAGTATTGGATTAATTGTATAATAGGAATATGTTTAGTGAAATATTCTCAAACAAACAAATGTATACTGGTCTAAAAATTTAGTTATATGTATATTCAACTAGTTAAATTAGTTTTAGAAAACTAAGAACAAATTTATAGAAGATATTTAGTTTAAAATTCACAAAAACCAAAATGAAAGCTTAAATCCTCATTCGTTTCAACCCAAAAAAAAAATTAATTTGTCCAGCTAAAAGTATTTTATTTTATTTTTAGACCTTTTTTTATTAAAAACTCGATACCTTTTTTTTTATTTTAATAAAGTATTTTTAATTAATCTAAATGTAGTTTGGAGTCGATAAAATTATATTTTTTTATTAATATATATATATATTATAATATTAAATGGTATATTGAAAATTATAAAAAAAAACTCCAGCAATTAACATGTAAAACAAATAAATAATAATAAATAAAATATTTATATTAAAAAAGTAAAAAATGATAGATCGGGGTGATCGAAAGGTTGTACCATAGCACTCAATGATAATACGAAAGTAGTTGGTCAGGTGAACGTGGATAAATGTTTGAATAAATAATTTTTTATTATAAGAGTTGGTGAATGAAGTATGATTTTAGGATATATGATTTATTTTATATATATATATATATATATAATGTATTTGGCAAGTGATAGATGTCGTGATCGAATGTTTTTACTATGATACAATTGAGTTAATGAAATGTGAAACATTTCGTTATTTCAATCCGATGTTATCGGATTTGCATGTTTGATAAAATCGAAAAATATGCCTTTGCGAGTTAATGATTTATTTTAATTAAAGTTCTGATAGATTTGTTCAGTAATGTTTTAATTGAAGTATGATTTTATTGTATAACATGTCAATGAGTTTTGATTTTTTTTTCATATTGAAAATTGTGTCAAACTCGATCGAAATCCATATAATAGATTTTAACACTAATCAAGACTAAGACTAGCTTACAATGTTATTAGCATTTTCTAGTTGATATACAATATTTTTAATTTTAACTATATTAATACACAATATTTTTATTTTTAACCATATTAATATAAATAAATATGTTGGTTAATTTCAAATTCATTATATTAAAACCTATAAAATTGTTATCCAAATTATAAAAATATAGTCCATCTAATGAAAAATATATATATTATTTTTGTTAAAAAAGATATGTTTTTAAAAAAATGGAATATTTTATTAGAATAATGTTTTTCGTCGAAAAATATAATAAAATTATTAATTTTGTTTTTTAACATTACATAGAGTTCCATAACTATATGTTACAGAATAAACTCGATCGATTACTTGATCAGTTATCTTACATCGTTTGGATTGAAAATAATATATAAGTGAATGAAATATTTCAATTAGTATGAGGCATTTTCGGAGTACACCAAGAAAAAACCGTGTAGGTCTTCTAGCCGATCCAAAACAAACAAATCATACTAACAAGTGAGACCTAATTCACACTTGTGTATTTTTGACATAGTATAAAAGTCAAGTTCTAAGTGATGTGTTTATGTTTTCCATTAGGGATTGCAACATACCAGATCCGGTGTTACCCACACGAGTACCCGCGAACTACCGCCGAATGAAACCTGTTGTAAATACTTGAACCCAACCCGAACCGAACATAAACCAAAGCCAAAAAATAAAATTAAAAATTTAACAATAAATTGGAAAAAAGAGTACCATAATATTTTAAAGTTACACATCCGCCAAACTATCCCAAAACAACATAAAATCTAAAGCAAACATCCATCAATTCTAGAAAATTAAAAATAAGCATTCGTTAAATATTAAAAGTAAAAAACAAATGTCTTCGTTAGCTTCCACCCTTTATGCTTCAATAATCGACCACCTAATGCAAAAACTTCAATCATTTTCTTATTCAATATTAACCAACACATTACTACTTGTTCCTATAGTCGCGGGTATGAATGGTGTTGGATAATTGACATTTAGCAAAGACATTCAAACCACCCTCGAAACCGACAACGATATTATTGTTGATCGATCAGTGGCGGATCTAGGAATCAAAATAACAATGGCTAATTTTTTTTTATAAAATTCAGTCTACACGATTCCTGATTCCTTCGTCTTAAAATGGTTTTATTATCAATTTTAAATTATCATTTAGAAAAAATGTTTCCCATGGTATACAACTACCTTTAGGCATTTCTAATATATCTTAATATATTATTTAATATATAAATCTTAATATTTATTAATATATTATTTTAAAAGATATTTCAAAATAAAATAAAACAAAATAAAATTTATTGTATAAAATATATTTTTAAAAATAGATTAAATAAAATCAAATTGGTTAGGTAAAAGATATTTTTTTAAATATATGGAAATAAAATCAAAAAATTTATATAAAACATATATGAAAATATATAATATAAATAAATTATTTTATTGAAAAAAATTAAAAATATTCCAATATATATTGTTTAACAAGTGTGTAAGCATATTAAAAATAAAATTAATTATTTTATAAATACTAATCATAATATATTTCTAATTAAAGTATTTAAAAAATATAAAAGAATAAATTTTAAATTAATAGTTAAAATATACTTTAAAAATATTTTAAAAGATATGATTGAAATAAGAGAATTGCTAAAAAAAGGCAATCCACCAAGTCTTCGTCTTTTCTGATTTTGAAAATTACTCGGCGAAGTTAATTTTTTTAACGACTTCACCCTTCACGAAAACCTTTAAATAGAAGGAATTACTAGGTGAATTTACCATAATTTCGAAAAAAACATAGTACTATCTCTTTGTCTCTCCTTTCTCTCTAAAAACTAAACTATAATTAAAAACTTAAATTTAGATTAGAAATCCAAAGTACTAATTGTCAAATTGATACTAAAGTAAAACTAAATTAATACAAACTAAAATTTGTCCAAATTAAAATCTAATTGAAATATGAAATTAAACTAAATAAATAACAAATCTTATTAAAACTAAAATTAAAATCAAAGCGCACAGAATTTACCTTTGCACTTAAAATCAAAGCGCACAGAATTTACCTTTGCACTTACCAACCCAACGACGGATACCAAACCCACTAACGGTAATCTAGTCTTACCCATCGCAAGAATAACTTGCACTAAGGTCACGAACAGTCATCAAACCCTTCACACTAGCGTCTTTCACCAACACCATCCAAACCTTTCACACCAAACCTTTCACACCAGCGTCTCTCACTAACACCTGTTACGAAAGCCTCTCACGAACGAGACCTCCACCAGCAGAAAAAAAAAGTTTTATCAGAAAAAAATGACTCTTGAGATTTTTTTAGCAATTCTCTTGAAATAAATACAAATTTTCTAACTAAAAAAATAAGTAAATATACTAACTAATGTGTAAATTTTTTATATATGTAAGTTTGAACTTGATTTATGAATCTTATCTATTTATTTGAAATCGAGTTCTTCCTTTTTTTTTCTAATTTAATTTATTTAATTAAAATCTCTAAAATCTTTACATTTTTTAATTGATTTTATTAAAATCTCATGTTCTTTATTTTCTCTATTTTGTTTACTTTATCTAATTAAAATCTATATTTTTTTAATCAATCTAATTAAAATCTTCATCTTCTATCGTCTTCTTCTTTTTTTTCTCCTTTTTTAATTCATTTAATTAAAACATCACCTTATAAACAAGAATCCTTTAACTCTAATCAAATTTGTAATGCAAAACAATAGAATAGGACAAAAATAATAAAAAAATTAATTTTGGGAGAAAATATTAAACCAAATAAAATGAAACAAATTATTGCAAAAAAAATTGAATAAAAAATTAAAACACTTATAGAATCGGTTATATTGGTAGCCAATATAGATAGACTATATCTTCCAATTTATAAATATTTTAACTTAAAAATTTTAAAAATTGCCTTAAAACCCGCTATTATCCAATATTTTAATTTAGAAATAATAATTATTTCAGATTTTTAAATTATAATTTTCCTTAAGAATACATATTATCCTAAAAAAAACTATATAAATTAATCCATATTTTATGGTAAATCGGGGCAGCGCCTCTATGTAAATTCGCCACGACATGAGAATTAACTTATCAAAGACATTTAAACCTTCATAAAAAAAATTATTTTTTTATGGCCTCTGAGTTTTAATACAGCAAGAATAAGTAATAATCATTCTCCTATGGCCAACAACATTCCACCCTGTCAATGTTTTAAAACCCAAATCCAAGAATTTAATTCACAAGAATGTCTCAATAACCCACAAATGCGATCATTTTATTATCTCATTTGACAAAAGAGCTAAAGAATTCCTTCAAAAATTATCAAAGCATACCTTAATGAGAAAGTTTTATACTGGAAAACTAAGAATGAAAACTATCAAATAATTTTTTAGGAAGTTCAAGTTCTTAGGAAGTTACTCGATGGGACTTTAGACATGTCTTTATTGAGTTCGATCATCAAAAAGATCTCAGGATAATTTGGCACAGAAACGTTTGGATAGTGAAACAAAACAATGAGATTATTGAAATGGTTTCCTCATTTCAATCCTAACTACGAATTCCCAATCACACATGTCTCGATTTCACTTCCTAACATCCCTCAATTCATATATAATGAAGGTGTGATTGGCGAAATTGCAAAAGCAATTGGCTCCCCTCTTACTGGTTCCTACAAACAACAAAGTCAGACATAACTGTTGTAAAATCTGGGCTGAAATCAATATCTCCAAGATATTAATCCATGAACTTTGCATCAAATTTGGAGATGAAAAGGAATTTTGGATTGACGTAATCTATAATTCTCATCCAGAGTATTACAATCATTGTTATCACATTGGGTACTCAAGTAAAGATTGCAAGAAAATCACTCAACCTCAAAATAATACAACTGTTGAACATAACAATATTCTTGTTACTCCAAGACTAAAGTCTATCATAGTAAAACATGATGAGCCAAATAATAAAAAACTTGAAACTCTTGATTTGCCAGTTCCTACAAAAAAGATACATAAGGAAACTAACCTAGAGATCCTTGTATGCCTTCCTAATTTTTCCTAGAACCACACTTTAAGCTCTAATCCTTGTCCAATTCGAGTCTCCAATCAAAGAAAATGTGCGAAGCCTTCCTTGCTCACCTGAATCCAGACTGAAAGATAAAAGAACTGGGTTAAAGAAAGTGGAATCCAAAAGAATAAAAAAATGATGTTAAACCCTCTTCATCCAGTAAATGACAATCAAAATCTTGAATTGGAATTGTAAGAGAATTAGGTAACAAACAAACTATGAGAAGGCTTAAATCTCTAAAACAAATCTGAAAATCCAAGCTTTTGGCAATCCATGAGCTTGTGATTCATCAATCCAAGCAAAAGGTAATTTCTAACAAGCTAAAATTCTATTGTTTTTACAGGAAATATAAGCAACAAAATCTGGATCATGTGGTCTCAAGAGTACTCAGTGAATATTCTGGTAAATGAAGATCAGTTAATCCACTTAAACATTCAACATCCTTCTCTAAACAAATACATTAGAGCTACTGTGATAATGCCAAATACAAAAGAGATCTTAGAATTCTTATATGGGACATTTTAAGGGCTATTGATGATCCCACTAAAGAATGGATCATCTTTGGTGATTTTAATGCTATTAAGAATATCAATGAGAATCTTTCATGCACCTCTACTGAACTCATAAGCATATAAGAATTCAGTAATATAATTTTGGACTGCAATCTACTAGATGCAGTGTTTTCTAGACCAAAGAGTCTTGATGGAGTTCTTTACAACAACTCATGGCTGAATTATTTTGACAATACAAAGGTTGTCGATTTTGCTAAGAACTATTCTGACCATGCTCTTATTAAGATCACAATTGCTTCAACTTTAGAAAAAATTAAATCTTATTTTAAATTTCTAAATATGTGGGTAATGCATTTTGGGTTCATGGAATTGGTTGAGAAGAGTTGGGCTGAAGAATGATGGGAAGTCTTATCCAAAGGTTTCGGCACAGTTTCAAAAGACTAAAGACTCATTTAAAAACCTAAAACAAGGATTTGTATGGAAATGTATTTGATGTCATTAAATAATCAGAAGAAGAAATCAATTTCCTTGAAGCTAAGAATCAACACTCTAACTCTGAGGAGGATAAAAGCCATCTTCCTAAGGCTAAATCCACTCACCGCATCCTCCTTGTCAGGGAAGAATCTTACTGGAAAATGGTTGACAGACACTGACAAAAATATTGTTATTTTTCATAATTTTGTTAAAAAAAGGACCAAGAAGAATAAAATTACCAAGATCTGGAATGTTTCTTAATGGTTGGACACTCAAGAAGCAATCAACAACTCTGTTGTAGATTTATTACCTTTTAATTGACTCTTCCAATTTGACTACCAATGAGTATCTGTATGAGATTATTCCTATGTTGATTAATGAAGAGGAAAATTACATGCTAATGGCCTTTACAGAAGAAAGTGAAGTTCATAATATTGTTTGTTCTCTTGATTCTAATTCTGTTACAGGGCCTGATGGTTTTAACAAACAATTCTATAAGTCATGTTGTCGTATAATCTCAAAAGATTTATGTGAGGGTGTTCATGATGTTTTCAAAGGCTGCCTGATTTCTATGGATATTCAAGCTACTATCATCTGCCTAATTCCCAATAGCCATAATCCTAGTTCTTGGAAATAATTTAGACATATCAGTCTGACTACAATGATGAGCATAATTATTTTTAAGGTTATCAATAATATACTAGCTTCAATCATGCCTAAGCTTATTTCTAAAGAGCAAAGAGCCTTTGCAAGCGGAAGAAGTATCTACAAAAATATCCTTATTGCTCAAGAAATTAGTCTTGATCTCAACTCAAAAACTAGAGGAAAATATGTCATTCTAAAAATTGACATGGCTAAAGCCTTTAACAGACTTAGCCACAGGTTTATCTTAAATATCCTATCTGATTTTGGTTCCAATGTTCAATTTTTATCCCTGATTAAATCATGCATCAGTAATGTACACTATTTTATAATCATTAATGGAGAATTGAAGGTTTTTTTTAGAGCAACGCAGGGTCTTAGGCCAGGAGACCCTCTGTCTCCTAGCCTTTTCATTCTAGCAGAGGAATATTTGATAAGAGTGATTAAGAAAATCAATGAATAAAATAGCTTCATAAATTACAAATCAAGGGATATCTTATCATACCATGTATGGACTTCGATGATAACTTTTGATCTACAACAATGGCTCATCTTCCTCAATCATATAGATTAAGAGATTCATGGAACATTATCAAAATATCTCAAGTCAGCTTATAAACTCTGATAAATCAAAGCTCATTATTTCTAATAGAATTTCAATATAGAGAGTTCATAATCTGGAAAAATGGGTTTCAATCACAAATACATTGTATTCAAGTATTTGGGCTCTGTTATAAGTTTTTCTACCAATATCATGAATTTTGAAGACCTTATCTCAAAAATTAGGAACAAAATCTCTGATTTGGATGATTATTTGCTGTCATTTGGAGGGAGATTAGTGTTAATTCATTTTGTGCTGGTTGCCTACCCTATCTACCTCATCCTACACACCACTCTGCCTAAATGGGTCATTGTTAAAATTGAAACACTTTTCAATAAATTTCTTTGGGACGATTATTTGTTGTCATTTGGAGGGAGATTAGTGTTGATTCAATCTGTGTTGGTTGCCTACCCTATCTACCTCATCCTACAAACCACTCTTCCTAAAGGGGTCATTGTTAAAATTGAAACACTTTTCAATAAGTTTCTTTGGGGTAACAAGGAGAATAAGAATACTATAAACTGGTCCAAATGAGATAAAATTTGCAAGTCGTATGAAGAAGGGGGTTCTCAAATCGTTTGAGTGAAGTAAGTTTCATGACTATTCGTGGCATAAACTCAGCGATCTGATCGTATCATTCAGGATCAACACCGCCCTAAGGGTGCACTATCATCACGAACCAAAGCAGGGTTAGTCACTATGAACCACGTGTTCTTCTTTATCAAAACAGAGTACATCGCGTAAGTATTATCCTCACCACCCTCGTATGATGCACCTAGAGTGGTGAAAAAATGATGTTGTCAATTCTCCCACAACAAAGGATCCTAAGTATACATTTGAATATTCTTCTTACTTACTTTTCTGGGAGCAGTAAGATGTATTTTGAACGGCATTAGTTGGATGTGGCTCATCTGACGAGTGACACGATCTTGGTAATAAGACACAATAACGTCAAACGCCTTGAGTATAAGCTCAACCCAACTAATCGTAAAGAACGGACGCACATCCCGTAGCTAAACATACGAAAGAAAAATGATATGAAAGGAGAGATATAGTTAACAAACATGAAAATATAAATATTATGCAGCATAACGTTTAAATTTTAAAAAAATACAACTTACATCTCCTTCGGTGCACATCGATAATGCGTGCCTCAACTTCTCGCGTATCACCTGTGAAGAACATACCTTCTCTGGCGCGTACCAGCAGATATATGGTAACGCTAAAGCATAATCGCTAAATAAGAGAACACGAAACTGATGAACTTAGAAAATCCTTAGTGAATGTTCAGATTTGGAAATGTTCGTAAGAGAGGATCAGACTAGGGAATATTCGTATAAAGTGACAACAAATAATTAAATCAGTGGTTTCTAGAAAAGAAAAGAGACAAAAGGACTAAATGTAGCAATAATTGACTAATCATTGGCTCATTTCCCCAAAATGGAATGTCCTTTATATAATAAATGAGGTAGATAGTAAAATTACATAATTACCATCATGAAAGTGGAATTCTCACCCCCACTATTTCACTATTTATAGACACGTTATTGGGGTGTATCATTTGACCCCTATATATCTTATGTTTGCTTTACTTTGGTCCTTAACCACTAAATATATAATTGTGGTCTTATTTGTGGAATAAATTACATACTGATCACCTATATTTTCTTTCCCTTATCAGTAGCCCCCTAGTCCATGCACAGATATCCGAGCGTGGACTGCAGTTGCCTTTTGACCCTGGTCGGATCGGAAGCCTTTGTCACTCGGAATTTATCTACTCAGGTCGGAAACCTTAGTCTCTTGGTGAAAATCTGATTGGGTCAGAAACTTTTAGCCTCTTGGTGTAAGTCTGATCGGGTCAGAAACTTTAGCCTTTTGGTGAAAGTTTGATATGGTCGGATCGGAAGTCTTTGCATTGATGACCTCGTCTCTAGTCATGATGACCGCACCTAAGCAATCATTTCCTCTAGGCTCGCGTGCCCCTTCTTCGCTATTATCGAGTCAAAGATTTTTTAAGTGGCAGAGTTACAACTGGACACGTGTCACGCTTTCGCCCAACTTGCCAACATATCTTTCGAGTCTGTTCGACACAGGGTAGCATGTCAAAATACCGTTACTCTTTAATTGTTCACCTTCTGGTCCCTTTCACTATAAATATCTACCTCTTTCTCTGAGTGAAAGTTTTCTTTTCTTTCGATTTCTACTTGTCTTTTCGAAAACATTTGTTCTAGAGAGAGAGAACATCTTTAAGCCAACTTCTTGTTTTCAATTTACATGCCTAACAAGTTTGTCAACCTCGAAAGGTATAAACTCTTGAGGTGGTTCAACATTTTCAACCGAATCAGCACTCGTAGATGCAAGAGAGTATCCTTCACATACAGAAATTTGGGAGTCAACCTTCCGTGATAACTGGTCACCTATCCGTGAACGTTCCTTCAGTTTTGTTACACCTTCCCCCGGTCAAGCTCGCCTTTATAATAGCGGGGTTGACCCTTCTGCATCTTCAACACCTCATGAGTTTCCTTTTCGGCCTTCTCCCTTCATAATAATGGGTGACGAGAAAGGAAGACCAACTGCCAAGGATACTAGAGATAATGTTAAAAGAAAGAGGTCACCCAACCCAGCAACAAAGTCGGTTAGGACGAGGATTTCTGCTTCAGCAGCAACTCCCCAAGTAACCCCACAAGGGTTGCCGCAAATGACTCCAGAAGTGAGCCTAGCCCTAGGAAAACTTTGACGAGGGGAGTCCGACCAGAACCATCTATAACATCCATTCCTGAACTTCAGAAGAGAAATTTGACCGATGAGCCTGATGATGACAAGGAGCAACCTGACATGGTAGTGGTCGAAGTGCAACCTCTTCAGGTTGTTCCTGCTCCCATTCCTCCCCCCGGATTATCCGAGTCGGGTCATGCTGCTTCTTCTCCTCATTTGGAACCTACCACCGGTACACCCCCTCAAAGTGATGAGACTTCTTTGGTAAAAGGTAAGAATAAAAAGAAGCGTACCACAGGTTTGCCTTCGAACATAAAGGATATTTTAGCCGAAAAACTTCGTGGCATTGAGTCTAAACATCTCTTGGCGCTGTATACAGTGAAGTATAAGTATTTTTATCCGACTGAGGAAGTCAAACTAAGAGACCGTTAGAGGATTCCGAGAAACATCACAAATTCAACTTCCCACCGTTGGTGAAACTCCGTTGTCTGCCCAGAATGATGAGCTAGTTCTTTATACCGAGCTCATGAACTGGGGTCTTCGTCCACCCCTTGAACCTGTCTTCGCCGACTATTTTTACGTGATCGAATTGTGTCCCTCTCAGGCTGGAGCCAACATGTGGTACACACTTATGGCTTGTATTATGGCCTACAGACTCTCTGAGATCACTTTTACCATGAAGCAACTTGTCTCCGTGTCGGGTGTGGCAAAAAATTCCCACTACCCATTCTACTCGCTTGGTTTTGCCAGACAACTTAAAGTAATCAAAGATTTTTTAGAGGCGGACAAGAAGTGTAAGCAACAGTTTGTATTCATCTTCGGGCTCTAAGAGACTGGATTTGAGGACCCCGAGGATCTCTCGCATCGATTAACGCTGAAATGGTCCCGACAGGGTAGGTATTTCAATCTAAAATTTTTCGGGTCGTCATAGCCGGAATATTCTAACTTTGTTCCTTTTACAACCATGAATGGGATTGCTAAATCCTTTAAACGACATGCTAAAGCAGGCAAAGATATTTTCAAGAAGTTAAGCGCTCGGACAGACGAGCACTAGGATCACAAATTTCATCAAAGCTTCATTCCGATGAACTTTGTCAAAAGCAACCTCTGGCGATGCAATCTAAGTGAGAAGAAGTCTGTATCTGAGCTTATGATGCCTCCACTAAACGATGACAACTTCAAATGCTTAGAGTACTTAGATAATGCGGTCTACCTTCCTACTCGTGCTCGGGCTCCGAGTCATCAAGATGCCAAAACAATCGAGGAGGGGAAGAAGAGACCGAAGAGGAAGCCGAATCGGAAGGTGATGCTCCCAAAAAGCAAGGAGTTAGCACTCAAGAGGGTTCTCAACATAAGGCTCGGGGTGGTTCTCAAGAAGAGGTACAAAGTGGTCTTCCAGAAAAAGTTCAAAGTGACCCCCAAGATGTAGTTCAAGTGGACCCACTAAGATATGAAAGGTCACCCGGAACACAACAGGAGTCCGATCGGGCCCTTAGGCCGTCTTTCCGACCTATCCTCCAGAAAATAGACCAAATGAGGCTGACCATACAGTTAAAGTAAGGCATCACGGTCAGGCTGGTGCAAAGAGGCCAAGAAGGTTTACCATTGAGGAGAAACAGAAAAAGGTCGCTGAGAGTGGGGGGAGAGCGACAATACCATCTGTCCAAGCTTGCCTCCGATAAAGAAAGTCATAGTGGTCGACTCGGACTCTGGCGGTGAGTTCGTTCTCCAGCGAAGGGAAACACAAGAGGATGACTCCGAGGAAGGAAGGTATCCCTCCCCTGCCTCAGATTATTTTGACGTGTATGAAAATGACTATGTTGCGAACGAGTTGAATAAGCTGCTTCGCGCTGCTGCCCTTCTTGAACTCAAAGCCAACTTAAAGACCGATATAAGAGTGATCCTTGAGTAAATGACTGAGGTGAAAACATTAACTTCTGAGGTGGCTGAATTGAAAGTTAAAGTGAAGAACTTAACCAATGAGCTTGTCAAACAAACAAAAATATCTTCCCAGGTGAAGACCTTGACCTCTGAGGCATATGAGTTAAAAAAGAAAGTGAAGGAGCTGACTGATGAACTAGCCAAGACATCAGAAGTATCTACCCGATTAAAGGAGGTCGAGGATGAACTTGCTAAAGAGAAGAAGACTTCTAAGGATCGTTTGGCTGTCATTACTTCCCTTGGGATTGAACTCTCTGAGGAGAAGAAAAAATTCGACGAAGAGTGGGAGAAATTTATTGCTAAACACGTCGAACGCGACACAACGGTGGATGGCCTCCTTGAGGGTTATTGCAAGATAAAGGCGTACTTTGAGAATGCGGTTGCATACATTGAGAAATTATCAGCGGAGAATGAATCTTTAAATAAAAATTTCGAAGCTGGGCAGAAAAAACGCCTTAATGAATATGCGGCTGGGATCGTCAGTCGTCTTGAAAAAAGATATGCCAAGTTGAGCTCTGCTATGGTGATGGAGATGCACGAGAAGTTCCCGGATCTGCACCTTGGTAGTCTTTGGACCCTGGTCATTGAACCATATCGCCCCGTCGGAGTATCCGTGGAGGAGCTGGAATCTAGTAAAGACTCGGAGAATTCATCGTCGGACTCGGATTCTCCTGCAGGCAATAAAGAGAATTCTGCATCCGACTAGCAAGTGCTGAGCATCCCATTCTTTTTTGTTGACTGTTTATACCTTGAACCTGTTAAGAATCCTAATTTTTGTGTACAATTTTCCTCCTACTGTGAGGGCTTATGATGAGAAAATTTTGGTGTGATGCTTATATTAAAACATTTCTTCTTTAACTTGATATGTCTTATACTTATCTACTTATGATTCAAAACTGAATTCTTTGTCCAAATATTTGTGGAGTGTGTGCTGAGTTAAAAAAGATAAACGTTCTTGTCCAAACATTTGTGGGGTTTGTTTTGCGTTAAAAAAATGATTTTTTTTGTCCAAACTTCTTTGGAGTATGTTTTCAGTTCAAAAAGATGAACTTTCTGTGAGTCGTTTAAAAAAGGCAATGGAATTTAAGCCGGTTATTTAGGGCACCTCATTAAAACCTTCCTGCGCCACCATGGTAGGAAAAAGTGTGCCGCCGCTACTTACATAAACTGATAAAGAAAATATTTACATGTCACACATTCATTCTAAGTAGACCTTGAGGTGCTCAATGTTCCAAGGGTGGGGACGATCTCTCCCTTCTTTATCATTTAGCATGTACGTCCCTCGTTTTATCTTCTTTGTTACCGAGTATGGACCTTCCCAATTTGGAGCTAGCTTTCCAAGTCTTTTTTCTTTCGTATGCAGGAATAATTTTCTTAGGACCTTATCCCCAACCTTGAATTCTCTTCTTCTGACCTTTGATCCATACCGGCTTCTCATTAGAGTCTGATAGTGCAAAGAGTTTAATTGTTCCCTTTTTCTTTTTTCTTTTATCAGATCCAATTCGGTGCGTTTTCCATTGTCATTTCCCTCCTCGGAATACTTGCTTAGCTTGAAAGATGGGAACATGGTTTCTGATGGCACTACTGCGTCAATTTTGTACACAAGTGCGAAGGGAAACTCATGTGTTGCGGTCCGGGGAGTAGTCTTATAAGCCCATAACACTTCTTGTAGGTACAATGGCCACTTCCCCGCTTTACCCTCTAGATTCTTCCTCAGCTCATCTAAAATTGTCTGATTGGTTAATTCGACCTGGC
Source organism: Limnanthes douglasii subsp. nivea (assembly GCA_036936605.1). Lineage (NCBI taxonomy): Eukaryota > Viridiplantae > Streptophyta > Magnoliopsida > Brassicales > Limnanthaceae > Limnanthes > Limnanthes douglasii. Next base: position 262,665,193 of record JAUPFV010000001.1, read on the forward strand.
CAATCGCTTGAGGATGGAAAGGTGCTGAGAAACACTGTTGTATTCCTTTGGGTGCACATAAAGCTCTCATTTCGTTGTCATCGAACTGTCAGTCGTTGTCCATCGTAATCTTCATTGGTACACCAAAACGACAGCAAATGTTGGAGATGGTGAACTTGATCACATCTTTCACTCTTGTTCCTGCTAATGGTTCAGCTTCTACCCATTTTAGAATTAATCAACAGCGACGATGATCGTTTGGCGCCCTCCTGAGGCCATAGGAAGCAGTCGGACTAGGTCGATTCCCCATCGATCGAAAAGTAAAGATTCTGATATTGACTCGAGGGGAACCCCCGGCATATGGATTGAGTTAGCAAATCGCTGGCAAGTATCGCATTTTTGTACCAATTCCTTGGCGTCCGCTGAGATGGTCGGCCAATAATAACCAGCCAGAAGAACTCTTCGAATCAGTGTTTTGTACCCACAGTGTGCATATCTTTCCCCAACGTGAAGCTCTGAAAGTATTAATTGTGACTCATCCTTTATTAAACACCGGAGCAGAGGTCGGCTAAAGCATTTCTTATACAATACACCACCCAGTACCACGTATCCGCATGCTTTGAACTGTATTCTTTTAGCCATTACTTTGTCAACTGGCAGTATGTCATGGACTAAAAACTCTTGTATCTCGCTTCTCTAATCTTTCACTAGAGTTGTGGAAATCTGGAAAGCTTCGATGCCTCATTCAACCAGTTTGGACCCCTTAATGATTGACGGACTTTCTTGGGTGACTATCCATGGGTGTTCCTCGGAATAAGATGCCTTAACCAAAGAATCAGCCACTGAATTCCCTGTCCTATGAACGTGTTCAAACCTGATGTCCTCAAACTCTAAGGTCAAAGCCTTCAAGACCCCCAGGTACTTCACTAAATGATCTTTTCTTGCTTCTGACCACCCCAAAGCATGGTTCACCAAGAGTTGGGAGTCACTTATCAACTTAACTCGTTTGGCTCCGCAAAATTTTGAAAATCTTAATCCCGCCAAAGCCGCTTCATACTCTGCCTCATTGTTTGATGCTTGGAATCTGAGCCGAATGGCCTGGTACATCGCAATACCTTCCGGGGAAGTCAATTGTACTCCTACACCACAGCCAGATGAACTGGATCCCCCATTGGTTCGGACTAACCATTCTGGGTCGGACTTTTCTTCTTCAACGCCCATGTTATCCCGGTTAGAATGAAATTCTACCAAGAAATCAGCTAGTGTTTTTGCTTTAATTGCGGTTCGTGGTTCAAATTCAATGTCAAAGTCCCCAAGCTCTACCAACCACTTTGTCATTCTTCCCGACACATCGGGCCTTTGCAGCATATTCTTCAAGGGAAAAGATGTTTGCACCACAATCGTGTGAGCTTGGAAATAAGGCCTTATTTTTTGCGCGGATGTTACTAGTGCAAGTGCTAACTTTTCTAGCTTGAGGTAACGTTTTTCCGCGTCCAAAATACTTTTACTCACATAGTAGACTGGCCTTGGAACGTTTGACTCTTCTCGGACTAAGACTGCACTGACTGCGAAATCGGACCCTGCCAGATAAAATGAACAACTTCACCCCCGGATGCGGCTTTACCAAGATTTCCGGGGAGGAAAGATGTTGTTTGATGTGTTTAAAGGCGTCCGAGCACTCTTGTGTCCAATTGAAACAATTTTCTTTTCTCAGTACTTGGAAGAAAGGGGTGCATTTATCCGATGACCTCGATATGAACCTGTTTAATCCAGTCAGCCTTCCAGTTAGAATTTGCACCTCTTTGATCATTCTTGATGGATCCATGATACACAAAGCATTTAACTGCACCGGATCAGCTTCGATACCCTGCTCACTAACTATGTAACCTAAGAATTTTTTGGATCTTACCCCAAACGTGCATTTTTTCAGGTTCAACTTTAAAATTTATTTTGGCCAGATTAGAGAAGGTTTCTTCCAAGTCAGCTAAATGATCCTCATCCCTGGGACTTTTAACTAACATGTCATCGACATAGACTGCTACATTTCTACCAATTTGAATCTCGAAAGCTTTATTTAGTAAACGTTGATATGTTGCCCCCGCGTTTTTTAGTCCAAATGGCATCACCTTGTAGCAGTGTAGAACCCTTCCGGTGATGAAAATTTTGCTCTCTTGATCCCTCGGGTCCATCTGGATTTGATTTTTCCCAGCGTACGCATCCATAAAGGAAAGTAAACGATTTCCGGATGTCGAATCAACCAATTGATCTATTTTGGGGACCGTGAAAGGATCTTTAGGGCAACCCTATTCTGATCAGTGAAGTCTTCACACATCCGCCACTTACTATTTTTCTTCTTTACTAAGACCAGATTGGCCGTCCACAACGGGTATTATGATTCACGGATGTGGCCTACTTTCGTCAAACGGTCTACCTCCGCCATTATTGCTTCAGTTTTCTCCTGAGAAAAAAATCTTCTTTTTTGAATAATCGGTCGAACACTGTTCCGTATAGCTACCTATGACAGATGATATCTGTTGGGACCCCTACGACATCTTCTATGCACCAAGCAAACAAATGTAATTTGGTAGAAAGAAATCTAAGTAAGCTTTATTTTACCTCTTAAGATGGCCTTGTTCCAATCTTGAGACTTTTACCGGGGCTAAAAGCATGATCCTCGAAGCCTTCATCAGGGACCATGAACCCATGGGTCTCCCTTGGATCGTCAACAGGATCAGAATCCGTGGGAGACCTCTCTGACTGCTATTATTTTTTCGGTCCGACCCCCTCAACTGCTTGGGGGCCAATGCCGCTTTGTAGCATTCCCTAACCATTTTTTGACTCGACCTTACCGTTCCAACATTATGGCCTACCACATATTATAAACACTGGTGAACAATAGACGGCACATCGTGCATCTTAGACAACCATGACCTTCTGAAGATGGTATTGTATGACGTGGGGGCGTCCACCGCTACGAATAGTACTGTGACTATCTTCTTGAATGGCCCTCTGTCTAATTCTACCATTCCCTCGAATTCTCCGACTACGTCGGCGGTTGCACCGGTGAATCCTATTAACGTTCTGTCAGATCGTAGGATTGTTGGTGGGTTTGTTATCTAGTTGTAGGTTGTCATAAACATTATGTTGGCGGAGCTCCCTGTGTCAATCAAAAAAATTCTTATCTCGCTTCTAGCTATCTCTGCACCGATTACCAATGCATCCTCATGTGGACCAGCTACGTCCCTCATGTCATCATCCTCGAAGCAAAAAATTGGTGATGGGTTTCTGTATAGGTGCGATGAGGCCCCTACTTCCAACTGTGTCACTAGACTCACAATGTGCCTTTTTCGGGAATAATTTGATATACCTGCTACCGTATCACCACCGAAAATAGTTAGTGATTCGAAAAACGCGCATAATTCACTAACCTTTCCTCTGGTGATTGATTCATACACCATGTTCACACTGTCCTTGCCCGGATTTGGATCAAATTACTCTGCGCCTATATCGAATGCATCAATAAATCCTTCATCAACCGCTTCGGATATCATCATGATATCTTCTTACTTTGGAGCAGCTTCTTACTTTGGTGCAATCGTGGTATTATTTTTGACAAAATCAACTAGCTTTCCATTCTCTATCAGATACTGGACTTGTTTCTTTAATGCCACGCAATCTTTGGTGTGATGCCCGATGTCGTCATGAAACTGACAGTACTTGTTCTTTTTATGCTCCCTTGGAGTCTGTAATGGTAAAGGCTTGCAAAAATGCACATTCGCACGGGCTTTCTTGAAACTTGTTGACACGCACACGGTCAATTCAGCGTAATAAGCTGGTCGGATCCACTTTTTGGACGCGGGCCTGACATACTGATGAGCTGCTTGTCCTGTCGGTTGGTACTGTTGGTTTTGTATTGCCTTCTGAGGGGTTTGGTTCGTTTCTTGTACTTGGGCTCGTGGTCGGACAGTTGTGACCGCCTATGAAGCTTGTGGTCGGACATTCACCGTCGTCGTACTGGCCCTTGCTAAGGTCAGATCCTGATAGAATTAAGACATGGATTCTATCTCTGAGGCCCTAGTTTATTCGACTAAGATCATTTTCTCTATCTGTTCCAACATAGCTCTGAATGTCATGCTTGTGTCTCCGCGTCATTGTCTTTCATTACACTTGGAAGAAGACCCATTCGGAAAGCGGCTAATGCTACCTTATCTTCACAAAATTCCATGTTCGTCTTGACTAGAATGAAACGTTATGTGTACTCTTTCAAGCTTTCTCTAATTTTCTGTCTACAATAAATGATGGTATCTCCGTTTGCGCAAATTGTTTTGCTTCCAAAAAAGTGTTGTTGGAACATGCTCCAAAACACGTCGAAGTTATTTATGCATCCTTGTGGTAGACGATTATACCATTTGGATGCAGTGTTCTTGAAGGTTTGAGAGAATGCTCTACATAACAACTTGTTGTCATCATCATGTTTGATCATAAAGTTCTTAAACTTCTCAATGCGGTTGTCCGGATCCTGAGTTTCGTCAAACTTCTCTAGCTTGGAAATATCGAACCACTTTGGAAGATTCCCAGAGAGGATCTCCAGGGCAAGAGAGGATGACCTCCAGTTGTGTCCGATTTTGTAAGCGCTTCCCTTGGACCATCATTGGTTGGTGGATACAATCTTTCTTCAGTCGGAGAAGTGAAATGATTACTGACTTGGTAATCTTGATGATGACTATCGAACTGAGGCTGTCTCCGAGTAGTGACATGTTCGACTCAAACATTTCCTGTATTGTCCTGCTCCTCTGAGTACATTTTCATTTTACCAGGATCGACTTTTCTCGTAGACTCCTTCCTTCTCCGACTGGTCTGATGGGTGTGCTTACACGTTTGCGGATCTCTTTGCCTTTGATCTGCTTTGTATCTGGCATCCATCTTCGAAGACAACGATTTATCAGAACTTAAGGAGGTATATTCTCTAGACTCGGATGGTTTGTATCTTTGTTCTGATCTAGCACGCCTTTTGGAATGTCGATTGTTTCGCCTTCGTCGGTTTTCTCCAGGTTGAATGGCATCTTGGATCTGATCAGCCTTGATTCTTTCTTGTCGAACCTCATATCTTACTTTCTTGGAACTCACCTTCATGGCTTCCCTTTCCGCATTCAACCTTTCGATATCTTCTAACAACTCTTTTCGTCTGGCGACCAGGACTGATTCCTTAAGAAGCTCTTCAGCATATCGATTCGGTTAATTGCCTTCGTTTGTGACTTGTTCTTCCATCAGATAGTCACTAGACTCGACCCCAACTAGATCTCTCGCCGGATTGGTCTCGATCTCTCCACAAGATTTAGTATCCATATATTTTTTTTAGATATGGTTTTCAAGGTTTTAGAAAATTAATTATGGGTACCAATCGGTTCCCACAGACGGCACCACTGATGAACTCTAGAAAATCCTTAGTGAATGTTCAGAAGCGAAAATGTTCATAGGAGAGGATTGGACTAGAGAATATTCGTATGAAGTGACAGCAAATAATTAAATTAGTGGTTGCTAGAAAGTAAAAGAGACAAAAGGAATAAATGTAGCAATAATTGACTAATCATTGGCTCCTTTTCCCCAAAGGGAATGCCTTTTATATAGTAAATGAGGTAGATAGTAAAATTACATAATTACCATCATGAAAGTGGACTTCTAACCCTACTATTTGACTATTTACAGACAAGTTTTTGGGGTGTATCATTTGACCCCTCTATATCTTATTTTTGCTTTACTTTGGTCCTTAACCACTAAATATATAAATTTTGGTCTTATTTATGGAATAAATTACATATTGATCACCTATATTTTCCTTCCCTTATCAGAAATTTCCTGAAATGATCAAAGATTCACGCATCTAACAGCCTTGTAAACCCACATATATCGTTGGTACCTTGCAAAGAACCCTGACTAAAGAGTTATAAAATTGTGGCAAGACCAACGAATCCCAGTTGTCCCAATCCATAATCGGGTACTGGTTAACAAATTGTAGGTAATCTAAGGAAATATTATTGCCAGTTTTTTTGGCGTAAATAGTAGTTCTTAATAAAAATAATATATACGCTCGTGTGGCGTGATCAACCCTAGCATCTGTAGCTTTACTATCACTATATCGTTCACCCGTGAAAGTAGTACGCAACCATATCAATGTCAAACTATTAGTGTTCTAAAATGTCCAATCAACTCTGATGTTTGTACACCAAGCATACTAGCATAAATGAAGCAAATCTTTGTCTCATCATCTAAAGATAATATGTCGAAAGGCATACCTATGACCGGCAAACCGAGATAGACTATATGCTTCATGTAGGGCGTAATCGGGATAGAGACTCGGGATGTGGGGTAATACAACGGCGCACTCTGTATCGACCTCAGGTGTGGCATGCGAAGATGAACATGCACCACTACTGCCAGCCGCAGCCCAACCAGCGTGATGGTTGGTATCATCCCCTAGACCACCAGGGTGAAAGCGCCATTTAGTACAGCGCCCCGGGGAGAGTTCCTCGGTGGGACAAACTCCGTAGACACCGATGTATGAGTTATCTCGTGGTGAAGGGGATGTCTAACCGTTTTTTATGTATGAGCCATCTTGAAAAAATATGTTCAATATTAGTTAGTATGTTAAAAATGTAATTGCATGCGACCTAGGTAAGTAAAGTCGCACGCGACCACATGCGGCACACACTTCCATTGTTGCACAATGTATGCGGCTACAACTAGTCTGGACGCATATATCGTGCGACGAACACCTCCAACGACTACAAGACCCTAACTCTACTAATAATACATCATTCTCATCAAAATCAAAACCAAAAGACAAATCCACCTATAACAAACAATCATTTGCTACCAAAATAATTAACCAACACTCACAACTAGGGGTGGCAAACGGTTCAATCCAGGACCCGTCAGAACCATTTAAAAATTTATGCCGGGTTGCAGGTATAACGGGCCAGGTTCGCAGGTTACCCAGCATAAGACCCATTTGAGGCACCGTTTATCAAGTATTTTATAATATTATTTAAAATTAATTTGTAAGTGTTAATTAAGTCAAATTTCAATAATTGAATAATTGAGATATGTACAATATAAACGAGCTAATTATGTTATTTATTGTATTTTAATTTAAATACTATATTACTTTAATCGAAATTCTATAATCAAGGCAATTATATCCTAAAAAATATAATTGTAATATGATTTTGATATTGTTTGATTATATTTATATAATTAAGATATTTTATTTAATATTAGGTAGATATTAAATAAAATATATACATCTAATTGTATTTTGATTATAAATTTGAATATTATTGAAAATATTTTTACGATTATATAATTAATAATTTGATTGTCTTAAACAAGATACCATAAACAAGATAATTGTAATATTATTTTGATATTGTTTGATTATATTTAGATATTTAAGATATTTTATTTAATATTAGGTACATATTAAATATATATACCTATTAGACATATAATTGTATTTTGATTTTAAATTATTAGGTAGTTGTTTAGATGATTTAAATAGTTTATTGTATTTTCGAACTATTCAATATTTGAAGTATAAATTTAAAGTTTTTAGAATTATATAAGTATATGCATAAACATAAATTACTTGTAAATACCAAAATTAAAATTAAAATTAAAATTGAAAGATATTTAAATAATTTTTAATAAAAAATAGTTCGAATCACCTATTTATAGAGTTTTAATTTTATTTTATTTTAAATAACCGTTAGGATGATGTCATTGCTGACCTCATCCATTCGGGCCATTTGGACAAGAGTCTGGATGGTCGTTGTTCCTAACAGCTAGTTTGAACAACTAGCCGTAGCATAGTCTGGATGCCCCAAATTTGCAATCCGGGCCATCCGGACAATTGTCCGGATGGCCCGGACTTTTTTTTTAAATTTTTAATTTTTTTTTAATGGGTCTCCCCTATAAATAGAGGAAACCCTAACTCCAAACTCACAAACTCTCTAAATCTACTCTACATCTCTCTAAATCTCTATACGAGTTCTAGAAATTTTATAAAACTCTACCTTCTTATTTTACATATTGTAGTTCTACTTTTGAAATAGTTTGATTTTTTTCGAAAAATAATTTTCATTATTTGTTATTAGTTGTTATTTGTGATTATCCCAATGGCGTTTTATGGCTTCAACAGGTTAGGACAACCAACCAAGAAAACTGAGTTTTCAGAATTTTCTTCCTTTATGATCTCTCCTCCACCCGAGAGGGATCCGGTCACACGACGCGTCAAATCTGCCACTGCACCTACGAATATGAGTAAGACCGCCAAACAAACTTTTACTTCCAAGATGGTCGATAAGGAGATACGAAGCGTCAAACCTGCCACTACACCAACAACTTTGGGTAAGACCGTCAAGCAAACTTTTAGTTCAAAAATGATCGATAAGGTGATACGAAGCGTCAAACACCCGACTATAACTAAGAAGACTATAACTAAGAGTAAGACCGTCGTTCCTAAACAAAGTTTTAGTACGAAAATGAAGATGGTCGAGTTGATTGCTGCTGCGTTAAGTAAGTTTAATGGTGAGACTCGAGGACAAGTTTTTGCAGATCCTTTACAAATTGCAGTTATTGTTGAGAAAGTGTTGCATCTAAAAAAAAGTGGCTACCGACAAGAGACTAAAAAAAGTATGTATTTTAATTTGAAAACATTTGTACAACTCCTTGCCCTCGAGTATAAACTGTGAACGGCTAAACAAAAAAAAAATACTTTTTATCATAATAACAACAATTGTACTATCAAATAGTTATAAGATATGATTTTTGTAAAAAAAAAAATAACAACACTTATAATATTTAAAACGAAATCCCAATGCCCTCAAGGGGTAGCCGAGTTGGTTGAGTATGGCATTCTTATAACCAAAAGGTCATGAGTTCGAGTCCCTCTACATACGCTTTCTCGGCTGAGCCTGTCACCTTGTGTGGTTTACCTTCTGGCGTTGGTTTGCAGGCTATCGCGTCACACTGAGGGTTTACCCTGTGCGCACTCATTGCACTCTGAGTAGCGGCTGCGGGTTCCCTCCGGGAAAAAAAAAAAGAACGAAATCCCAATAATAATAATCAAAATGTACTATTAAAAGTATAACAAAATAAAATAATATTTATAACCATATCACAGATTCAAAATGTAATACTAAAATTATAACCATAAAATTTGTAATATTTTAACATGATAAGATATGGTTTTGATTTATAGCATAATATCAGCGTTTCTAATATTTAAAACCAAAACATAATAATAATAATATTCAAAATGATATAATAACATTATAACTTGAAAAATAATATTTAAAATTTTGGTTTATATAATACACTTAAAATATTAATAACCAAAACAAATTAATACTAACCAAATAAAAATATCTTTTAAATATAACTTAAAATATAATTTTGGTTATAAAATAATTAAAACACTTATAATATTTAGACAGGTGGGTTAGTGCTTATGTAGATCTAACGGGTAAACAGATCTCCCAGGTTCGCAGGTTACCTCTCCAGTTTTTTCTCGCGATTCCAGTACCGTTTGCCGTCCCTATCCACAACCATGTAAAAAATCAACTTTTTAAAACAAAAAAAATACCTACTTTTCAACGTGTAATATACAACGAAATCATGAAAAACAATAGATAAAGAGTTTATAGGAAAAAATGAAAAAAAAGTTACCGAACTCAATCAAAAATGCGTAGTTTTTTTGCTGTAGACAAATTTATCCACAAATTAGATTTAAAATACAATTTAATATGATTTTTCTCTAATTTAACCCATTATAGTATTGCAAAAATACGAACAGTAAAATAGATAAACAAAATTTACATAAATAATAAAAATACGACAAAAATTTTAATTCAATTCTCCATATTAGATATTTTTGAATAATAAAATCTCCTAGATGACTTAAGGAAAATCGAAACTCTTGCGATGCTCCAACTGGAAACCGAAAATAGATCTCACAGTGGTAGAGGTATGCTGCTGAAAATAAAATATGAATAAAACAAATATTTAACTGGAAACCGAAAATAGATCTCACAGTGGTAGAGGTATGCTGCTGAAAATAAAATATGAATAAAACAAAATAAATATGACAAATTACTTTTTATTCTGCATTAAAATATAACCACCTAAAACAGAAAGAAATAAAAATCATAACCCAAACCAATCCTTATCTCGTAAAGGCTTGTTATAATTATAATTTTCTTTTAGCCAATAATACAGCTGTCACCCTTTTAAAATGTGAATGAATTTCCCTACATGAGTAAAATATAAAAGAAAACGCTTTTATTCATTTTAGATACGTGTATAAAAGTTAAATCGTTTTATATAGGAAACTAGGGAAAACCCTCAAAGAAAACGCTTTTATTCATTTTTTTTTCTCATTTGTACATAAACTAAAAAGTTACTCCGCCATTTTTTAATTCTAATTTTGCTCTTTCAGTTTTTAAATTGGCTTTTATTTACCAAAACCGCAAAACATCTGTTCTTTACTTTTTGACAGCTATTTTTCCTATTAGTGAAAAAAACAGTAAAACCCATCAGAGTTGCAGATAAACATGCTTATAAAATGGAAAAGAAACGACGGAAAGCATTTAAAACGAGAATAACAATACTAATAAAGGAAAATTACGTGGCAAAACTCGGGTTACAAAAAAACTCATTTAAAACGAGAATAACAATACTAATAAAGGAAAATTTCGTGGCAAAACTCGGGTTAGAAAACACAGCTGCAAAACATGGTAAATTCTCTAATATACGTTTTGTTTTGTTTTGCTCTATTTTTAGTACCTATCAATCTTGCTTCGCACAAGCTCTTATGAATTAAGTGTTTTGATCGACAAAGAAGAGGATTGTAATAACATTCATCATTAACTTTTAATTGGATAATAATAATTTAAAAACCTATGTAAAGTATCAAATAGTCAAGTCTGTCGCTTCCTTTGCCCTGGCTTTACATTGATGAACTTCTACAGATGAATGCAGAGTTGGAAGATATACCTCTTTGTAAAAAGATCGGATGTCCCTTGACCAGTGTTGTTGTTAAGTTAAGTGTTATGAAGTAAGGGAATACCTGACTCGTAAGAAATCTAGAAAAAAATTGTGGACAGTAAAACTAAAATAATAAATTACGAAAACAGAAAACTAAAATATTCCACCAGGAAGGTGTTTTTACTTAATTTTCCTGCACACTCCAGAAGCAGCTTCAGCTTTTAACTAACACCAATTCTAAGCCTCGGGAATTGAACATTGGCTAGAACAGAAGTATTACACACCAGAAGAGATAGTAACACTTTTTAAGAATTGGCAGCATCAAGGATTGACAATATAACAAAAAGAATCACATCAGCTCCTATAATTAGCAAAATCTGGAGAAACAAATAAAAGGCTAAAAGGGAAACTAAAGAGAGCAAAAAAACAAACATTGCCCAAAACAAAGATAGATATCGATTCAAGTGTAGAGCGAAGCAAAGAACCTTTCGAGGTTGCTTACTAGCTTCTGTGTGATCACCCATGATATCACTCCCAGCTCAAGGGCTTTTATAGCCTATCATATAGTAAAAGTAAATAGCTAAACAAAACCTTATCAAAAGGACATGATAAAAAATGCAAACACTTACTTCACCATATTGCTCTCTTGGCAAAAAGAGAAGCAACAAAAACGACTTCCCACTTCAACAACATTGACAGTCCAACCAGGAGGATTACACTCACCAAATTACAATCACAACACAAACATTATTACACAGACATAAAAGGAGAAGACAAAATAAAGAGGGAAGCAAAGTTGTACTATATAATATGTACGGATGCTACAGCTTTGGAGGCAAATTTAATATAAGTGACAATTTATTAGTATGCGCATCCGAAATGGTTTGATAGCTGTATCACAACATGATATTCTAATGTCAAGTCAATTGTTACTGTGTAATTTCATAAATCATCAATACATTTGCTAAAGATCTAGATTCTTACTGTGCTCATGAGGTAATGTTCCTTGCTTTACAGGTTTTAAGACTGAGTTATTAGTCAAATAAATCAATACATTTGTCATAGCCCTTTATTTGCCCAACAAAATTTTGAGTTAAGAATCAGGCACCTTAATATTCTAGCAAGTAATCTTCACCCAAAAGATATAAGTCAGACAAGAACCTTGATGTAAAGATTCCACCCTTTGAGCAGGGAGACCATGTCTCCACCTTTTGATTGGGGTGACTTGTCATTTCCTTCATCGCTTACATCAGTGACTTCTTGCAAAGGAGGAATATTAACAGAGATTGAGGAAAAAAAAGATATAAAACTGTAGATAAAAAAGGCCAACTATCTTTCATTATAATATCTAAAATGTTACAATCAGAGCTAAATCAAGCATATGCTATCGTAAACCCATTACCAACTTACAATACCAACCCACTTCCTGCAACTTCATCTCCAGGAAACAAGCACATCATGTGCCTGTCAAACACAGTATTACACCGAGTTGTAATTAATCGAAGAAACAGTACTAATTTGTTAAAAGTAGAATAGAAAGCCAGTAAATCGTTTGCAATTTACACAAACTCTGCCCCGCCAATCCAGCTAAAATTTATCCTCGTCTAGGAGGGAAAGTAGGCATGAACTCTTTGGACTTTGCAAGAGGAACCTCACGAAACCAATCATGATCCAGTGCTTCATTCACCGAAATTCTCTGCAAACATGAAGTAAAAAACCTAGTGAGTATAACAAGTAATCATAAATTTATAAGTATAAAGGGCAAGACTATTCACTAACAGTGAGCTAGGTTGAACATTACCTTATCAGGATCATAACTTAGCAATTTGTTTAACAAGTCCAATCCCAAGTCTGAAAGAACTGCAGACCCAGTGAAGGAAGTAACAGGGAACTTCTTGCGTAATAAATTGTACCTGAGTTCAGCAAAAAGAGAAATACTTCAAACATTTGAAATGAGAAGCATCAAGTTCGAAAATTGAAAATGAGTAAAGCACAAACAAAAGTAGAGTGAATACTCACGGCTGCCTAGCAAAATGAGCTTTAGCCCCTGGCAATGTAGAAAATCCAGGCCAAATTGTCTCACTTGGTGTGCCAAGGACTGCGAAAATCTGGTAAGATTCAAACAAATACATTAACACAAGATAATGAAACAAAATAAATCACTGAGAGCTAATGAAACAAAATAAATCACTGAGAGCTAATGAAACTATAATCAATCACCTTCTTAAGCTGGTCAATGTCACTCCCACCTTTCCCTTGAAATAAGGGTACTTTGGAGAGTAGTTCTGCCATCATACAGCCAACTGACCACATATCTATTGCAGTTGAATAGATTTTTGCTCCCAATAGAAGTTCTGGTGCTCTGCAATGACAATGTACCAGCAGAAATTAGCTTACAAATTCTACTTCTAATACAGGAAGTGAAAACTTTAGGGTAAATGATATTGTTATAAAACTGGTCGCAACTTACCTGTACCATTGAGTAACAACTAGTTGTGTATAAGGCTTGAGTGGACTCCCATACAGTCGTGACATGCCAAAGTCGCAAATTTTCAACTCACCCCCATTGTTTAAGAGAAGATTAGAAGGTTTCAAATCTCTATGGATGATCCAATTATCGTGGAGATACTTCAAACCTGTCAACATCTGTAGCATTAAGCATTTGATTTCACTAGTACTAAAAGGCTGCTTCATTCTTTCCATAATCCCTTTGAGATCATGTTCTACGTGCTCCATAACCATAAAAACACTATCCATATTCCCTACTACAACTTCCTTGACATTCACTATTGAAGGGTGATTACAAGACAATAGAATGTTAATTTCCCTCAAAGATGTCATAGGGAATCCATATTCATCATCCCTTCCAACATTCAGCTTCACCTTCTTCAAGGCTACCATTTCACCAGTTTTCTTGTCCCTGGCTCGGTATACAACACCATATGTGCCTTCACTAATCTTATTCAATTTCTCGTATTCATCTACACTTCTACTGCCAAGAAGCATATTCAAACCTCCTCCGCTAGGGAGGGTTTCTTCGTCGTCGTCAGATTCTAAAAGGTCAACATCCGACTTCCCATTCATCTCCATAGCATTTCCACTGACACTGGACTCATTACCAGTAGATGGCCCCGCACTGTTATCTTCTCTATCAGATGCAGATGAACTGGTCTTATATTCCTCGGAGTTTTCTCTAAAAAATTCACCAGACTCTGGAGTGAAACTTTTGTTAACATTCTCTGCTGGCCTGGGGCTATCTTCATTGGAGGCCCATCTTGACATGGAAATGCTTCGTGCCTCAGCCACCATATGATCCGCTTCATGTTGATTTCCTTCATTCTGCTCCTTGCTCAACACAGATGAAATTGGCAGATGCTCGAGACTTTGAGCCTCAACTCCTGAACAAGGTAGTTTCTTATCACCTGCATCTGAAGAAGCATCCAACACCTCACCATTGACTTTTGAAGAAGCCACTTTAGTAAAACTTGCAGATGTCGATTTTTTAACTTCAACATCCCAGACAATAGGGGAAAATTTCCTCTTCTTCTGGGGAGGCAACTCAGCAACACCATGATCAACATCGGGCCCATTGGGCACGCTTCGGTACCTGTTTTGACGCTTCTGGTCATAACCTCGGGCTCCATTCTGAAGTTTCTGATCAAAACCTCTAGCCAGAACCCTGCTTGATTCCCGTTCATTGGTAGTTTTCCTATAAGACTTGTACTCGGGACCTGCTCTTCTTGAAAGATCGAGACCGCCTGCCGCCATTTGATTCACAACCACGCAACTTTTCTTAATTAAAAAAAATTGGATTTGAAAAGCAAAGAGAAACCTAGACAATCAATCCTCAATCCTCCAAGAATAGATAGAATCGATAATATAAGGAAAGATTAGAGTAATCAATCAGCAAACAATCACAAACGAAACCCTAGAGACCGAATTGAACCACCACCTTTTAAGCTGTGATTCCTCGATTTATTCACAGGTTCTCACAGATCTTACCGGATTAATATAGATCCAGGAGAAGGTAAAAACAATATGCGTGCGCGACGATTTGACCAAACCGATTGGGGACTTCTTCGATCGAAAAAAAGTTGTTTCGTCGAAGGAGGGAGAGAGAGAAAGAGAGAGAACGCGTCTGATCTTATCTGTCGACTGCTCTGGCCAATCCCTTTATTAAATTAAATAGTAGTTCGTCTTTCCTCTTTTAGGACTGGGCTTCTATATGGGCTTTGAGGTTCACATTATGAACCCGTCTAATTGATTTTCGTCTTTCCTCTTTTCTTTTTTTTCTTTTTTTTAATTTTTATTAATTTTTAAGTAAATAATACTTTTATTACTCGGTTGAAACAAAATTACATGAGAAATATTTCTTTGAGAAATTTACAAATAAAGGACCAAATTAGAAAGAGATTTTCGTCTTTCCTTTAAAACTACTGTGAAAACCGAGTTTTATTACTTGTCCACCTGCTCTCTCGCTATAAAATCGATTATAAATTTTAGGTAAGTTTAGAAAGAAGGCTCAAACTAAATTCATCCGATTCAAAATTAATTCTATCAAAAACTATTTTTTTAATTTATTTATAAAAAAAATTATTTAAATACGAAAATACCAGTAATAAAAATAAACATTAAGTATATCATCATCACCAACCTATACTAAATATCATTAAAACTACTAATCAAACACCTATTTTTTAGAATCAAAATTGGGAAACTTTGTTTTAAAAAAAAAAAATCAACACAAGCTTAACCAAATTGGAAGAGATATACATCTACTGAAATATGTTAAGATAAAAAATAAAAGAGTGTTTATGGAAGAGTTAAAATCGCGGGAAAAGAAGGCAAATAAACATTTCATGTTTATGGAAGAGTTAAAATCGAGGGAAAAGAAGGCAAATAAACATTTCATTTTTTTAATCAGTGTATTTGGTGTAGCTACGCACCATCAGTTCATGGGGTATAAATTGATGGTGCAACCCATCAACACCACTGATTATAAGGCCTTACATCATCGTTCACACCCCTTAAACCGATGGTGCATGGGTTCAAAACCAACGGTTCTAACCGGTGGTTCCATCCGTTCGAACTCATGGTACCACCCGTTTGAACTCTTAGTACCATTAGTTATAATGCGGTTCACTTTTGTAGTTGTTGTTTTATATTTTGGATCTATGTTTTGTTTTCTTATTTTCATCTTTTATGTATTTTATGTATTTTAGAATTACAAGACGATTGTGATACAGATGGATATGCAGAGGATTTCATTACTGACGAGACTCATGTTTTTCACAACAAAATTTTATAAGCGATACAGATTGATTAAGTGGGTTAAGAAGACCGAGACACAAAATGATTGGTTATCAACATAAAACGGCATGATACTTTGAGAGATCTAGATGGTATACTCGAGTGGTACCCATAAAATATCTTAAAATCATCGAGGGAGGTTTTGGTCAAAAAAGGTCTTTGACGAGGCATGAACAATTTAGTATGAATTTAATCATAAACTTTTCTAGTAGCAGTTTGGCTAAGGTAAGTTAGAACAAATAATCATTAAGACTCTTAAGAGTCTAGTCGAAAACGAGAAGAATATATATATATATATATATATATATATATATATATATATATATATATATATGTGTGTGTGTGTGTAAAATTTAAAATGTAATAGTCTCAAATGTGAAGACAAAGCTTCGGCAAGCAACAAATTCAAGCAAGCATTCTTCAGCTAATACCACGAAGTGTTTTCGATATAAGTTAGTAGTTGCTTCAACGAATGTCAAAATATTTGGACGAATGATGCTAGTAATTCCTCGTTATTCATGTAAGAACTCGTAAGATGGTTAATAAAGGTGTAAATAGTCTACACTGACCCATCGACAATTCAAGTACTTAAAATAAAGTAGACTAAGTCAAATAGATACTAAGATACAATATTAAAACAGTTAAAATAAGATAGTATCAATTCTTGTTAGGGTATGACTATGTATACCCAAATGTGATTTAAGTATACCCAAAAAACGCAGTTGACTTTTGTTTGATTTTTTTAGGACGAAAAAACCCTTAAACTTTCATTTAATATCTGAATTGTCACTAAGTAAAAAAAAACACTAAGTATATCCTAGATACACCCAATTCACAAAACAATCTATTTGGTTATGTATACCCAAAAAAACACAACTCTCTACTAGATCAAACCCCATATTACTACAATTTTGTGAAATTCTTCAAATTGTTCTTGAACATTCAAAGTTGCCTCAAGAACATTCAAACTCTTTTTAATTTTTTTTAACTTCTTCTAATGAAAACACAAAATCAAAACTTGTTCTTTTGAAGTTTTTTTAAAAAAAAATTAAAAATTTAATTACTAAAAAAAATCATAATTTTAGGATGTTTGGAGGCCATTTTCCGGCCGAAATTCGACCGGAAAATGACCATTTGCGAAGGCTGAGTGTACCATAGGTACAGGGGGGTGTACCGGCCGGTACAGGGGGGCGTACCAGCCGGTGCGTACTTCTTGTACCTATGGTACGCTCAAAAATCGCAAATGGCCATTTTCCGGTGAATTCTGGCCGGAAAATGACCTCCAAACACCCTAAAATTCTGAATTTTTTACCTAATTCAACCATAACCCTAAATTTTGATACTAAGACTAAGTTTTTATATTTTAGTTCGTCGGATTTTAGTTCGCCGGATAAATTAGAGAGAACTTGAAGGTTTTAGAGAGAAGTTAGAGAGTGTAAGAGAAAAAATGAGGTGGATAAGATTAGTAAAAAAAAACTTTATATACCTAGAAAAGGGTATTTTTGTCAAAATTTGGATATACTTAGATCACCTTTGGGTATACTCAAAATTGGGTATACTTAAACCCGAATTGGGTATATATAGCTTGACCCTTCTGGTTATATATGGGAGATATCTTTTGTAACTATAAACTTTATAAATATGTATCTACCAATCATTAATAAAATATTCATTTATTTATTTTTATATATTTAAACTTTATTATCCATTTATGTAATTCTATATTATACTAACTTGCTCACAGAACACCCTATTTCGGATTAAACCAAGTTATTTGAAATTTTCCATAAAGTTAAGTCAAAATATAAATTTTGATTACATAATATCAAAACATAATCTGTAATAAATACGTTACGGTTATATATATAAATAAATATTATATAAATCATATATAGTATATATTAGTCTTCACATGTTATATATTTTAATGATTTATTTCAATAACATATTTCAAATTAAAAATATAATATTATTGATTTATAAAATCCACAATGTTAAAATAAAATCAGGTATAATTTTGTTTGTTTAATCATTTAATTTTAATTTTTTTAATTTGATATATATATACTTAAACTCGAGTTTTCCACTTTTTTTCTCATTTGAGACATTTTATACAATAAAACACATACATCCGATAAATAATTACCAATATTGTTTTCTCATACTCTTCTTTTTCTTCAAAGTCATTTTTTCCTACCACATGACTATCCCACAAAATCTTCACAGTATGAATTATTTTGATCATAAGTTATCTTAATCAACTATCCAACATTTAAACTATTTTTTCTTTTCATACGATAGTTCCTCATTTAATTTGGTTGATAGTGTTTTTAATACGTGGGATGGATCTTGAATTTACTTATGGAACATAGATATATGAAATACATCCTGAAATCTTGATAACTCGATCGATAATAATAATTGATACGCTAATATACACACACGTTTCACCATCTCATATGGTCCAATATACGTTGGCACCAATTTTTACATGATATTGGAACTTATTTTTGCAATGATATCTTTAGAGTTATAAATTCCATAATTAATTTCTAATAGACTTCAATGAATATCATAATTATTATTTTGACGATTTTAAGTCGATTTTATGCTCTTTCGTATAATCTCTATTTTCTCGAGGGTTTCTTGTATAATGTTTGCTAATATTTATTTTTCTCATCACACTCCACGACACGAGTGTACGATATTTTCTTCCATATATAACTTCAAACCGTGTCATACTAATACCATTATGATAATTATTATCATATGTAAATATAATCAATGGAAAATTGGTGTTTCAACTACCAGAAAACTAAAGCACACATGCTCTCAACATAATTTTTATGTTTATATCGTCTGCTATAACTAACCAGATGTATGTGGGTGAAAATTCATACTAAAGTAGAGTTGAGTATCCAAAGTCATTTGCACATAATCTACAATTTGAATGTAAAATTAAGATTCCAATTTGATATTATTGAAGTTAGGCCCCACGAAGTTTGATGATCTTTCATACATATAAACAAACATATTGGTCAAGCATAATGATAATTCTAAGTGGTAAAAATTATGATATTTTTATCAGTCTATCAACGAGAACCTAAATTGAATCATGTTCATTGATTTTATGGCCGACCTCGAATCATATTAACTGTCACATGTTCTCATTTTCATTTTAGGCCACTAATAATATTCTTTATGAGTCTTATACATATCTGTACTCTCAAAATGTATAACATATGTCCAAATGTGAGATTCATCTAATATATATTTATTTAAATTGTTATAATTTAGAACAAACATTCTTCAATTTATACATAGTTTCCTATCATTTTAAAATACATATTAATTAACTTTTTTCGCTTGTACATCGTTACATAAATTTTTAATTTTTTAGGTTATTTGTTTGAGACTCGCAATTTTGCCCATTAACAACGGATATGTAATAAATATGTTAGTATAATCTCATGATCAATAAACTATAATCACACATGTATAAACTTTATGTGTAAAATAAACTCAAGCGATATATATTTCAAACATGTCATTACATTGGCTTTACATGATGTTAATGAATACTAAAATCATGATATTTAATCAGTTTAATCCAATGCTTTTGACTCAAATCCAAAATTTTATGTGTGAATATATACTTTAAGTTTTGGTACGTATGTATCTCAAGATTCATACATTATGTGGTTGGATTTTATTCGAGTCAATGGATTAGATCCTAAACAAGGATTACTAGTGTTTTAAGCTAGTTATTGTATATAAATAGAAGTGTTTGTGTATAAGAGATAATATCCGAGAGGGGTGAAGATATAAAGAGAAAGTGAACATTTTTAGACTAAAATGTTTTTGAATGAATAATATTATCCATGTGCACAATCATACAAACATCTCAAGCTCCTCATATGGATCTCTATTTATTGATTATATCACATACATAATTGGTACACAAAGTTACATTTATTACATAAATAAATGACTATAATGTCACACTTTGACTAACAATTATATATTTGTTTTGCCATAGCATGTCATCGAGCCCTTTTGTAAACCAAGGTTCGGTCACGATACATAAATACTTGTTTGCTCGAGATTTGTTATAATATTAAGGCTCAAACAAATTGCATGTTGAGCTCAACATATACTGGGGTTCAAACATGGTACAAATCTAGTATATATCAGTAAACTCATAGTCCTTATGAAATAAATCAGGGATAAGTAGAAGAAAAACAAGTACGACTATATTACCATCTTGCATGATTTGAGCTTCTCGAACCTGAGTGTGTGGGTTGTGTGAGTAAGTCTCTGATTTTTTGATAAAATAAGCCTCGTTAGTACAACTGAGGAATTTTTCTTTCCCTTTGAATTTTGGCTCGTATGATTTTCCTTGAGAGTTTTTAACTTGAGTGGTGTGTACGTGTCATGCTACTTTCGTCCACTGATGGACCCAATTTACTCTAGCAAAACTTTTTTCGATCTGAAGAGCTTGGTTCATGTTGACTACTTTCATGCCTCATTAAAAATGTTATTTCGGCTAAACCTTCATTAAGGAAAAAAATTATGTTTTGCCAAAGGTAAAATAGTACAACTAACAAGTAAAGGGTTGTTAAAGTTTCTATCACATTTTTCTAAATCAAAAATACTTTGTTGATTGTTGTTAATTATGTATAAGCGAGTAGGCTCCTATTACTTCAAGATAAACACAATACGTGTATCATTAGCCTAAAAATTAACATTAAAGAAAAAAAGTCTTAGCAACGCATTAAGAGATATTCAAGTTTATATATGGGCCATACAGAGAATTATCTTAATGTACTTGCTTAAACATGTGAGAATATTGTCGAAAAGGAAGAAAAACCCTGCATATCTGGAAAACTTAAACAAATAAACATAGAATATGTCAAAACCTTTGGATTACCATAGCCTATAAGGGATAGTATGACCCTAAAACTGATAATTTTAAATATGCCCAACTTGTAGATATTATTGGGAGAAATTTACGACCCTAAGTATGCTCGACTCGTAGGAATTAACGGGAGGAAATCATTATCCTTTTCTGGTGATAGGCGTATTTATTTTAAAATTTTAAAAAATGTATGCATAAATTAATTTCATCGGTAAATGAAAATCTACGATGAACCTTAGGAGTAATTTTTCCTCTAAAGATAGTACCTGAAGCGTGTTTGCGACCATTTTACTTTGAAAGCAAGAGAGACAAGAGTATGATTAGACAGTAGCTAGAACATTTGATTGATGTATGTTATTTAAGTCGACAGTGTGAATGTCATGAAGCCCATGTAGATCAAATATCATGCATATGGCTAGGAAATTTGCACATATATACTTATAAGAAGTCAACAATAACTTATATTCGTAAAATCCCAACATGTTCCCAATTTTGCATGCATCTAAGTTATCTTTCTAAAAATCATATTGTTATATCTAAAAATATCATAACATGACGATAAGTTATGACTCTGAAATAATAAATTAAGAAATTAGTAGGTCGTAAACAATCCTGTATTATGGTAGTCCCGTATAAAAACTGACAAGATGACAATGATTCATCTAAACAGTCTTCGAAAAAAATCCTCCTCCACCTGATGGGAAGTATGTTTATTCGCATAGTGTCGTTGATAAAGAGTATGATAAAGAACCATTACAAGGTTAATGCGTCAGTGAGAACGCAACACCTGCGTAAAAAATGGATGATATTGAACAATGTGGTGATTATGATTCCCTCGAATTGATAGTCCATATTGATTTGAACATGAAAAAATGGGTTTTACTATTCGTTATAAAGTGGTAATTTATTTTCGAATGCGCCAATCCATGTTTTAAATTTCTAAATCGACTAAATATACCCTAATCATGTCGGCTTTTATAGATGGATATTGATCATTACAACCGTGATGATGTCACATTACTGTAGTTATCCATTCTCCATGTATAAATTTTTGGTAGTACCAAGACTTAGAAGTATTAAGAAATGGTACACTATATGAAATATAACTTCTTTTAATATGCCAATTGATGATTGTTTCACCCAATAAGGATGTTGAATAGTCAAAATTATTCATGCAAGGTGTTGTTTTGATGTAGGAATGCATGATTTTCCATGTGCTACCATGAAAAATTAGTTGACAATAAATAATTATATGTATATTTAAACCCTCACAAGTTTTTATTAGGTAATAACCATTCGAATGCTGAAAAGAGCAGTATGCGGGTTGACCGAAGGCTGAGAGACATGATTAGTTGTAAATCCATAGGATTCTATATAATTTGAAATAAAAATCCTTCATGTCGAGGAAATATTTTCTTGTATTCAATTTTTCCTAGTACATATATATTCAATACTGTATTTTTTGGGTTTGTCTTATTTCCATTTTTTGGGATACATTTTTTAAAAAGACTATTTATACTTTTATTATGTTTTATTTATTAATATTGTAAGACAAATTACTAATGTTAATCCACGTGATATTATGCCTTTATATTATGTTAGTTATAAGGTTTGTACACACTCGGTGCATAAGCAATGTCATACTTTCGCTTTATCATTAATTTTTGTCTAATAGTACAGATTTATATTTGTATGCTTGCTCAACACAAGTCTTGTAATTTTAGGCCAGTAATGGGGTTGGCTCACACCATTTTTCATAATAGATACTTACGATTATTTTACCAATATTATTGAGTTTGATGTATTATGAATACACATTTTTTGCTCACTCTGTACAACAAGACTTTAGCTCGAACATTTTTCCAACAAACTCGGTAGTCATCTTCCCATCAGTATCCTATGTTGACATATCTATAATATTGTAGAGAAGCCAGTGGAATAAAATGAATTGTCGTTTGAGTAGCTTTTATGTGTTCTTACACAACAACATGTAATACTGCAACTCTTCAAAGGTGATCAAGCCCGAACGTAGAGCTTGGTGCTTGGTTTAAAAAATTATGCTTTAAGGTAGTGCATAGTAATGTTGAGACCCATTCTTAATGCACTATAGTATTTTTACTCAAACGAAGCATATTCGTTACATGGTTATACGATCATATTAATGTATGATTGGTGTTTGGACCCATTTGTCAAGTAACACAATATGCATACTCGGACAACTGATTTATGGGCATATAGACTCATTAAGGTATAAAAGATGCTCTGGTATAAGGTTCACACAATATAGTGTCTGAGTGTAGTAACCGAAGTGCATGATAGATACCAGACTCGTTCATCCATGATATACTTGTTGGGTATTGCGACACAACATAGTGTTTGGGTGTAGTATCTGAAGTGCACGACGGATACCAGATGCATTCGTCCATGGCATACTTGTTGGGTACTGGGACACAACATAATGTTTGGGTGTAGTATCTGAAGTGCACGACAGATACCGGATGCATTTGTCCATGACATACTTGTTGGGTACTGGGACACAACATACTATTTGGGTCTAGTAGCCAAAGTGCATGATGGATACCAAACACGTTCGTTCATGGTATGCATATTGGATACTGGGGCACTTGGGTCCCTTTGCCCAAGTTGATGTAAAGTCTCGAAATTTATTGTTCATTAAACCATTACCTAACAAGAATAATAACTATAAACACAATAACATTTTATAAACTTAAAATAAAAATAAGACGCCTCATAACTATCTACTCATAATTACCGACGTAAAGAAAATACACAAATATTATAAAATATGTAATGATATAGCCTAGATCGTATAACTAAAAACTGTATAATAAGTTACTATGAATCATGTAAATAGATTCTATAAAAGCCTATACACTTTTGAAAATATACATTTTTAAATGTTCCACATTGTATTGGTGAGGGAGATGATATTTGTTTGTGTCAACCAACTTGTAAGTTCCAGGCTTCATCTTATCTGTTATAGTGTAGGGTCATTCCTTATTCGGTCTTAGCTTGCCTATGAATTTATCTTTTTTATGGAGGAAAAATATAGAAAGTACTCGTTCCCCTGTTTTAAAATCACAAAAGTATATTTTTATATCATACATATTGCATAGTAGTGTTCGGTAATGCTCATTCTAGAGATATATTTTGATCTATTTATATATGGAAAGAGGGCAAGAGAACTTCAGTTGGTATGATAACCTCCATCCTATAAAACAGGGTGAACGTAGTCTTCTTCGTTGTGTTTCTCGAGGTAGTATGGTACAACCATATTATTTCTAGAAGACATATTGTCTAATTTCTTGTGGAACCTATTAAGCTTCAGTGAAAGCCAATCATGGTATTTTGTTTAACTACCTTGATCTGCCTATTTCCTGAATGTATAAAGGGGTGGAGAAATTCTACTATATGACAAAAGTTCCACAAACTTTCGCTAACTCTTCATTATGGAACCTTGGTCCATTTTTGGATGTTAGTACCATAAGGACCCTATACCTTCCACAAATATTAGTTTTAAGGAAATGAATTACCCTTTGGGATCGGATCATCGCTAACGGCTCAACCTCCATCCATTTTGAGAAGTAACCAACTGCGACAAAGAGGAATCACCGTCCACTTGGTTCCTACAACAGGGCCTCTATTATGTTTAAATCCATGTATCAAAAGGAACAACATCAACTATTAAATCTATTGGTACAAGAGTATGGATCAAACCATTGATATATGTTACAACGACGTACGGGTGCTAGTACATTCTGTCAAACTATAGGCAACCTGACAGTGAAGTTCTCTTGTGAATGTTTTATACCCATAGTGTGAAACTTCTTCTCTTTTGTGGAGCTCTTTGAGTATGAATTCAGGTTTGCCTGAGCTTAAACACCGCATAATAGATTACAAAATACATTGGCAGTATAGAATGTTTTCAAGTAAAGTGTGGTTCATGGATCATATTTTGATACTTGTCGATTTGGTTTTATTTGTCGGGACCATCAATTGCATGAGGTAAGGTCTTATTAGGATTTTCCAATCATTTTTCTCATCGACAAGCATGGTCTCATAAGATGTTTTACAAGGCTCATGATTTTATAATGACCCATGGTGTTTACTAGGTACTTTTGCCAAAAGCTAGCCCGTCAGCTATTTCGTTTTTAGCCTGTGGTACTTGTCTGTAATACACTTACTCATATGTTGAGGCCTCGAACCCATAGTAGTACTAGATAAAGAATTATAGTATCATTTTTGGCTTTTTTTGGGAATCCAAACGGGGTAGATTGGTTTAGAGAGTCTTCCATTGAAAATAAGTTGTAAATTAGGGCCAACACCATGGTTGTTTGAACTCACATCTATTCAAACTTCCCAACTTGGCTCGTAAATGGATTACAAAGAGAAAATTTATTTGGTTTCGATTTCGGTGAGAAAATCTATTATAGTTTGGGTTTTGATGGTTGTTTGTGGCTTAAACTTAATTATAATATCTCACAACTCTATAAACCATCACGTTAGCTTGCCCAAGAAGACATGCTTATAGATGATGTTCCTTAAGAGGAAAAATATACGAGCAACAATAGTGTGGCCTTGTAAATACGTCCTTATTTTTTTGCTACCACCACTAAAGCTAATATGAGTTTCTCATACTGAAAAATCTGATTTCGCAAAGAGAAGTGATTTACTAATGTAATAATTGGCTCAAAAATGGTTGTTTCTCTTTAGCCAAAATTTTAGTTATTATATAGTCAGATACTATCATAATAAATATAAAGAATGCTCGATTCGTTGATGTGAGGACCTCATAAGATGCCAAGCGTTTTTTTATATTGCGGAATCCCTCATCGCATTCAGATGTCCAGTTGAATTGTTGAACACCCTTGAGTACTTTGAAGAACATGGCACACTTTTCAGATGATAGGGAAATAAACTAGTTGAGGGCGCTCAACTTGTTGGTGAGGATTTTCACTTGATAGACTGTAACAGATTCATTGCCACTAGGTTTTCTAGTTGAGTTGGGTTTGTCTCGATCATTTTGTGTTGACCAAATAGCCCAAACCATTCTCAGACTGGACTTCGAATGTGAATTTATCTAGATTGAGCTTGAGGGTGATAACTTGGAGGTTACCAAAGTCTCTTCGAGGTCGTTAAGGTGGTTTAAATCTTCTCGGCCAGTGACAAGCATGTCAAGATATATATTTAAACATATTCACCTATTTTGGTTGAATAAGGCTTTGTTATTAAATGTCGATACATAATGCTTTTATTATGATAAACCGAAATACATTACCTTGTAGCAATATAGACCATGCTCGGTCATGAAGGCCTTATACTCATCATCCATATGGTGTATGCCAATTTTATTATAGACCAAATATACATCTATGAAAGATAACATCTTATTTCCTGAGGTTGCTCCACCAACTGGTAAAATTCTTGAGATTGGGAACGAATTCTTTCGACATGCTCGATTAAGGTCGGTGAAGTCCACACACATCCTTAATTTTTTATTTTCTTGTTCATGATGTCTGGATTCATGGTCTATATAGGGTGTAATGCTTCAATAATATGGTATATTTGGCTTAATTTTCCAACTTTAAAATGTATTTACTTTCTCATGAGAGAATGGTCGACGCATTTGCTTGATTGGCTGGCAATTACTGTCGATTGATAACTTATAGTAGGCTATCACAGTTGGGACTCCCCTGACGTTATGCGCTTACGACGAAAATATATTCAGATTGTTGAATAAAAATATGAGTATTTTTAAAGCTCATTGCATAGTTTGCTCTATACGGATTAGATGCCGTAAAAAGTGTGACTTCTTCAACTACTCTCATTCTCAATGATTCAGGGAGCCTCCATTGGTCTATCTAGACTATATAAAAAGACGAGGACCTAATTAATTGCTATTATTTTGAAGCGAGGGAAGTGGTGTAACACTTCACGATGAGAAGCTTATTGTTGCATATTATACTAATTTTTCTGTGAGTGATATAACACATGAATTAGTTTATAATTGATATGTAGCGCATATTTAGCGGATTCATAATCGACCTATGATAGCATTTTAGGATACTAATTTATCTATTATCATAAGCATATTGTGGATTTTCATATTGTAGACCCTCCATATAAGGGAAACTTCAAGTGTTAGCTCAACGAGTACCAAAGTATCATATCTGGTGAAACCCTTAAAAAACTTTTGTGAGAGTGAAAAGGGTGATATGCCTTTAATTAAGCCATAATTGTTGTTATATATAATGTGTGTAGAGTTTCCCAATGGCAAGCATACCGTGCCTCACGTGATGACTAAAACATCTTTGTGTGGTCCTACTGCCTTCTTTAAGTCTTCATCGTCGAATGTGACCAGATGTATGAGATGTTGGTAAAGGTGGACCGAAGTCTAATTTACCTATCGAACATCTAGGTCGGAGATATAGCGTTTTCAAGAATTCTCGATGATACCGATGATTCAAAGATCTAAGGTCTGCCTCAAATAAAGCTATGATCTTGCATGTTATGAGAATCATAGACTCTAACGCTGTCGTACAAATCTCGGGTCTCATGTAATAAAGTGTGCTTATTTAAATCAGAATATTAACCCTTGACAAATTCCTAGAGCTTGCTCTTATTGATGAGGTACTAAATTTCATCTTTTCAGATACAAAATTCTCGTTTATGATGACCGTTATCGTTCTGATACTTATAGAACTTGTTCGGATTTTGAGTTTCCTTATGACCTTATATTTTAGAATTCGAATAAATCTTGGGCTCGACCATAGATTGTGATTATGTCCTCATTTAAATCAGTTTACTAGGCATGTAAACCCCTACGATTGCGAGAATTCTAACTTTTGGCGGTCGTTGGCCATATTCTTTGGAATTTATGCTTTGAAAAAAAGTTTGTATGAGAAGGTTTTGTAACAAGAGTTCTTGATTAGACCTCAACAACTTGACTAGTCTCGAATTGGAAGTAAGTTGGGAAAAATGACGGATATGCATTTGATTGTCCCAACATTCATGTATGCATTATCTTTAAAACCTTGTTTTGTTGCTCCATTTGCATAAGGAGCTCTCTAAATTTATGAACCTTTCACTTCATCATATCTTTGACTAGAAGAGCGGGTATAATTCTTGACAAAAAATTACACATGACATAATGTCGTGATAGTTTTCAAGGTTTTTTTACGCGGATAAAACTCTGAGTGTAGGCAAGCATGCTTTTATTCGGCTTGTACTTGAAGTAGATAATATAATCCTCGTCTCCATAGATTACCTTACTTCTAATGAAATAATCTTGTAAGGAGATCTAAAATTCTTTGAAAGTGTGAATAGAGCCCGAATGTAGAGAATATGGCATACAGTTATCGTCAAACACGATCATAATGTTTAAGAATTGATCGATGTGATTCTTAAGTTCTCATATCCCATATTACTTTTTTTTAATCTTGAATGAAACAAATCTTTACAACAAATTTCTTGTTGTTATCTCTGATGTCAACGAGAATGCTGTCAAACGATACCTTAAATTGTGCTTATCTTTCATGCATATTTGGTTATTCCAGGCCACGTACGGTCGATAAAAAGTTCTTATATATGAAAAGAAAGGTTCACCCAGTTGAAACTTCCTCACTCTGATATTTGGTTTGGCTTCCATAATAGTATGGTTTCATTGATAGATTATATGAGATATTCTCTATGAATATACCCGATAATGTCGAGGATGACAAGCTTGTAATTGTCTTTTGACCCTTCTTCGGATTGCGTCTAGGTATATTTATCTCAAATATATTTCTTATATTGACGATGCTCTTTGCATTCACAATGTTGTGATCGGTATCATCATAGTGAATGGTCAGCCACTGGTTGGTAATACATGATTGAAATAGATAAAGTATTTATGTCTTCGCATAATAGTCTTTATTTCCAAAACAGTTTATTTTTTTATCGTGATCATGGTCATTCTATAATTTTTGTGATGAATCTTGCTCGTATCTACTTTTTGATTATGTTATGAATCTCTAAATAACCTAAAATACCCATACGTAAGTTTAATTTTGTTTAAAAATATATTATGAGCATGTTTTAGCTTTCAGAGATGGTACCAATACGTGGTTGGATTTTGTTCGGGTGAGTATAGTAGATTCCAAACAAGTGTTACTAGTATTTTAAGATAGTTCCTGCTTATAAATCAAAGTGTTTGTGTAGAAAAAATAATATATGAGATAGATTAAGTTAGAGGGGAAAATAAATGGTTTTAGATTATAACATATTTGAATGAATAATATTAATTACGAATGCAATCATGCAAGAATCCTAAGCTTTTCATGTGGAGTTCTATTTATAGATTATGTTACATACATAAGTGCTACATTAATTTACATGTATTACAAAGCATATAGCCATAACGTCACATGTTGATTGACAGTTGCAGTTTCTTGTTACCCAAGCATGTTCCGAATCCCTTTATAAACCAATGCTCGATCGTGACCCATACAGAGGTGTTTATCTAATATCCTTTAAAATACTAGACCTTAGGTTGATTACATCGAGCTCAACATATTCTCGGGTTCAAGTATTATACAAATTTAGATCATATCAGTACCATATAAGTAATAACTATAAATATTCAAAGTAAACATAATTGCGTAACTCAAAATCATAAACTAGATAATTCGAATCATGAGGCTTTAATTATCGTGAAATATATTATATTATTCTATTTTTTCATAAGAGCGCACTACATCTTTGATGTGATGCATCAATATACATCGTAAAATTCTATGTGTCAATAGGTATTACTAACACGCGAGCTAATATAATTTTTCGCTTTAGTTCTTTAAGACTGACTTCACATTCTTGAGTACAGTCAAAGACAATGTTCTTTCGAGCTCACGTTGTCATAGAAAGTGTTATTGTTGATAATTTCTAAATAAATCTTTAGTAGTAACCCACAGTTTGAGAAAACTACATAGCTTTGTTATGCTAATAGGTCTCGTCCACTGGCTTACGGTATTCACTTTATTGGTATTTACGATAATTCCATAAATGTCAACCACGCTACCAAAGAATGTCACCTTGTATAACCAAAACTCACCGTTAGTTAAATTTACATATAAATGTTTATCTTGTAGTTGTGTGTAATTCTAATATCAATTGTTTTTCATTTTCAGCTACAATTTTTGAATATATCAAATTATCATCGATAAAAAAGATAACGAATAATTAAATAACGATTTAAACATTATACTCATTAGATCTATAAATATTGACAACATATGTGTTATACCACATGACACCACTAAACATTTAAAGTGTTTGTATCTAGTATGAAATTTCATTTTTATACATCATAAATCCTACTTTTTGTTTGACGATATCACAAACTCAAATCAATCTTTAAAAATATATGTACACCTATAAATTAGTTAAATAAAGTATCAATTTTAGGTAATGAATATTTGTTTACGATAGTTACTTTATTTAGTTGTTTGTAATCGATGCATAATTGTAATATGTCATCATTATTCTTTACAAACATGACGGGTGTATCAACACAGAAATACTTAGTTGTATAAAACCACGTAACAATAAATCATTAAATTGTATTGTTTTAACTCTTTGAGTTATGCAAGCATCATACGATATGGCGGAATCAAAATTGGCATTATACTAGGATCTCGATAGCTTACAAACTTAACTTGTCTATCGTGTACTAGCTAGATTAATTTATAAGAGAATATATATTATAACTGATTAATCAGTCAAAATAAGACCTACATTGTCCACATATAAAGCCATGACCAAAATCCACATACTCATAATTCACTTTCATAATGTCAAGTTTCAAACAAATATATAAAATGAATATACCCACATTATTATTATTATTATTATTATTATTTATCTATAATAAAAATAATTTCCACGGACTAGCGTATAACCACGCTTAATAGTGTCGATGTTCCGATCATTAGACAAAACTTTGTTTGTCTCCAAACTTGTATCTCAACTTGTTAATTTTTTGAGTTCTCATAATTATATACGACACAATTAAATTTTCCTTTATTTATGTAATTATTACATATTTATTTTCAATTCTCAATTTTTTTACAATAAATTATGTACAAAATTTCAATATGAACAACCCCATCTAAAAACATATATTAGTATAAAGATTCTAAACCATTCCATATGTTTACGTGTTTAACCGATTAACTTTTTTAACAAATAAATCAAACTATATTTTCAAATATAACAACCACATGTTATTAATTTTATAAAAACAATCATTTGAACAAACATATGATCTTCAACTTCCAATTCCACACATAATAAACTATTAAAGGTCAATCTTTAGAATTTAAATCAAAACTTTAAATAAAATCCAAATCGTTTACATTATCTTTGTTGGGATTTCTAGACCGTCATATGTTTTATCGATGTATCAGACTATCGTCAATATTAGTCCAATAAATGTAATCATAAAGAAAGCGACGGATTATTAGATAAAATATGTATCATGGAGGTAATTGTATAGATACCAAGTTTAATTCTGAATATTGCGAATGATTGGATTAAGACATAAACAACTTAAGCAAAACATAAAGTTTTGGGGTTATTTTGAAAGACAAAATAATTCTGGGTTATGGTCCATAAGAGTGACAATTTAATAAGGACTCATGTTCAATAAGTAACTGTCTGGAAGTTACAGACAGTTAAAAGAGAAAAACCATTTTCTCACTTCAGTATTCTATATAAGAAGTAAGTTTCTCACTAGATAAAAACTACGTTATTAAATACAGAGAGAAAATTCCTTCAAGAAAAATGGATTGATTCTTCTTTCGAATCAATTACAAAGTTGCGTTTTTGTTGCCATCTCTTAGAAGAATTCTAGCCATTAGCAAAGATCAAGGATCATCTAGAGAAATTTTAGAATATGAAAATCAAAGAATGTCTACATCATGTAAGTATTTTTTCCGTATTATTACAGGATCAATTAAATCCATGGTTAATAAGTTAGATTAGAAATCTAAATCTAAATTTCTAACATGTGGTATTAGAGCCACCATGAAGTTAAATTCTTAAATTTTCATATTATGAAATTAGGATATATGAAACTAAAAAATGTTTGTTGATAAACAAAGCATGTTTAGATTTTAGTTTCAGATTTTAGAAGGAAAAAATTATAAATATTCATGATAGTTTAAGAGTGTATGCAAATTGCAGCGAATTGTTGTAACTACGTTTTACATGAAATTGTATTTGGAGTATTGAATATTATGATATTCATAGTTGCTTTGAACTAACGCATATTACTTACATCGACAATGCACCCTACAATTATAGGAACACTTATTAAAAACATTCGACAATTTTAAATGTAGTAGATAAGTGTTTTGGCCTATAAATTTAGAGATAACTAACGGGTTACATGCATTTACGGTCTTAGTTTGGGTTTTAGCAGTTATACAGTTAATACTGGCTTAGTTTCCGTGGACAGAAATCAATGCAAACTCAAATAAAATGTTCTATAAAAAACTATTTTATACTGTTAGAGAACTTTACTTTCCATAATGCAATAAATTGTCATTAATTATTAACATAAAGAGTGCAGTAGGCAGTTACTAGGTTTAATAAGTAACTATCATTACTGAATTTAATATAATAAAAAAAGAATAAAAAATGTAAGTAACTGTCATTAGCCTAAAAAAACGCGCAGAGACGTTAAAGTAAAATAATAACTATCATTAATATAAAAGACGTGCAACAGTTATAATTGAGAAGTTATTACACATTATGTATAATAATATTATAACATAATTCCGAATTATATATATTATAATATATATTAAGAATTATATTATAATATAATTAAAGATATATTATCATATTATAAGTTTGAGGTGTAGTGGATATTGATGAAATAAAAAGGTTTATCAAAGAACATGGAGACTTTACTTCAAGAATATCGTTCTTGATCTTCATCTCATTCAATTCAGCAATTCTTCTCGTCAACTTTTCATCTTGCATTGTTTGTTCTTGTAAATCTGTTTCTTTTTTATTGTTGAAGAATGGATGAACATCATGTTCTGAGTTCTTTAAATTTACAAAACAGAGCATCTAAAGGTGATACTCTCAATCACCAAAAGACATATGCCCAAGTTGTTCATTAGCCTAACCCAATCAAAACCAATGATACCAGACCTTCTTATACTCAGTATAGAGATGATCATATATTTATCCAATTTGAAGATCAGATTTATGAATATTTACTGCAAAATATTTCTTACACTTTGATTGGTAAATTTGATAAGGGTCTGCCAAAGAAAGTTGTTCTTGATAAGTTTTTCTAAGCCATGAAGTTTAATGGTGACTTCACCTACACCAACTGGGACTCAAGGTATTTGTTTATTGAGTTTTCTCTAAAAGAAAATATAAGTAAAATATGAGTGCGAGGAGTATGGACAGTTGGTGAATATTCCATGAGAGTTCTAAAGTGGTTACCTTCATTCAATGTGAAGAAAGAATGTCTTTTGGTTCCCATATGGACTAGAATTGGAAATTTACTAGAAAACTTGTATAATGAAGGCATCATTAACTCTATTTTTCTTCAATTGGTACTCCCCTCAAGATCTGGATACCTCTAAAGAATAAGGCTATGTACAACGTGTGTTATGTATGGGCGGAAATTGACATCTCTAAGAAGCTTCAGAATATGGTTGGGCATTGGTAGTAACAAGGGTTCTTGGATCACATTAAGCTACAAGAACATTCCAAGATATTGTGATTCTTGTTTTCATGTGGGACATGACTCCTTAACCTGCAAAAGAAACAATGTTGATCTGAGTAATGAGACAAGAACAACGCAAATACCTCATGCTAACCTCAAATTTGTAGTGATCTCTAGTGATAAGAATGTGAATCCAGAACTAGTAATTAGTTCTACTGCTGTAAATCAAGACAGAATACCTCCTCAAGTAAACAAGAATGATATAAAACTAATGATAAGAATACCTCATCTGTTAAACAATTCTAAGAACATTGTAGAAGCTGTTACTGCTAACCTCAAATCTGTAGTGATCTCTAGATAATCTAGAACCAGTAATCAGTACTACTGCTGTAAATCAAAACATGATACCTCCTGAAGTGAACAAAGATGATGTGAAACCTGATTTGATGCATAGAGACAGAAAGCAGTACAACAACTCATATGAAAAGGTTAAGGTTACTGAAGATACCAATCAGCAAGATGAGGATATATCAGTTGTTATTAAATCTAGTGAAAGAGCTAGTGTCACTGAAAACGAAGATATTAATCAGCATGAAGAAGACATAATATATGCTATCAAATATCTTGATAACATCATAGATTTTCCTCAGCTAGCAGATGAAATTACACCTCATACTGTTAAACTAACACCCACAAAGGAAAATATAGGCAGCCTTCCACTATCTCCTGCTCTTAAACTCAAAAGAGTTGATCCTATTTTCCAAAAAATATTAGACCATAAGCTTAAGCAAACTAGGAGAAGCAAAAGGAACAAATCATTGATTGCAAAATCTCTTCAATTAAAGAGACTAACAGATCTTATCTCAAGAGCCCTAAATGATAAAGATCTTAAGCTGGAAATTCGGGGAGTTGGTAACCAATATTCTGTTCGAAGACTTAAATCTATTATCAGAAAAGAAGGTATAAAATTATTGTTTTTACAGAAGCCTATGATAAGTTGTGACCAGTTAAATACTCTCTATCTCTAAGCTTAAACTTCATAATTCATTTGCTAATGTTTCAAATAAAATATGGGTAATTTGGCATGAGGATTTGGAGATTAAGATCCTGGTGGATAATATCTAATGCTGTCATATTGAAGTTAACATTCTCTGCTAGACAAGAGGGTTAATATTACTTGTATTTATGTAAAATGTTAAAGAAATAGTAGAATAGAGTTGTGGAATGATATCAGATCATTTGAGCCTATTGCTAATGAATGGCTTCTTCTGGGTGATTTCAACTTTATCTTGTCTTCTTCTGAACAATCTGGTTGTTCAAATTTTTGTCAACAAAGTGCCAATGATTTCTTAAATATGATTAAAGAATGTCATTTAGAGGATGTTGGTTATGTGGGTACCAGATTCACGTGGACTAATAAAACAAGATGGAGAAGACTTGACATGGTTTTGTTTAATCAGGAGGGTTCTGAGTACTTTGCTGAAAATAAAATATTTAATCTAGCTTGTATGTGTTCAGATCACACTTCACTTTGTATCACAATAACTAAGGACATCAAGAGACATAGTAGTTCTTTTAGGTTCCTTAATATTTGGACTATAGAATCCAACTGGAGCAACATGGATTGATGGTTTTAATAAATTCTTTTATACTTCCTGTTGGTAAATCATAAAAATTGACCTTTGTAATGCTCTCAAGTCATTCATACTTGGATAGGACATTCCTAAAGGGATATTGGCTACTGATATTTGCCTAATACCTAAGATAACTAACCCTTATAGTTGGAGTTAATATAGACCCATTAGTCTATGCACTCTAACTAACACAATAATGTCAAAACTTGTTAATGATAGGCTTTCTATAATTCTGCCTAAACTTATATCTGATGTGCAGGGAGCTTATATGCAAGGACGAGCAATCCATGATAACATACTCATTGCAAAAGAGCTAATTCATGCTATAGGTAGAAAAACAAAAGTTGAATTGTGGTTATTAAGCTGGATATGTCAAAAGCTTTTGACAACTTATCTCATAGCTTTGTCATAAAGGTGTCGTAGAGGTTTGGCTTCAATTGTCAGGTCACTAAGTTGATTAATAACATGATTAGATCAGTCAATATTTCCATAGTCTTAAATGGGAAAGTTGTTGGATACTTTAGAGCTAATAGAGGTGTGAGACAAGGTGATCCCTTGTCTCATACCCTCTTTATATTAGCTGAAGAAGTGTTAATTAGAGGGATGCACAAACTTTTTGACTCATATAAAAAGTTGAATTTTTTTACTAATGTCTCACATGTTTCTCTAGAAAAAATAGCTCAATTCTTGCAGGTTTATCAAGATATTTCAGGGTAATCTATAAACAAAAGGATAACGGAGATTATAACAACATCAAGCATGCCTCTTGACAGAAAGAACTTCCTCACTATTTGAACTATCTTTAACACAAACCTCCTTCCTACAACATACTTGGGTGTAACTCTCAGTCCTCACAACAAGTCAACTAACTTTACACCCTTACTTGAAAAAAAATAAAGACAAAATTTCTAATTGGGAAGGAAAGATGTTATCATATGGCGTCTCACTTTGGTGAAATCAGTTCTCATGGCTATCCTTTTCTACTGGTTACAAAGCTACTGGCTCCCTACCTCTATCATATCAAAAATTGAAAATTTTATGAATAGATTCTTGTGGGGATCCAACAGTGAAACTAACAAAACTCACCGGACTACATGGCCAACTATTTGTAAGTCTTTTGATGAGGAGGGTCTCAATATCAGCAGCCTAATGAACATTCTGAAAGCATTCTCCTGCAAGCTCTGGATAAAGTTCAGAGAAAACAATCTCTCTGGGCTAATCTTCTTCATGATATCTACTATAAAGATAAACACCCTTTACAAGTTGACTCTAAGTATGGCTCTCAAACTTGAAAAAGGCTGGTCAAAATTATGGAGTTTGCTGAAGATCACAGTAGATAGAATCTTGGCTTTGGTAATATGGATATATAGTTGGACAATTGGTTCAATAGGCTTCCTATTATGAATCTTATTCTTAATCATAACAATAAATGGTTTAAAGGTAAGAAGGTATGTTCTCTGTGGGAAGGTAACTGTTGGAATATGAATATGCTTAAGCATATCTTAAGTGACTATAACATAAGCTTAGTTACGAAACTTAGACTCAATAACTTAGCTAAGGATACTATCATATAGACCTTATCTAAGGATGGTAAATTTAATATTAAAGACACTGCCAAATATTTGGAAACTTCTCACAGTAGATCTTCTTTATTTGGTAATCTCTGAAACCGAATTTCTCATAGGAAGTGTTCCTTCGTGGCTTGAGGCTTATCTTAAATAAATTGCCCACTGACTCTGTTCTTCAACCTAAACATATAACTCTGGTATCAAAATGCCAATTTTTATTAAATTTTGAGACTACAAATCATCTATTTTGGGCTTATTTTGCAGGTGTCTTAAAGGTGGATATCCAACGGTTCATGACTGTTAAATATTTGTTCGTGGCCTGTTTTTAGTCTGCTTCAAATAAATTCACATCAAACAATTTTGACAACTATAATTAGCTAGGTCACTTGGAAACAAAGGAACAAAATAAATATGAAATCTATTCATACTTCCACAAATGCAGCAATCACATACATAATCAAAATACTGACAGACCTAGACTACTCTAAATTACTGAAAGCTAAGCACTGGAAATATTATGATAAAGTTGTTGTTACTCTTGGTTGCACTAATCACTTATGCATTAAGAAAAATATATCTTACCTTACTTGGAATCCTCCATATCATGGAAGATACAAAGTTAACTCAGATGCTAGCTGTTCTATTACAGGTGAAGCAAGTGGTGCCGTTATCATCATAGATCATTAGGGTAAGCTTGTTCTGGGCTATGGAAACAACTATAGAATGTTAACTCCTCTTCAAGCTAAAGCTCATGTAATCCATGATGGTCTCCAACTGTGTAGAATCTGATGAGTCCGGATTCTGTCGCCATATTTTATGGGAATCGGACAGGGTCAATTCGGACAATGTCCATCTTACCAGACAGGGGCAGTTCGGACACCATCATCCATTGAATTGTCCGAACAGAACTAAAGTACTTAAAACCTAATCACTTTTTGACTAAGCTTCCTGATCACTTACTTAGAACTAATGGGTCCTTAAACTCGACCAGAATCCATTAAACACGACCCGAAAGCCCATGTGGCCCAAATATAAGGGTATAAATACCCAACCACCAACATTAAATGAGGGTAATGAAAATTAAATACAAACAGGTAGCTCAATTCTCCCTCTACATTCTACACAAACATTAAATACTCACAAAACTCCACAAAACTCTAAACAAAAATTACAAACTTACCCTCAGACAAAAATAAATCACATCAAATTGGCGACCACAGTGGGAGGTACGACGGTGCCTGAATCTAGCATTCAAAACCATCAGAAAATTCAGTCTGAATGAATCCGGACGTACTGGAAGAACCACCAGTTTTGCTTGAAGTGGTGGGGGGAAATGATGAATATACCATCGAGGAGCGTGATAGATTAAGGGGCGAAATAGAAGCTCTGAGGGCAGAGAAGGCAAAGATGGGCATAAAAGAGAAGTCAAAGGCGTCAGCTGCTCATCATACTGACAACCCTAGAGAGCACGAGCCTTCGAAGACCCATGTGAGTACGAAGAAGACTCATGCTAGCTCCAAAAAAGTCTCACCGGTCCAAGCCAGTGGAGAGCTCTGATTCAGACTCAAAATCTTCCAGTAGCTCCTCAGACGAAGATGGAATTGAAGAATCCTTGTCCTCCAGCAGCGATGAGGGCCGATCTAAAAAGAAACAAAAGTTGGTTAATAAGTATTTAAGAAAAATGGAAAGGCATGAAAAGTTAAAAAGGCATATAGGCAAAGGATCATCTCTTAGCCGGAGACACATAGACCGGATGCTGGTGGATCCTTTTGCTTTCCATGATGAGCCAGGTATCTTTGTAACTCCTAACGAGGATACCGTTTTCAGTCGTGGCCGGAATTGGAGACAATATCCATTGTCTTCTAAGATCCTGTCCGGGAACCTCCCCAAGAGGTTCGATAACACGAAGATGGAAAAATATGATGGTAGTAAAGACCCGGACAATCACTTGGAACAATTAAAAAATTTCATGATGAATTTCGATGACGAAGATAAGTTGCTTTGTAGAGCATTCTCCCAGTCTTTTACGGGGAGTGGCTTGAAGTGGTATAACAACCTACCACAGGGGTGCATCAGAAATTTTGATACCTTTTGGGTGGCCTTCCGGAGGCAGTTTGTTAGAAGTAAGGAGGTGAAGGGCAATGGAGATACAATTATCCATTGTGCCCAAGAACCGAATGAATCTCTGAAGGAATATATAAGTCACTTTGTAAATACCAAAAATGGGTTGGCTGATTGCTTCGAGCAAGTAGCAATAGCTTCTCTGAGGCAGGGCTTAAACCTTGGAAATTTGGCTGATTCAGTGACCAGAAAAAAGGCCATGACATGGGGAGGTTTACTGAATTAGGTCGGAAAGCAAATTAACGTGGATGAAACAAAGAAAACTAGGGTGCACAGGCAGGTGAGGTCTGCCCCGGTTGCACCAAACCCCAACCAAAATCAGTCCGGGAACAAGGCAAGGGAGGCCGGGCAGGGTCATAACAGAGCTAAAGCTCAGTCTCAGCCAGCTGCGCCTGCCCAGAGTCAACAATCTAGAAATAAGAGAGGGCCTTGGGTTCAACCGGAGTATTTTGCTAGTTAAAAGAAAGTGTAGCCACCATTTATGACAAAAAAAAGGAAGAAGTACACTATAGAAGGCCAGCTGCACTACAATCTCCTAGGGAGCATCGTAACAATTCCTTCTGTCAGTACCATAATGATACTGGCCATACCACTGACGATTGCATTTCTTTAAAGCAAGAAGTCCAGAATTTGATTGAAAGAGGAAAGTTGGGAGCATATGTTAAAAGAAGAGGAGGAAATAGGCCTGATAATGCTCACCGGTCTGGTCCAAACAATGCTGGCACATCCGCTCCGGAGGGAGCTATGGTGATAATCGAAAGGTTCGATGTAGAGTCAGAGTACTTGGACCCTGATCCAACTCGAAACAGAGTGGGTACCATTGAGGAACGTTGTAAAATAGTGTCCATGCTTATTAACTTTTTTGAGTCACTCACAATTTTCGGAGGGGATACCATGACAACACCCACTGCTTCTTCAAGGAAGAGGCATGTTCATACTTTAGCTACCCAACTGGAGGGAGGCATGACTTTCTATCAATCGCAGATTCCATTTCCCTTCATTGTGTTCGATGAGGATGACTTGAGGGATATAACAGGTCCTCGTGAAGATGCTGTTGTCATAGGAGCATCCATTGGGGGCAATGACGTAAGACGAATTTTGGTGGATATTGGGAGTTCAACCAATATCCTTTTTTTAACTTCCTACAAAAAGATGAAAAATCCTGCGGTAATTCAGCGTTCGAACAGGTCAATTGTGTGTTTCACTAGAAGCTCAGCAGATGTGATCGGGGAGTTCGAAGAGGAAGTTTTGTTGGGCAAGGGCCCTTTTAAGAAGATGGTTAGAATACTGTTTGTTGTAGTGGATTGTCCCACTTGTTATAATGCTATTCTAGGGAGGTCTTGGCTCTCTAGGATGCATGCAGTGGCCTCAACAGTCCACCAATGTTTGAAATATGATGTGCAAGGACAAGTGAAGTTGTTCGGAGCAGCCAAAAGATTGCAAGAGAGTGTTATGCAACAGCACTGGCCCCTCGGACGTTGGGGGCAGTTCGTATCAATGAAGAATAATAGTTTGATGGACTTTCTAGGGGTGAGGGTGAAATTGATGACCCTAGAGAGACCCCTGGAGTTTTAATACCGGTTGAAGAAGTTGAAACACATTCTTTGGAAGAGGGAAAAATGTTAGGGTCCAAAATGGCATCCGAACTGAAGGGTAAAATGTTGAAGTTCCTAAAAGACCATCAGCATGTTTTTGCTTGGTGCAATGCTGATGTTACCGGGGTACCAGCAGATATCATATCACACCACTTGTCCATCCGAAGAGACATAGCGCTTGTGGTACAAAAAAGAAGAGCTTTTTCCAAGGAAAAGGCTGATGTCATCGTTCAAGAAGTCGACAGGCTTACTAAAATGGGGCATATAATGGAGTCTCAGTATCCTTTATGGACAGCCAATCCGGTCTTGGTGAAAAATAAAAATGGAAAGTGGCGTATGTGTATTGATTTTGAAGATCTCAACAGGGCTTGCCCAAAGGATTTGTATCCAGTCCCCCGGATGGATCAGATGGTGGATTCTACATCTGGGAATAAGCTACTATCTTTCATTAATGCATTCTCTGGGTATAACCAGATTGAAGTAGATCCGAAGGATCAGGAGCATACTACGTTTGTCACTGACAGGGGCCTTCATTGTTACAAGGTGATGCCATTTGGGTTAAAAAATGTTGGGGCTACCTAGCAGAGGTTAGTAAACAAAGCCTTTGCTGATCAAATTGGAAGAAATATGGAAGTATACATCGATGACATGATGGTTAAAAGTGTGGACGAAGAGCTATACTTGGCAGATCTTCAAGAAAATTTTACCAACTTAGTAAAAGTAAATTTGAAACTAAATCCAGAAAAGTGTGTGTTCGGAGTACAGTCCGGAAAATTCCTAGGGTACATAATAAGTGAGCAAGGGATACAGCCCGATCCGAACCAGCTTAATGCTTTATTCCAAATGGAGCCACCTCGGAATGTTAAAGAAGTACAAAGATTGACCGAGAGGTTGGCAGCGTTAAATCGATTCATTTCAAGGTCTTCGGATAGGTGTGCCCCGTTCTTTCAAACTTTAAAAGGTGCAAAGGGATTCGACTGGACTTCACAGTGTGATGAGGCTTTTAATGAAATTAAAAAACATCTGTCCTCCCCCAAGACTTTATATAAACCTGTTGACGGAGAGACTCTTTTCATATACTTGGCAGTTTCCGGTTGTGCCATAAGTGTTGTGTTGGTGAGAGAGGTGGATAGTTATCCCCATCTAGTGTATTACATCATCATGAGCTTGATAGATGCAGAAAAACGCTATCTAAAGCTTGAAAAGTTAGCACTAGCCCTGGTAATTGCTGCTAGGAAGATGAGGCCTTATTTTCAGGCTCATCCTATTATTGTCCGGACGTCCTATCCCTTGAAAAACGTTCTACAAAAAGCAGATATTTCGAGTAGAATGACTAAATGGTCAGTGGAACTGGGGGACTTCGATATTGATTTTCCTCCTCGGATAGCAATCAAAGCCCAAGCTGTGGCTGATTTCTTAGTTGAATTCCACTTAGATAGGGATATAAAGCAAACAACTGAGATGAAAGATAAAAAGGTCTGGGTCGTCCGGACTGATGGTGGATCAAGTACTATGGGATGTGGTGCAGGGGTATGCTTGACCTCTCCGTATGGTGACAAAATGTACCAAGCTATATGTTTTGCTTTTAGGGCTTCTAACAATGAGTCCGAATATGAAGCTGCTATAGCCGGTTTAAAGTTAGCTCTTATTTGTGGAGCCAAAAGGGTCAAGTTGATGAGTGATTCCCAGCTTCTTATCCATCATGCGCAAGGTCAATCTGAAGCCAAAAAGGAGCAGCTAATAAAATACTTACTTCTTCTCAAAGATGTGGCACTTAAGTTCAAGAGTATTGTTTATGAGCACATACCCCGAACAGAGAATGAACTAGCAGACTCTTTGGCAACCATAGCCTATACTGAATCATACCCTTGGATTCATGTGCTGGAGTGCCCTTCCATTCAACTCAATATGGGTAAGGAGGAAGAAAGCTTCGATATACAGATGGGACAACCCCAAGATTGGAGGTTTTCTCTCCTTCAATATCTCTCTGATGGCATCTTGCCTCCGGATAAGTCAATAGCAAGAAAAGTAAAGTACAAGGCTCGTGGTTTTATCATACTAAGAGATGTTCTTTATAAGAAGTCTTAC
Organism: Limnanthes douglasii subsp. nivea; assembly: GCA_036936605.1. NCBI lineage: Eukaryota > Viridiplantae > Streptophyta > Magnoliopsida > Brassicales > Limnanthaceae > Limnanthes > Limnanthes douglasii. The sequence goes on from JAUPFV010000001.1 coordinate 262,708,194, forward strand.
AGTAAACCCCTCTTATGATGTTTGGGGGTTGATGAATCTCAAATGGTCCTCTCCTAATTACATGATGGTGAGGGATCAGCTCACTGTTGATTCAGGGCTCTAACAAGGAGAGTTTTATTGGCTGGTTATTATTGGCCCTCTATAATGCAAGATGCTAAGGAGCTGGTGAGGAGGTGTGACCCATGCCAGAGATATAGCAATGAAATTCATATCCCAGCCATCCCTTTAGAGTCAATTTCCGAACCTATACCTTTTGCTCGATGGGGGTTGGATTTGGTGGGACCCTTACCTATGGCATCCGGAGGACGCAGGACAATAATTGTTGCTATTGATTATTTTTCGAAGTGGATCGAAGCAGCCCCACTGGCAAGTACAACATCGAAAGCTGTCATAAAATTCATTTTATCTAATATCTGTTGCAGATTTGGCATTCCACAGAAGATAACATCAGACAATGGGCCACAGTTCGACAACAAAGAAATGGAGAGTTTATGTGCCTCTAAAGGTATACAACATTGTTTCTCTTCACCTTTCCACCCACAAGAAAATGGTCAGGTTGAAGTGGCTAACAAAACTATACTGTCCGGTTTGAAGAAAAATTTAGAAGTGGCTGCTGAAAAATGGCCTAGTTATTTACAAGAGGTTTTGTGGGCCTACCGGACTACACCTGGGGCAGCAACACAAGAGTCACCTTTTGCCTTAGTCTATGGGATGGATGCCATAGCTCCTATAGAAGCAACTCTCCCTTCTTTTTGAGTTCATAATTTCTCCGAACACGCTAACGAAGTGACAATCAGAGGTCAGCTTGACTTAATAGAAGAAAGAAGAGTTAAGGCTCACCTTAGAGCTGCACACTATCAGGGTTTGATGAGAAGCAAGTTTGCTTCCAGAGTTAAAAGAAGAGATTTTCAGCCGGGGGATAAGGTGTTAAGGAAAGTCTTCTTACACACTAAAGAGAAGTTGCTCGGCAAACAAGCCCCAACTTGGGAAGGACCCTATATGGTCATTGAAAGGCTTAAACCTGGGACATACTGGCTAGAAGACAAGGATGGAAGGGTTTTGAATCACCCTTGGAATATTGAGCACCTCCGGATGTACTTGGAGTAGAAACTATGTAAATATTTACTTGTTTAAAAATCCATGTAAATATTTGGGGGCATACTATTTCCTACCCTGGTGGCGCGGTGAGGTTTTAATGAGGTGTCCGAGCTCTTTTATAAAATTTGATGTCTTCTTAAAAATTTGGAGTGTTCTTATTTTGTGTCTTGTCAAATTTTTCTTTAAACACCGGCCGGATTGAATTAAAGGTGTGATGACTACTTAAACATTTGTCATCGGAGAATTTAAACACTCTCACTTTAAGATGTTTATGAAAATAACTAAGGGTTGTTTAAACATTAGCCACCAAAATTGAGAAACTATGAAAGAATGCAAGAATTGTGCAAGATAAACATACTCATTAAAACGAACGAAGTGCCTGGGCCATCCAAGGACTTTAAATTGTCAATCAAAGCAAAAAGATCTGTCCGGTCAAACATCATACACAGTTACAAAAATTCCTTGGCCTTCCAAGGACTTTGGTTCAATCAAAACAAAAGGTAAAAGATAATTGATATTCTAAGACTGAGCCTTTGAAGACGGCCCAGCCTCACTTATTTTCTTCTTCTTGAGGTCATCATTCTCCTCACCTGGACTCTCCCCGGTGTTCTCTTCTTCATCGGATGAGGATGCACTGGAGAAATCAAACCTGTCACCCTCGGCCATAGTGTGGAAGGGAAGGTCTTCGTACTCTACATAAGTCTACAAATCTCCCAGATTCCTCTTCGGGAACTTTTCGTGAAAGAGCAAGACCATGTCCGACTTCACTTTGGCATACATCTCTTCCTTTGTATCTATCATATTGTTGGCATAAGTATCAATCTTGGCCTATATTTTTGCCTCTTGTTCCCTTAGCAGATCAACTTTTTCCTCTGTGGCCTTGGACACCGAGTCCTCAAGTGCGATCTTGTCATTGGTCAAAGTATGAATGACTTGGTCCTTGGCCCTCATCTCCTCTTTTGAATAGGTGAGATATTTCTCCAACCCGGACTGCTTTTCCCGGAGGCCTTTGATAGTATCTTTTAGGGCAGCTACCTTTGTGACCCAACCCTCCTGGTTCTTCTTTAACTCCTCGTTTTCTCTCTTCAAAACATCAGCGTTTTGGTTGGCAATAAGGAGGTCTCGGGACAATCTCTCCTTGTCAGAATTAAGGGCAGTAATGATTGCTGACTGACCTTGCACTTGTTTCTCCAGAACCAGCACTGGCTGAACATTACTCAATATAGAGTGAGTTATAACATCTCTTTCACTTGAAACAGTGAAAGACTTACCATTGAAGGTAACAGTGTTCGAAGTGCTTGGAGGGAGGTAGGGTCCATCAAATTTGTCTATGGGGAGGTTTTCAAAGTAGTCACTAATTCCCTCAAGCCCTGTAATGTCGACACCGTCAATACTGATGTCTCCTCCTCCAACCTCATCGGTTTGAAAGTCACCGGGGATCTCTTCTGCTCTTGTTGGATCAGTAGGGTCAATAGGAGGGAGGGGCTCCAGAGGCCGGAGAGAAAGTTCATCACCCATGGAGGTCTTTTTCTTCTTGGTCTTCCTATCTTTACTTTCTGCTCCCCGTTTCATGTCTCTCTTAGGAACCCTTGGAGGTTTTGGAGATCCTGCCTCTTCCCTAGTACTCTCCTGCTCCACAAATTCTAGAAGAGTAACATCAATCTGACTTGGAACTGGCCCCTCTTGGTTGGTTGGAGCAGTTTCCTCCGCTTCGGTGGGATTAGCTTCAACCACACTCTTCTTGCCCTTCCTTTTTTTGCCTTTCATCTTACTTGGAGCCTTGGCTCGACCTGGAAAATACAGTGACCCGTCCGGTGCGTGTGTTCTTTTAAGGACTACATCCGGAGGGGGTGGAGTGGTAAGTTCCTCCCAGGTTAAGTCCCTCCGACCAGTAGTGTTCCAGAGGTGGGACCTTGCAAGATCGCCTCCGGTAAAGGCGTCGTGAAAGCGATTTCCCCACTTTTCGGCAGCCCAAGTATTTATCTTGGTGCAAGTGATCTGTCCGACCTTTAAATAATCGTTGAAGTCTTTAGGCAGCACTGTTAAGAAACAAAAAAAAATTAGATGAACAAATTTATAAAGAATGAAGATGGGAATGAGAGATATGAGTCTTACCATCATTTCACCATCTGCTGGTGAGGAGACTTGGGTTGGTACCAGCTTTGATCTTCCTCCCATTATCCCAGGCACCACTCACAAACAAAAAGTGAGTCCTCCAATTTCTCTCCGACTCGAGCAGGTCGTCCACTGCTTTATAGTTATCACCCATGTTGTAGTGATAGAAGGGAATATGGTGGTTTCTGCAGAGGCTTGCCACAACTACGAATTCCTCCATTGGTAGAGGAATTCCGGAGAGCCTGGAGGCCATGATACAGGCCATAAGAGTGTACCAGGCATTAGGGCTCAGTTGACTTGGACAAAGCTTGATGAGGTGGAAGTACCTAACTATCTCCGGATGTAAGGGAAACCTTAGTCCCCAGTTAAAGAGTTCAGTGAAGATAACTATTTCACTGAGCTTGCAGTCCATTGGGGTTTCAGGGTCTATTGGGACCCTTATTTTTACGTTCTCCGGAATCCCCCACTTTGTACGCATCCGACCCAATTCGGCTGTGTGGATGAAAGCATAAGTAATTTTTTGTAAAGCGAGAAGATACTTAACACTAACCTTGTGGAAACAAGGTCCCACTTTTCCCTCAAGGATCTCTGGCAGATCTAGATGATTAAGGCATAGTTTTTCTTTGCCTTTATCTTTCTTCGCCGCACTAACATCACTAGTTTGTCCGGAGACTTCGGACTCGAACAGAGCCTCTTCGATAGAATCCTTCATTACTTCCTCCATTACCGAGGAGGGGTTTTCAGTTGTTTTTGGGTGAGGGGAGTTAGGAGTTGGTTCAGTCTGACCTCCGAACTGTTGGGCTTAAATGCTTTCCTGAACTCTGGCCTCCGGATGGGGTTCATGTGTGGTGGTTTCTCTTCGGAGGCTTGAGCTAGAGGCCTCCGGTCCGAACAGCTTGTCCTTAGGAACTTTTATGGGTGCCTCTGACCCCGTGTTGCTGTCTTTGGCCCCTGATTTTGAAGGTGTACCTTTTGAAGCCTGCCCTTTTACCAGGCGACCTCTTCTCCGATCGACTAGTTTATTTGGAGAGACATTTGCATCTAATCCCATGACGATAAATGGGGAAGGCTTCTTGAAACTGGTAACTGCTTGCCCTGGTTCAACGGTGGGCTCTGATTCCTTAACCGACGAGCCTGAAACAATTGGCGAAAGATTGGGTTGAAACAATCTCCTCGGTTTAACGCTCCTGGTTGAAGAAGAGCCCCGATCAGGCTCTGTGTTTGGAATTTCTGGTTTGTCGACAGGGGAAGTTGGAAGGCCTGCAGCAGTGCGCCTTTCTCTTTCGACTTTTTGAGCCTTTTCTAACTCTGATAGGTTAAGCCACCCGCCTTTGATTAAAGCGTTCCTAGCTGTGAACATAAACTCACAACCAAAAAGAAGAATTTGTGTTTGAGAGAGAAAGCTCTGAGATTTAGCAAAGTAAGTATGAAGATGATGGTAAAACAATAAAGAAATGCTTAATTTATAGTAAACACGCAAAACGATGCTTTGATACCTTGGAGAATTCGAAAGGATTGCAATGATTAGGGAATGGCGCTGATGTCATCTTTATTAAATAGAGAGGTTACTTTTTAGAGAAGGTGGGAGCAAAATTCTAGGTGAAAAAACGGCTGAAATAACGAACCAGAGAGAGACATGTGTCCCACGAACTCTGACAAGAAACCGTTTAGTTTCAAGAACTTTTTTCAGTCCGGATAAAACTATAACACAGTTCGAAGGACCTGTCTGGATGTAACTGTCACCAGCAACAGACTGTTTTTTAGGGAACCGGACAGGGTCAATTCGGGTTACTGATGAGTCCGGATTTTGTCGCCGCATTTTTTGGGAACCGGACAGGGTCAATTCGGATAATGTCCACCTTACCGGACAAGGGCAGTTCGGACACCATCATCCATTGAACTGTCCGAACAGAACTAAAGTACTTAAAACCTAATCACTTTTTGACTAAGCTGTCTGTTCACTTACTTAGAACTAATGGGTCCTTAAACTCGACCCGAATCCATTATACACGACCCGAAAGTCCACGTGGCCCAAATATAAGGGTATAAATACCCAACCACCAACATTAAATGAGGGTAATGAAAATTAAATACAAACAGGCAGCTCAATTCTCCCTCTACATTCTACCCAAACATTAAATACTCACAAAACTCCACAAAACTCTAAAGAAAAATTACAAACTTACCCTCAGACAAAAATAAATCACATCAGAATCAAAGGACTTAAGAAAGTTGATGTTGAGACCGATTCTGAAATAATCATTTCTCTGTTCTCCACTGGAAATTTTCCTTTAAACTTAAGTTATATCCTTAACAACATCAAATCTCTTCTAACATGTAAAATGACAATTCATCACATCTTTAGATAACAAAATCGAGCAGTTGATTGGCTGGCTCGATGGAATCAAAGATGTAAGATGGAATTCGATTACAAGAATCCTAAAACTCCAGCTATGCTGGATGCTATCTTGTTACTGGAAAGCCTAAACATTGGATATATAAGAGTAGAAGATTAACTTACCTTTGTGATTCAGGAATGTGGGATTCTAACTTCAATCTCCCGAAATAGAAGATCTTTGCTGCTATTTTAAAGCCGGAATACTTGTCTTTCATATAAACTAACGATTTACTTCTTTTGTGAAGCAAAAAATGAGGTAAATTAGGATAACTGCTAATTTTAGAAAAGATGTACGGAGCTGATTTGGATTCTGCTAGCTTGAAAACCTGAAACAATCTAGTCTGTTCAAGGCTCTGCTATTAAAAGACAAAGTTTGGTCTATTGAATGATTCTTCAAAATAGGTTAAAAAATGAGAAAAAGCAAGGAAACACCATAGTTGGGGAGGGACTGCTTAAAGGAGCTCTGATTGCAAATGAATTGATATCAGAATTAATGGAGGGAATCTCAAATTTTTAACCAAAATCGGCTCTAAATTTTAATTTTGAGTCATTTTTTGATTAAGTCTAAACATTTAAGGACTTCTAATTAAGTCCTCAAGCATTGTAAACTTATCAATTATTTCTAATAAAAGTTTTTAGAAATAAAAATAAAAATTTGAGGTGTAAATTTAAGTCGATTAAGTTTATAATTAGACTACAAATAGTTTTTATATTAGGGAAGGTATTCGTATAGTTTTTTTCAAAATAATTAGCATGTTTTACGTTGTTCGAACTTGGATAAATAATTAAATATCTGATATATCGCCAAAGTGATCCCTATTGGTGAATTAATTATTTTAGAGTTTTGAAAAGTCTTTGATTGACGAGTATGTAAAATTTAATCGACCCAAATGAAGTTTAAGGTTTGACATAGTTAATCTTAGACACAAGATAATTATTTGTGAATTGGTCATTAAGCAAATTGAACTAGAAAAGTCGGGCCAAAGAAATATTTTCTTAATTAAGTCAATTGGTAGGATCAACATTAATTGTGCTCAAACTCATACATATACAAATTAATATGCTTGCCCAAAGGTATCTTATTGATGTTGTAAGAGTATGTTTTATTATGCTATGTTTATTTGTTAAATACTGTGCAGATTATATGTTAAGTGATGTTTTTGGCTATTTCTTGTTTGTTATGTTAGCAAATTTGTATCTCTACAATCTCGAAGGAAAAAAGGCACTCATACTTAACGTGAGCAACTTTGAGTTGTGGAAATATGATATGTTGTTGCACTTGATGTGCCATGATTACAACTTAGCATTAAGGATAGATGAACTTAAACCTCTGACTGATGATAGTACTCATACGGAGAAGAAAGAGTAAGAGGCTTGGGAAAAGTCAAACAAGATAAGTTTAGGGATCATGAAGCAAACAATTCTATTAGTGTCTCGCGGTGTAGTTCCACCGGAGATCACCAATGCAAAAATGTTTCTCGAAAAGGTAGAGAATTGTTTTTACCAAGAACGATAAAGTAGAGATTAAGACGTTGCTTATTAAGCAGCCTTTATGAAATATCGTGGCAAATGGATTATTCGTGAGCACATCTTGAAAAATTTCAAACATCGCTTCCAAATTGAAAGCACTTAAAAATTGACCTTCCAGAAGATATTATGGTAAGATTTTATTTTCACTCTTTCTCTCCTCAGTATAAGAACTTTGGAACTTCTTATAACTGTCAGAGTGAGAAATGGACTCTTAACGAGCTCATCTCTCAGGCAGCGCAAGAAAAATAAAAAAATGAAGCAAGAACATCCAGAATTACAAATGGTGAAAGCTCATATGGATAAAGAAATTAAAAGAAAGTATAAAGTTTCAGATGCACATGCATCCGGTTCTGAACAACAGAAGTATAAGGGTACGTCTGGCAAAGGGTGTTGCTTCCACTGTAAGAAACCAGGGAGCTTTAAGAAAGAATGTGAAAAATAGAGGGCTGTGATGAAAGCCAAAGGTATTTTCACTTCTATGGTCTGCTCTCAGATCAATTTAGTTTCAGTGCCGAGAAATAATTGGTGGGTTGATACAGCAGTAACAGCTCACATTTGTATTTCTTTGCAGGATATGATAAGTAGGTATGGGCATTCGGTTCTTCGGTTCGGTTCGGTTCGGTTCGGTTCTTTTGGTTCGGTTATTTAAAACTAGTACCCATTTAGGAACCGATTAAAATTCGGTTCGGTTCGGTTCGGTTTGGTTCTCGGTTCTTTCAGTTATTTAAAACTAGTACCCATTTAGGAACTGATTAAAATTCAGTTCGGTTCGGTTCTTCTCGGTTCGGTTTGGTTACATTCGAGTTTCGGTTCCAAATGGTTAGTTTCTAACCAAATGGTTACTTTGTAACCAGAAGAATCGTTTGGAACCAAACCCGAAAGGAACGAAATGTTTATTTTCTAACCAAATGGTTACTTTCTAACCAAAATACTTGTTTGGAACTGAATCCGAAAAGAACCAAATGGTTATTTTCTAACCAAATGGTTACTTTCTAACCAAAATAATTGTTTGGAACTGAACCCGAAAAGAACCAAATGGTTACTTTGTAGCCAAAAGAACCGTTTGGAACCGAACAGAAAACCATGGATATTCAAAGGTACTATTGCTTATTTGGTTCTTTATGGGTACTATTTGGTTCTCAGTTCCGAACCGAACCGAACCGAGAACCGTGGGTATTTAAAATAAGGAATCGTACGAGTATTTATAAGGAACCGGAACCGAACCGAATTCGTTATTTCGGTTCGGTTCGGTTCGGTTCTTCGGTTCCATACCCATATGCCCATGCCTAATCATAAGAAACCGAAACCCGAGTGATGGTGAAACATCCATCTATACAGCTGATGGCAGTTCGTGTTTAGTTCATTCTATTTGTGATTTTCGTTTTTTGTTTACCAGTGGACATTTTTTGTATATAAAAAACGTATTGTATGTACCTTCTTTTAGAAAGAACCTAATTTTCTTTCCGTTTTAAGATAAATCAAGTTATTCTTGTCTATTTGGAAATGAAAGTTTATGTCTTTATTTACATGGTAATGTTGTTGGTTCTGGAAAGTTAATAGCAAATGACAACTTGTATTTATTGAATATTATAAAGGATCACAAAGAGATAATGAATGTAGATGTACCTGGAAAACTAAATTATAAATTGGAAAATTCAGTAAAAGTTTGGCACAAACGATTAGGTCACATTTCTATAAAATAGAATTGAGAAGCTTGTTTCGGAAGGTTTATTAAGTGAACTAGATTTTTTTAGACTTCAACGTTTGCGTTGAATGTATAAAAGGAAAACAGACCAAAGTGAAATGATTAGATGTATACAGAGCGAAATGGGTCTTGGCTTTGATACATATAGACATCTAAGGTCCGTTCCCTACAACATCATGGAACGACCAACGATATTTTGTATCTTTCATTGACGGATTTTCATGATATGGGTATCTATATCTTATTCACGAAATATCAGAGGTCATTGACAAGTTGAAATTCTTTAAAACCGAGGTTGAAAAATAACTTGGTAAATACATTAAGTGCGTCAGATCAAACCGTGGTGGTGAATAATAAGAGAGATATGACGGTTCAGGTGAATAACGTCATTGACTATTTGCAAAGTTCCTGGAGGAGTGTGAGATAGTCCCTTAGTATACGATACCGGGTTCTCCTAACATGAATGAAGTATCTGAGAGACAAAGCCTACGTTGAAGGATATGGTAAGAAGTATGATTAGTCATTCAATATTACCTATATCATTCTGGGGAGAAGCAATAAAATGTGCAACGTACAAACTTAATAGAGTTCCGACGAAAGCAACTACTAAGACACCGTATGAAATTTGGACTGGGCGTAAACCTAGTTTAAAACATTTACATGTTTGGGGATGTCCAGCTGAAGCAAAGTCTTATAGGCCGAATGAAAATAAATTGGACTCCAAAACGATTAGTAGTTATTTCATCGGATATCCCGAGCACAGTAGGGATTTAAGTTTTATGATCCTGTCATAAAAAATATATTTGAGACGGGTACAACGAAATCCTTTGATGATATAAAGTTTGCGGGGAAAAATTTAGTAACAAACATTCATTTTGAGGAAGAATCAGTAGAGATTCATGAAGGTTCTAACAATGATACTTTGGTATCAGATGATGATATGGTAATAAAGAGGCCAATCATGACCTAATATTCGTTAGAACATATAGATACTCAAGATGATGTTAATATTTTTCATGTGGATGTTGTCCAAATTGAACAAAATGAACCCGTTCCAATAGAGCAAAATGAAGTTATTTAAGAAGAACAAATTATTCTTCCTCAAGAAGTTCAAGTGCAAAATGAAGAAATTATGTCTTTGCGTAGATCTACTAGAGAAAGGAAGAGCGCTATATCTCCAGACTATATAGTGTATCTTTAAGCACATTAGGAATTTTATGGTACAACAGAAGATAATCTTTTAAGTGTTCGTGAAGTTATGAAAAGTTTTGATTCTCAGTTGTGGATTAAAGCAATGAACAAAAAGTTTAAATCAATGGAAGATAACGCAGTATGGGAGCTTGTTCTATTACCTGAAGGAAAGAAATCAATTGGGTGTAAATGGATTTTTAAAACCAAACAAGATTTTAAGGGTAATATGAAGAGGCATAAAGGGTGACTTGTAGCTAAGGGTTTTACTCAACGTGAAGGGATTGACTTTAAAGAATCTTTCTCTCCAGTTTCATCGAAGGATTCTTTTTGGACAATCATGACATTAGTTGCACACTTCGACCTTGAGCTCCATCAAGTGGATGTAAAGACCGCCTTTCTTAATGGAGACATTGAGGAAATGATCTATATGTTGCAACCTGAAAAATTTGTCTCCGGTGATCCAAAGTCAACGATATGCAAACTAAAGAAATATATTTATGGTCTCAAGCAAGCGTCTCGACAATGGTATCACAAATTCCTTGAAGTTATTGTCTTATTTGGTTTCAAGATAAATTCAGTGGAGGATTGTGTGTATCAAAATTTCAGTGAGAGTAAATTCATATTTCTAGTGTTGTATGTTGATGACATATTATTTGCCACAAACGATAAGAAATTGTTACATACGACCAAGAAATTTCTTTCGGACAAATTCGATAGGAAAGATCTTGGAGATGCATCATTTGTGTTAGGAATTCAAAATCACAGGAATTGATCCCATGGAATTTTGAGTTTATCACAAAAGGCGTATATTGAGAGTATGTTACAACGTTACGGAATAACTAACAACAAAAGAAAGGAAATCCCTATATCGAAAGGTGAAAAGTTTAGCCTTAAGCAATGCCTAAAGATAACTTGAGATTGATAAAATGCAAAAGGTTCAATATGCTTCAGCTGTTGGAAGTCTGATTTATGCTTAAGTTTGTACACAGCCAGATATTGCTTTTGTGGTGGGTGTGTTAGAGATATACGTAAGTAATCCAGGGACGGAACACTGGAAAGCAGTCAAAAGAGTTCACCGGTATTTGCAACAAACAAAACATCACATGTTAACATATAAGAAGTCGGATAAACTGGAGGTCATAGGTTATTCCGACTCGGATTTTGCTGGATGGGAGGATTCTTTTCGTTCAACCTCAAGCATTATATTCCTTTTAGCGGGAGGTGAAATATCATGGAAAAGTATTAAACAAACACTCATTGCGTCTTCCACTATAGCTGCATAATTTATTGTTTGTTTCGAGGCATCCAATCAGGCGCTTTGGCTGCAAAATTTTGTCATGGGACTGCGAATCTTAGAGGGGATAGAAAGACCCTTTAGATTATATTGTGACAATAACACAGGAGTTCAGTATTCAAACAGTAACAATGGTATTATCATGTAGATATCAAGTTCCTGTCTGTTAAATAGAGAGTACAGAGTGGCCAAATCAGTGTGGAGCACATAGGAACAAACTCGATGTTAGCAGATCCTCTTATGAAGGCATTAATTCCTAATGATTTTGTTGAACACACCATTAACACGGGTGTTGTGTACTTAAAAAGGAATGTTAGTTTTAGTAGGAGTTTATATTGAGCTATTAAATTTGTTTGTATTATGATAATCGCGAACTCAAGGTAATTAATACAAACATATTTATATATAAGTATTCAATGTGCTCTTATCTTTGATTATTTATACTCTGATTTATGTAGACCTCCAATTAAGTGGGACCAGTTAATAATAGATATGTAAGATTGCAATTCATATTATTCTTATGTTATGCATCATGATAAATCCATGTAGTTGATTGTTGCGATATCGTGATTACTGATGCATTTATTTGCGGCTTGAAATGCATTGATGATGACTTTAGTCCTACGTCGTTAATAGTCATTTACATGATTGTTAAGGTTATCTATGTGACGATAAAATTAAGAACATTCATTGAGTGGATGCATCCTATAGTAGCATATGATGATCCAAGTGGGAGATTGTTGAAATTTCTCCATTAAGTTGGACTGTCACATGTTTTATCGATGTATCGGACTATCATCAATATTAGTCCAATAAATATAATCATAAAGAAAGGGACGAACTATTAGTATCATGTATTTAATTGTATATTTGGATTCAGAAATAAACAACTTAAGCAAAACGTAAAGTTTTGGGGTTATTTTGTAAGACAAAATAATACTGGGTTATGGTCCCTAAGAGTGGCAATTTAATAAGGACTAGTCTTCATTAAGTAACTGTTTGGAAGTTACAAACAGTTAAAAGAGAAGAATCATTTTCTCACTCCAGTATTCTATATAAGAAGTAAGTTTCTCACTTCTTAAAAACTACGGTATCAAATATAGAGAGAAAATTTCTTCAAGAAAAACGAATTGATTCTTCCTTTGAATCAATTACAAAATTATTTTTTGGTTACCATCTCTTAGAAGTATCATAATCATTAGCAAAGATCAAGGGCCATCTACAGCACATTCGAAATCTGAAGATCAAAGAATGTCTACATCATGTAAGTATTTTTTCTGCATTATTACAGATCAGTTAACTTCATGGTTAATAAGTTAGATTAGAAATCCAAATATGAATTTCTAACAATCTTAACTATTAAATCTTATTTATATTAATTTAAAATTTGAAATGAAAACACCGCATTACTTCTTCTTCATTTATACATTTTTTTATGTTTTAGTTTCGATATTTTTTAATTATGGTTGATTTTTTTTTTCTTTTTCACCTTTAACACTATATATAAAGTTAATAATAACTTGTAAAGTGCACATGTTAGGCCAATAAACTAAGTCATAACATATTTTTTAGATAAGGTATTTAATTCAATATTTTACTCATACTGAGATTTACCAATTTATTTTTCCATCCATTTATTTCGGTAAGTTATACTTTACTTATATAGTTTGATGATTTAGTTAAGTAACATATTTCAAATTAAAAAATTAATATCATTGTTTTATAAAATCCAATTCCACATTAAAATAACAATGACTATAACTTTAATTTCATTTAATATTTTTTTTTTTAATTTTTTAAGTTTTTTTTATAAATTGATACGTATTATTTCTAAGTTTTAAATAATTCAAATTCAAATTTTAGAAACGTTTTAGCTTAGATTGACTTGCATCGATATGTTAAGTGATGAAATATTTATTTGAATAATCAACTATTTAAAGGAATATGAATATCATTTAACTCAAAGTCTGAAACAAACAATCACTGGTCATGCATGATATCACCCCCTGCACCCTAAAGTCCAAAGGTTTCATGTTATTACTCGTACATTATGGAACTAATATACTTCATAAAACAAACATGGATGATGTAACATAATTGAGATCTTTATAAAACATAAAAATAAACAAATATATGTATCAAAACTAAATATGCAAACATGTACATGCATAAAATATGTATACTAGTAAAACAATCACACATTACAAATATATGAATGTTATGTCACATAACTAAAGGATTCTTTGTGCAAGAACAACAACAAAACACATATAAAACATACTACAAACAACGTCGGTGGTGGCACAACAAGATCAGGGCTTACCATGATAATCTATCTAGTCGTTGCAGGAGAGTTAGGGACAGATCCATAACTAAAAATAAAGGTAAGCTAATAAACTTGTGGACACAAAATAACAAAAAATAAATGTACAAGTAGTATGATAAAAAAAAGTATTGTAATTTTTTTATACATTTGTGCTAAACTTGTGTTATATTTATGCTAAATTTGTGCTAAATTTGCACGGATCATGAGAATACTATAACGCATTAATATGTACCTAACTACATGATTTAAACATCAATCTATACCAAAATATACGGCTTAAACATAAAATAACAGTTAAATTTAAATAAGTGATAAACACATGAAATATTCAATTGCATGATCAATTTATACCTAACTACATGGTTTAAGCAACAAGAAGTAGTTAAATAAGCAGTAAGCACAACAACTACATATAAAAAATCTTATCTTTAGTCGTCAAATCTACATCAAAACTAAACAATCGGATCTACAGTCTTCGGATCCACATTCGGATTTACTTGTATAATGATGTTCCTCTCCGCCGGTATAGTCTGTATCCATTTATAGTATGCATATACTCGAAGGTGAATCAGAGACTAATGATCCTATTACGAAGTTGGAAAAATAGATTTTATACATATAACAATCGCATATTGTAATTTTAAATACCTTACCACAATAGTAAGATTGTAAGGGAAAAAACCAAACACAATTCAGATCGTAACATTTAAAAGTGATACCAACGAAAGCAGAAGAGGCATGTTTTTGATGATATTTGTTTTAATAACCCTCCACTGCATTTATATTTAGTTAAACTATTTATTTCATAAACTCTTATAAAAATAATATAAATAGAGACAATTACTATGGCAAGAAACTAAAAAGAGTAAGGGATCATATTGAAAACCGAAGAAACGCGACTAAACACCATTAAACGCTTCATCATCGTATACCAAATGATGAGAGTACAAGCGACGAGTACTCCCATAAAAAGAAAATCAATGATGAGACATATGGCTACGAGTCATCTTCCCTTATTGTTGGCGTAAATTAAAATTTCTATGTGTAGAATATTTGAAGTAGTACGCTTACAAAGTTGAATGTCAACATGTACATCTCACCTGGGGTAATCACAGGTAGACGAAAAAAAGTTCATACCATACAACTCAAAAAAGCTGCAAGGTAGGTAAGGGAGAAAAGTGGGACACCAATTTTTTTCTTATAATATTTATGAAAATGAGCCTGTATATAAATGAATGAATTAGAAATTAATAAACCATGTCCATAAAACCAGTAACAACAAAAAAACTAAAAAACCTTAATTATCAAGTACCCTTAAAACAATAAGAGTTAAATATCTAATAAATCTAGCTATATCCATCTATTGAAATTACACACAAATGAATAACATTAGATCCAGTGGTATTAACAAAAGTTTTATCAATTCAACAATCACACCCTAAGTAAGACTCTAGAAAAAAAAATCTATTCAAAACATAATTGTAATGAAAATAGAAGGTAAATTCCATAATCAAAAATAAATTTATAATATATGATGAAAGATCAAACATATTCATTAGAAAATGATTGTTGTCGACAAAAAAACAACCTCAAACTTAACCATACCAGTTCTTCGGATCAAAAGTAAATAAAAAATATAAAAATATAATCATGAACAACTAAAGATCAAACACTCACCCCATCAAATTTTCGGACTAGAAGAGCTCCACATAAATATAGACTCACTCGGTCATAAAATAAAGGACAAGTTAAAAAAATCTCATTCTCAAAATATACTATAATTTCATAGTCAATGCCATTTTAGGTTATTTTGCATGAAATATTAACTCCAATTATATGGTTCAATAAAATATAACTTAAAACATATTTAGTAACTTACATCGGTGATAAGTTGAGGATAGTTGTCATCACCACTCTGATAATCCCAAGCAGATTAAGAATCGTACCTTCGCTTACCATGGTCAAACCTAAAATATAAAATTGATCAATATTAGTAAAATTTTATTTCGAAAAATCCAAAAGATTAGCATTTATACCAATAAATTTCCAATATATAACCAACTATAAAAATATATCATAGAAAATTAACGCTCATGCCCGATAAACACTTACCTTATTTTTCTTGAAGATTGAATTTGGAATGTTAAAACTCGAAGCTCGAAGCTTGCTCTTATTTTGTTTTGAAGGTTGAAGCTGGAAAGCTGAAGGTTGAAGGTTCAAGCTTGCTCTAAAGTTGTTTGAGAGTTGCAGCAGAAAGGTTGAAGAAAGAAGTTTGCTCTTGTTTTTATTTTCAAGATTGAAGTCGGACGGTTGAAGGTTAACTTTGCTCTTAGATATTTTGTTCATTTTGAATTAAGATCAATTAGGTGAAAAGAGAGTACACTATTCATTCCCATTTTCAACCAATTCTCCATTAACTAAAAGTCTTATAAATTCTAATTAATTTAATTTCTCACTTTTGGTTTTTTTTTATTAACATAGCGAGTCCTCCCTTTTTTTTATTTTTTATTTACACATTAATTCCTCTCTTATTTTTATTTTTTTTATTAAAAACTAGGACAAATCCAAAAGTAAAATTAAGGGTAAGCCAAACAACTTATAGATAAAAAAATAACAACAAAATAAATGTATAAAAAGTGTGATAAAAAAATTTAAATTTTTTTTGTGTTATATTTAGAAAATAAAGATGTGAAATTATTTTAATACATTTTGATAAAATAGATAGCTTAAGGGAAGACCAACTGAATATTATATTAATTATTAGGAATATTAAATATATCTCATTATTTTTTAGCCTTCCAAACAGATAAATACACTAGTAATTACCAGATAGTTTCATAAAGATTCATAGTATTTGGATCCCGATCCGGATCGTGGTAGGGTAAATATAATATGTGAAAAATAAAGAAAGGTTTTCAAATTATGTCAATTCTTTGAATCATTGACTAATCTGGATCCCGATCCGGATCGTGGTAGGGTAAATATAATATGTGAAAAATGAAGAAAGGTTTTCAAATTATGTCAATTCTTTGAATCATTGACCATTTTTGGATGGGATACCGTGACAACTCCCTCTAGTCTCTCTAAAACTAATCTAATACCCAAATAATGAATTACATTAAAATCTAACTATTTTCTTTCTCTTCTTTAAGAAAACTTCTCTCTACTTTTTAAATATATTTTAATATCGCCGTGTGGAACTTTCTGACTTTTCATCAGCGTAAAAAGAATGAATCACTAGTCGAAGAGCCAATTTTTTTTACAGAATTATATTACAATGAAGTAATCTGTACACCCAATAATTTATATAATTTTCTATTAAGAAATAAACTAGTAACTGTGAAAATATTTCCCAGATAGTAATGGAAATCTTGTTCAGAAACATCAATCAGATAACAAAACCACAAAATTTATAAGTTTGAATTAAATTTACAACCAGAAACCCTAAATCCTCAAATTCCATAACCTAAGAACTTGCAAATTCCATAACCTAAGAACTTGTAAACTTTGTAACAGCCTTCGTTCCTTCATATGTTTAGCCAATTCACCAGACAACACCAACCTCACCGCAGTCTTGATTTCCCTTGAAGTGATAGTACCTCCCAAGCTTCGCAGACTCACTAGCCAATTTCTCGAAGATATCGTTGATGAAACTGTTCATGATTCCCATAGCTTTGTTGGAAATACCGATATCGGGATGAACCTGCTTCAAGATCTTAAAGATATAGATCTTGTAGGTCTCCACGCTTTTCTTGGATCGTTTCTTCTTTTTATCAGTTCCAGCGCCAGCTTCTTTTGGTAACTTCTTTATGGCATTTGGTTTCTTCTTAGCTGCTACGGTGGCCAAGGGATATTTCTCGGCGACTTCTTTTCTGCTTGGGGTGCTATCGTTGATTTTGATTAGGAAATGAGTTATTTAGAGAGAGATTGATTGAAGAAGATAAATAATTTTCTAATTTTGATTGGTGAGATGTGAGCTGCAATTTGATAAAAAATAAAAATAAAAGGAAAGAGAAAAGAGACAGTCGGCTGAGGGTTTTTATATTAAGGGTATTTTAGTAAAATTTGGGGTATCATTATAGAAGAATGTCTTATTATAAATGGTCTCATTCCAAATACATATTCATTGAAATATATTACACAAATAAATTTAACTATTCAAACAAATCAATTAAATAAACAAAATAACCAAATCAAACATATCAATTAAACATATTCAAAACATCGAACAAATTTAAACAAATTAATTAAACAAATAAATGAAATAAACCTAAATCAATCAATTAAATAAATAAATTTAACAAATTAAAAAAATCCAAACACTAAGTCATGTGAGACAAGTCAATTAAACAAATTCAAACAAATCAATTAAATAGATTCAAACAATTCAAGTAAAAGAATTTAAAAAGTAAAATGACAATTTTTTTAAAAGTAAACAAATTCAAACAAATCCATTAAATAAATCAAATAAATAAATCAAACAAATCAATTAAACATTTTCAGATAAAACTATTAAGAAAAATCAAAGATCAATTAAATAAATTCAAACCATTTATACAAATGAAACAAACCAAACAATTTGGTTAAACAAATTCAAATCCATTCGATCAAACCAAACAAGTTAATTAAACAAATTCAAACACACCAGTTAAAATAATTAAACAAATTAATTAAAAATAATCAAATAAATTCAAACAAAACGAAAAAAAATCAATCAAACATAATGAAACAAATAAATTTCAAAATCAAACAAATCAATTTATATATTCATAGAATTCTTGGTACGTATTTTTAATTAAAATAAGATTTTAATTATTAAAATAACTTTCTTTTTATATTTGGGTATCGCTATACATACCCAATTCAGGTTTAAGTATACCCAAAATCAACATTTGACTTTCGTTTGACTTTTTTTTGATATTGTTACCCTCGATCAGAAAATTAATATCCAAATTGCCATTAAGTAAAAAAAACTACTAAGTGTATCATGAGTATATCCAATTCACCAAATAACCTATTTCGCTATCTGTACCCAAACAAACACCATTCTTTACTGAATTTATTATCCAAATAGTATAGTTTTCTTAATATTTTTGAAACCAACTTCAAACTTCATAACAAAATCAAGAACATTCAACCTAAAACACAAAATCGACCATGACTGAATCAGAACTAGGGATCAGTGTTGAGGAGTTGATGTCGCCAGAAAAAAGGGATGATGACATTTTGCCGGAAAAAGAGTTAGAGTCGCCGAAAAAGCCACCACCATCGCCGGAGAAGCACCAAGGGCCGGAGGAGAAGGTAAAAACTTCACCGGTGGCCTTGCACCATCGGTTCCAGGCCATGGAACCGGTGGTGCGTAGGTGACGCACGACCGGTTCTTGGCATTTGAACCGCTCGTGAGTCACCTACGCACCACCGGTTGCATGGCCTGGAACCGATGGTGCAAGGGCCACATGCCGGTCGGTCCCGAAGCCTGAGCACCACCGGTGCTGAGGCCATGAACCGGTGGTGCAGGGGCCTTAGTCCGCTTGGTTCTGAGGCCCCAGCACCACCGGTTCATGGCCTCAGCACCGGTGGTGCTTATGGTCGTTTCCGGCCGGTTCTGAGGCCTAGAACCACCGGTTTTAGGCCTCTTAACCTTGGATTCACGCAGATTTTTCGAAAGAAATAAAGGTTTTTTTACGTTTTTAACTACACCTGAATGCTTATTGTGGTTTGTTGTTGTGTAACAGGGGACGGATATCGCCAGTGGGACTGAGGCACCTTCCGCTACTGACTAGAGTCATTTGTTCTTCACTACCGAGTTCTACACACACGGCGCGTTGGTGAAATGAGTTACGAAGATAGGAAAACTCTTTGGTATGGTTATCAACATGAGTCGTCGCGACAAAGTAAACAGTAGAAAAAGTACGAGGGTGTATTTCCAGTGTGAGAGGGGGGGGGGGAAATATACTCCAAGAGTTGCAGAAAAAGACCGTAAACGGAAGTCTCCAGGAACGAAAAAGATTGACTGCCCATTTCAGCTTCTCGGGTCAATGGTTGAACCAGATAAATGGAAGTTAGAAGTGAAATGTGGTATTCATAACTGTGAGACTTCTTTACATCTAGATGGTCATTCTTTTGCTGGCCGTTTGAATGATGACGAGATGGAATATGTTGAACTAGCGACCTTCATTGGTACTAACCCCGGAGATATACTAAATGGTGTCAAGAAGTTGAACGAAGATAATGTTTCAACCATGCGGACGATCTACAATGCATGACAGAAAAATCGGGTTTTAAAGAAGGCGGGTAGGTCACAACTCCAGTTCTTGTTGGGTGAGCTTAAGTCACATAATTATTATGAATGGCATAAATCTGGTGAAGACGATGGACAAATCATTACAGATTTGTTTTTTGCCCATCCAATGAGTGTTGACCTTTTGCGGACATTTCCGACAGTTTTGATTATGGATAGTACATATAAAGTCATACGATATGGTATGCCATTGTTTGAGATAGTGGGTGTGACGTGTACCGGATTGACTTTCTGTGCGGCATTTTCCTTCATGTCGGGTGAGAAGTTAAACAACTTCAAATGGGTGTTAGAGTGTTTGAAGTCGCTGATTTCCGTTCACGAAATTGAAGAACCTCGGGTCATCCTAACCGACAGAGATTTAGCATTGATGAACGCCATAGAAGTGGTATTCCCAGAGACAACGCATATGTTATGTCGCTGGCACATAAATCGAAATGTTCAAGGGAAAACAAGAAAACACTTCCTCGAGAAAAGTGATCATGCAAAATTTGTTACTGCTTGGAAGAAGATTGCGTATGCAGCATCAGAGATTGAATTCGATCACGCCCGACGGGACATGCTATTGGAGTACAAAGATTACCCTCTTGCAATTGAATACATTGAAAAATCGTGGCTCGATAAATACATGGACAAATTCGTTGTTTGGAAGACGAACAATAACTTGCATTTGGGATATTGCACAACTAACCGCGTCGAGAGTGCTCATTCTAACATAAAGCGTTACATACGTACAAGAAAATTAAACTTCGAGTTGTTTTGGGGAAGGGTTCATTCGCTTGTTAAAATCCAACATGCTGCCATTAGGTCGTTGTTCGAGAAGAGTCGTTACATAGCACTGCATAAGTTCGCGGATAAACTGTTTGATGAGATTCGAGGCAAGGTTTCCCACATGGCGTTAGAACTATTTTTCGCCGAAGTAGAGAATGCTGAAGATAGCAAGATGGTCGCTATTGAAGATGGGTCGGATGTTAAAGACAATGGCGTCTGTATATGCGCTATAAAATCTACCCATGGTATACCTTGCTATCACCAGGTCCGCAAGTGGCGTAAAGACAGAATTTCTGCCTCTCTAGATGCTTTTCACATCCACTGGACAAGGTTAGAAATAATGCCTCGTTCATTCCGTACGACCATGGAAATTCTCAAACATGATCTGCTAAAGCTAGTAACCGATGTTATGGAGACAAAATATGAAAGCCGTATAAAACACATTTACAAGAAATGGTTTGAAGTTGTTTATCCTGAAACATCGTCATTGCTAGAGCCATTAGAGAAGTAGAAACACCGAGGCCGCCCACAGGTGAAAAGAAAGTTAGTCGTGGATACATCATCCACTAAACGAGACAATTGCGGATGGTAATACGACCTAGCTGAGGATGAAGCTAGTCATGACGCAGTCATGAAGTCTTTAAAACCAACAAAAGTTAAAAAGGGTAAAACAGTTGGTAGTGAAAGTACGATTCGGGCAGATGTGCCTAAAGTACCTCGTACTCGTACTTTTTCTATTGCCTCGCGCGCTAGCAACATCGTACAACCGTCCATTGATCGAGTCACAGAACTAATACATGACCCAAAAGGTTTTTTGCGTTGGTTTCCGATTCACTTCAACCCGTTTATATCGGGTATAAATGATGTTAAGCCAGATGGTCATTGTGGATATAGAGCAGTTTCATTTGGGTTGTATGGTCATGAAGAAGGTTGGCGAGGTGTTCGGAAGGAAATATACGATGAACTAATGGAAAACTACGAAACGTACAACAAGATTTATAACGGTAAAGAGGATTACCTGAAGGTTGCAGAAAGTATAAACTACTACGAGACACCAGCATCACCCAAATATTGGATAACAATGCCTGAAATGGGGATTGCGCTTGCAACCAAGTTCGAATCCATTGTTCATTTTGTGTCACTCGTGGGGTCTCACAACTGTAGTCATACTTTTTTACCTCTGCGCGGTAAACCCCCATTATGGCCCAAAGACGTGAGATTGGGTTTGGATTCGTTGATACTAACCACTTTGTCAATGTAAGTCATTCGATATATGGTTATGTTTTTTCTAACAACTATATTACTCAATTATTGGTTCTAATTTAAGTAGTATTAAACAGCTATCAATCAAGCCCCTTTGCCCTTGCGCACGCATACATCCTACGTGGCAGAAGTTGAAGAGTGAAGAGGCTACGCATTGGGAGCTACCAATAGTTGGTCGCTGCAAGAAATACACGGAACTCGAAGGGAGAAAGCCAGTCTGTTCATTCCCAGGAGTAACTAATCTTGATGAATTTGTTTAGTTGGTTTATGTGTTTTGGTCGGATTTATGTTCATGTTTCGAACTCATTTATATCTTTTGGTCGCTTTATATCTTTTGGACGGATTTATGTTGTTTAGAACTTTGTTATGTTTACTACATCGTTTTGGTGCTTCCTTTATTTTACCGTAATTCATGAAATTTACCAACTTATAACGATACGCAAATAATTATTTCATAACTTAATATCAAACGTAAAAAACAAGCAACAACAACATCGCATAAACATGAGTAGATAACTTGGAATTGAGAATACAGTTAGTAAAAATCATAGCCTCCATTGTCGCTGAGAATACGCATTGTTTCCTCTTTCATGACAATTTGAGAATGAACGTATTGTGCCATTTCTAAAGACAAATAGTCTGTGATCATTAAAACGAAGGAGTCGAATGCTTCATTCCTAACTTATGGGGGCTCGTTAAACACCAAGAACATCGGTCCACTAGTTATAGACTTGTACCTTGTGGCTACCTCCTCATGAGTACGAGATCAAGGCATTTGTCTAGACGTAGACATTTTGCCGTACATGAAATACATCATACACAAAACTTCATCAAAGAACTCATCGGTATTATCGTTCGGCCGTTTGAACTTCACAACTTTGGCAGCCTTGAGCAGATGAGCATCATCAAACACACTCCAACCCATTAAGAAAGACTTCAACTATGTTAGAAGGAGAGTTTTGTGTGTTTGGTGTTGTAAGATAGACATCCTTATATAGAAAAATGAAAGGTTACTTTGGCGGAAATTTTAGAGCGCGAAAAAATAAAACGCGGGAAAAAAACCGGGAAAAAAAACCGGGAAAAAAATTCCAAGGTTCAATTGCGCACCATAGGTACTGTCTACTGTGTACCTATGGTGCACAGTGTACTGTACCTATGGTGCACAGTCTAGTGTACCGATGGTACACCACACTATGTACCTATGGTGCACGAAGGTTGCACCATAGGTACACAGTGTGATGCACCATCGGTGCACTCGACTGTGTACCGATGGTGTCATGCACCGGCCGGTACATAACATGCCGACCGGTGCATGGTACCATTGCTACATGCCCCTTTTACCGATGGTACAACGCACCATGGGTACGCCTTCTTCAGTACCCATGGTGCACGCACTGTTGTACCATTGGTACGCAGTAGTGTGCACCATATGTACTACTGACTGCGTACCAATGGTGCACAATAACTTGTAATTTTTTTGGAAATTGTTTTGTTTTGGTTTTAAAAAGTAAGTCTTAGGGCATGGATTTGAGTGAAGGTTATGGTGTTATTTTTTTCTAACGGGTGATGAACTTTGTTAAATAATTGTTATGTTTTAAAGGATTTGATGGTAAGAATGGTGCGACTTATGTTAATTTGTGGAATCTAAATTACAAAAAAGAATTCACATTAAGTTTATGAAATCTAAAAGAAACAATAGAAGCAACAAAGTAGATGTCATAAGTCATAATACAAAGTAGATGTCATAAGTCATAATACAAAATACGATAGTTAAACAACTAACAAGTCCATGAAAAAGAAAGATCACAACAAAGCTAAAACAAGTCCAATAATGAGGACAAACAACACAGGAGAGAAGAACTACAGGACTTGATCTCTCCACCTAAGCGCACCGGCTTCCCCACGCTCTACAGGCATAGTAACAATCGAGCGAACAACGTCTAGCAATCTGTCGTCCGTAGTACGTGGTGGTGGAGTAATAGTATGCCAACTATACTCAGCCAGGTACCTCCAGTAGGTGTTCGTCGCAAACTGTCTATATGTGGCAATGGTAACTGTCAACCGATCTTCAGAAAGCAAGTGCTGACGCCAATCTAGCCATGCGCTCTCTCGCCACGTGTACCTCGCTAAATCTCCTTTCCTGTAACCCGGTCGAAGTACAAGTGGGAGTTCGGGCTCATCCTGAACCCGTCCAAACTGGCGCATAACCCGATCAGGCATGTAGCCCTCGACCGTGCTCATCATCCGCAAAGGATAAACGATGGTGCGGATCTCCTGCACGGGGAACTGGACTCTAATGTCCTGGTATGGCTCAAATATCACCTGTTCCAAAACACTAAAACACTTAGACTGTTTTAAAATCCTAAAACTTAATAAAAAAATATTCATGCCTGATAAAATTTAAAAACTTACATCTGCCTCCTTCTGATCTGCAATGAGAGTACGAACAACCGATTTGGGGCGGATGTTTTGCCCAACAATCCGCTTCGGTAGCCACTTCACAATCCTAGGCAGCCTCGCTACGTGGTCAACATTCTCTGAGGCTCTAAACGCGGGGAAGTGGTCATAAATCCAGCAATCGAGCATAGCTACAAATCCATAAAGGTTATGCTTCGATGCTTTCGAAGCATCACTCAAACCACGGAAAATGAATGCCAATGCACTCGTACCCCATGCGATGTCCCACAACCCAAAATCCAAATTCGCCAACCCGTACAAGTAGTCAGCCTTGACGCTTTTCTGACTAGTATCCGCAAAAATAGTGCAACCAAATAAGAACATAAGGTATGTTCGTGATACCTGGCGGATAGTCTCAGCATCAGTCTCCTCAACGTAGCGATCCTTGGTAAAAATCACCCGCAGCCACTTGATCTTGAAGCCAACGCCTGTGGTGGACTGTATCTCTGCGCGGACCTCATCCACTGTCAGACCTAACATACTAGCATAGTAGCTGTATGCCTCATCACGTGGAGCCGTGACTACATCCAGGGTCTGACCAACTACATGGAGACCTGTAATGCAGCTGACATCGTCGAGGGTAATTATCATCTCCCCAAATGAGAAATGGAACGTGTTGGTCTCCTGATGCCAACGCTCAACAAAAACCTCATCAAGCACGGTGTGTGTGAAGTACTGAGGCAGGTGGGCTATAAGAGGACCGAAAGGAGTACGCGCTAAATGTTGTTGCACCTCTGGCTGAGCACTGAGGTCCCACATACGAAGCACATTATAATGTGCATGTATGCCTAGTGTAGTGCGACCCTATAAATAAAAAACTAAGTCAGAACATAATAATAGTAAAACCTTATACGTTTAATAGTTAGGTACTTACCTGTCCTATGAAGACGTGGTACGCCTCATGCTCCTTGTAGTCAGGAAACAGAGGTATCTTGTTGCATTTGAGAAATGCAAACGTCTTCCGCTGCTCCTCAGTGTGGATCGCATCGATATGCTCCTCAGTGTGGATCGCATCGATATGCTCCTCAGTGTGGATCGCATCGATATGCTCCTCATCGATGGTGTCCTACTCATGGTCCCTAGTGTCATCCACTCTGTCACTAACAGGTGGTGGATGTGTACTAGTATGCGCAGGGGACGGAGCTCTGCGAGCAGGAGAGGGAGGTGGTGGATCACTAGCAGTGGGAGGTGGTGATTGATGTGATGACGACGTCTCTCGTCGTGAGGAGCCTCCGCCTCTGATATCATCTACCGCAATCTCTGTGGCTTTTTTCTTCCTCTTCCCATGGTTGATTCGGCGCAAAGACCGATCACTCCTTATCCTTTCCTCCTCCTCCCTAAGACGAGTAGTCTCAGGGTCCTCAAGTAAATCTCGTCCGCACTTGGCATCGCATACCGCTCATCCTCAACGGCCCGTACAGTCTTAAGACTCTTCCCCGGCGGTGGCGCCCTTGACCCAGGGGGATACGCCATGGATCGAGGAAGACGTCGCTCCTCAACCGCGTCTGACCTACAAAAATACAAAACAAATCACGAAATTAATAACAGTAACATATGATGTAACCCACAAAATTAATAACATCAACACTCTACTCGCAACCGAGCTAACTTTAGAAAGAAATTTCTTATAAATTTAGAGTTTTTTTTTTAAAAATGCAAAAGTAAAACCTTTGAAACACAAATTGGATATTTTTTTTAATAAAAAAAAACAGCGCTCCATAGGTACGCAGCAAGCCTTACCGAGCGGCACGGGCACCTAGTGCCGAGCGCCACGGGTGCCTGTGCCGCTCGGCACACCTGCTCGCACCGATGGTGCTGCCCAAGGCGCACCACCGGTGCACTATGCCGGCCATTTTCCAGCCGGCAACTTGGCTGGAAAATGGCCACTAAACCCTACAAATTTTGCTAATTGGAGCCCTAATTCTAACATAAATCCTAAATTCAATCCTAAATCTAACGTAAATCTAAAATCCATACCTAAAACTAACAAATTAACAAACAAATTTAGGTTAGGGAACTTACGTAGGTGGTGGTGGGGGGTTTTCGTTCTTGACCATGATGAAGGAGGAGGAGGAAGATGAGGAGGAGTGGTGGTGGTGGCTCGTCGGAAAAATTGAGAGAGAAGTGAGTGAAGTGAGAGAAAGTGTAAGGTAAATTGTTGCGGATGAAGTTAGTAAAAAAATGGCTTATATACCTAGAAAATGATATTTTTGAAAAAAAATGGATATACTTAGATCACCTTTGGGTATACTCAAAATTGGATATACTTGAATTGAGTATATATAGTTTGACCCTTTATATTTTAGAGTTGTCTTTGATGTGACTACCCTTTAAATCTGCATCACACCAAGAAACTTATTTGCAAAAACGTCAACAACCATGCTTTTTTTTTGATGAAAAACTACCTAAAACCCCAAATTTATAAAATAATTCATATTTTTACTGCAAAAATAGGTTTTGTTTTATAAAGAAGTATATGTATATAAATTTGGTACATATGAATAAATTCAACCGTAAAACATGATTTATTCAGATATAATTAATTTAAATACGTTATGAATTCATACATAAAATTAATTCAAAATTCTCAATTTGAAATAAGATTATGATAATCCTAATTAATTATAAATATAGGATTATGATAATCCTAATTAATTATAAATAACTTTTAATCTGTACATGCTTCACCAATTGAGATATATTATCGTGTAAAATCACAACTACAATATAAAATATAAATACATGATTATTTTAAATATCGAGACTAAAGACTAAAGAATAAGCTCGTAGAATACATGTATTAATATTAAAATATAAAGAGATGTTGGAATTAATTTGAAGATCAATATATTTCCCAAGTATATGAGTAGTCACTCTCGCGGTCTACTTAAATGAGTAGCATACCAAGATCGTTTACAAATGAATTTTTAAAAAATAAAACACATTAATAAAATAGTATCATACAACAACTTTTTATAAAAACCTTAAATCAAAATTGAAGATGAATTTAGGAAAAATAAAATATAGAGTGTTGATGTTAGAGTGTTGATGATAAGATTTATAGTAGATAATTTAACATATAATACAAAATAACAAAAAAAATGAATTTAAAACTTTATACTTGAAATCTATTTTAAAAACTAGTATAAAAATTGAAATAAAATTTGATTATTAAATTGGTTGGTGAAATATATGTTTTTTTCCGAAGGGAACCCGCAGCCGCTACTCAGAGTGATAGCCTGCAAACCAACGCCAAAAGGTAAACCACACAAGGTGACAGACTCAGCCGAGAAAGCGTATGTAGAAGGACTCGAACTCATGGCCTTTTGATCATAAGAATGCCATACTCAACCAACTCGGCTACCTCCTTGGGGGCGAAATATATGTGTTTGTAATTACATTATCATTGGAGTTTTGTAGCAATACTATTAGATAATATGAGAATCATATTTTGTATCTACATTATTATTTGAATTTTATAGCAATTTTATGAAATAATACGAGAATCATTTTTATGCAAAGTTCGTACGTCAATATGAATAATTTTAATAATATTGTAACAGAATGGAAAATTTGTAATTTAATTTTAAAATTTTATATAATACGAATAATGGTGCCAAATTTAATCATTTGTTCTAATAGATCATATTATATAATTATTATCAAGTACGTGTCAATACATTGTTTAGAATTATATAATACATATTGACACGTATAAGAAAACGATTTATGACTTATATATTGTTATCCATATACTAGTATTATATATATTGAATCATCATCATTATGGATATCAAACTCTATATATAAATTATACTTTGGCACACCAACAAAGATAGATCCGTGACACAAGGCGTCGATGAAGTATCGACACAAGAGAATGACTTGGGTAAAGTCTTTTTTAGTACCAGGGTATGTCAAATGCAATATATTTACGGAAAAATAAAATACTTCCACCACCAACATCAGATATTCATTATGGAGTTTATGCTAATCATGATTATCTCAAAAGGTTTCATACTTATTAAATATTTAATCATACATAAAAACAACATGAATGTACTCGAAAAGAAAAATGTTCGCTACATCTAATTGAAAAAATAACCGACAAATAACTGTAGGTTACTATGTATCGTATTGATAAGAGAAACTTACAACTTTTAACAAATATGACTATCATTAGAAACACGATAAGTAAATATGCAATTATCCTTTATCTTAAATATGACTATCATTAGAAACACGATAAATACATATGCAATTATCCTTTATCTTAAACATCAATAACCTCGACATTATTTATCTTAATCAATATTTTTTATGTTTTTATTATCATATCTCATGTATTTAATTTTTAAATTCATGCAAACTTTCGTAATGTTTAATTTATTTGGTTTAATTTTAATTTTAACGAAAAATGATGTTGTGAAGTTTATTTAAAAGGAAACTTGGTTAATTTTTTCACAAATAATAATTTTTGTGAAGATAATAGTCAGACGTGTCATATATTAAACAAACACTAAAATTTAAAACAAGCGATTAAAAAATAAAATATTAAATTTTTTTAAATATATAATAATATACTAAAACAATAAAAGTGTTACTAAAAAACCCTCACCCCTAGGTCAGGGGTGAGAAAACCTTATCGTCGTCGACCTCCCAGTTTCTCCAGGTGAGAAAACCAGACAACCAACTCAGGACGCCGATCAGGGGTCATCCTCTTCCAAAAACCCTAGGTCTAGACAGCTTCCGTTCAAACCAAATTTTTCACCCCACCCTTCTGGTTTTTCTGTTCAAGAGTCTCAACCTTATGTGCCTAAGGCAAAAACCGTTTCAAGTATATGAAAACCCTGCCCCTTTATTGCTATGGGTTCTGATACAGAAAAGTCTCTGGAGAAGATAACCTCTCGCCGGACGACCCGCCAAACCAAAACCCAATCCATACCATCACTGCCAAAACCCTCCGGACCGGAGGTATCTAAAGCAGCTCCGTGGGCCAAGCCCTCCGGATCATAACCTCAATCAGACACTAGGCCTTCCGAAGCGACCAGCGTTCAACCACCCGAAGATCCTTCAACGCAAGAAACCGACCCCCCTTCTTCTAAGGCAACTGACAAACTTTTCACAGTGATGAAAGATATTATGGAAGACAACATCGAGGAGGCCCCTTCGAGACCGAGGCATCAGGTCAAACATGAGATGCTGCTTCTAATAAGAAGGGCAAGAGTAAGGTAAAAATATGTATGACTCATTCGGATTTTCTTCCGGAGCGCTTAGAGGATAAGGTATGCCCTTGTTTTAAACATGTTAGCATCAAATATATGTTGGCCTTGCAAAACATCAACTATATCTACACCCATACTGCTGAGTTGGGCCAAATCCGGACCAAATAAGGGATTTCAGAGTCTGTAAAGGTAAAGATACCTATCACTTCGGAGACTCCTATGGATTGCAAGCTAAACGAGGTAGTATTATTTAACGAGGTGCTAAACTGGGGACTCCGGTTCCCTTTAGACCCAGAGATCGTTAAATATTTTCACTTGATCAAACTCTACCCTAGCCAATTAATCCCTAATGCCTGGTACTCTCTCCTTGCTTGTATCATGGCATCAAAGTTGTTGAAGATCCCACTTCGGATGGAGCATTTTGCTGATGTAGCAAGCTTGCACAAGAACCATCAGATTCCATTTTACCATCACAACATGGGGAATGAATTTAAAGTTGTGGACGACCTGTTGAAGTCCGAAAAGAATTAGAGGACACAGCTCCTGTTTGTTAGTGGAACATGGGAAAATGATAGGAAGATTAAGGCCAACACCAACCCTAGTATGCTGACTAGCAGATGGAAAAGCACTGGTAATTTCATTTCTTCTCCTTGTCTTCCAAGTTTTCTTTTAAATTATAAGTTTTCCTATTCTGATTAGCTTGTTACTCATTTTTAGTGCTACCGAATGAGTTCACCGGATATTTAGAGAAGGGGAAAAAGACTTGTGCAAAACTCAATGCATGGGCTTCGGAGCACTGGGGGAGTGCCTTCCATAATTGCTTCACATCGGGCAATTTCATGAGGTCTCATCTGTGGAACACCACATACCGGAGAGACCTCGCATGGGAAGAGCTAACCACCCTCTCTCCTCCTGGCGTAATTCTCAAAAGGACAGAGGCCAAGGATGGCAAGTTGTTCTTACCTTCTAGAGCTAAAGCTCCCATCAAGATGAAGAACAAAAAGAATAAAGTTGCAGCAGAGTTGGTTCAAGCAGCTACAGAAGGGACTGGTTCGGGGAACCATGAGGGATTGACGCAGCCCGGCTCAAAGCAGTAGAGGTTGAAATAGTAAGGGAGACCGGAGGGTCGCAGAACCTACCAAAGCCCTATGAGAAGGACAGGAAACAGAGGGCCAGTGGTGATGAGAAAGTTGCTAAGAAGAAGAAGGTCACCTTGGGAGAAGAAATAATTCTTCGTCCTTCAGAAATCCAACCTCCACCTGCCCCTACTGATCCCACCTTGCAAGAGGAAATCTTAACAGATCTCTAGTCCGAAGAGATTTTTGGGGGAAGGAATGATGAAGTGGACATCAGTGCCCTTCAAGACATTGGTTTGTATTTTAATGATTCTAAGAAGGATGATTTTGCAGGTCCCTATCGTCCCTCTAGTTTTTCCAATATGGTGACTTTTAATTGTAAATCCTTCTCCGTATCCAGAGAGCAAGATGTCTTGAGCCACTCTCCCCTTGGTCATATCCGGCCAATACTTGATCTGGAAAGACATGTGAAAAGTCAGACCAACCTTATCAAATCCCTCACTTTTGACAAGCAATCTCTGTCAAACAGTCTCCTAAACGTTCAATAAAGTACAGAGGAACTGAAGAAAGAGATGGAGGTACTGAAGAAGAACAAGGAGGATTCAACAACTAAGTTAGCCACATCGGAAGCAGCTAGAACTGAGCTTTAGACTAAGTATTCTGACTTAGAAAAAGACCTCATAATGTTGAAGGAGGAAGTGGAGACCAAGGATGGTGTCATTCAAACCTTAACCGATGAGAAGACTAAACTAGAGAGCACTGTTTCGGTGTTCACCAAGGAAAATGAGGAATTAAAGAGCCAGAAGGAGCAAGCTATCCAAGCAGGTATTGATAAGTATACCAATGAAGTAATAGAATTTTTAGAAAAGAGAGATGATGGGATCAAGTCTGACATGGTGCTGCTATTCCATGAGACCTTTCTGAAGAGGACCCTGAGTCCTCTATGGAAGTATGTGGATTACGAAGACATTCCATTTCATACTCTAGAAGATGGTGACAAGCGCAACTACTCCAGCGGAATCGATTCCACTACTGATGATGAAGAAGGAACTGGTGAGAGTTCGAGTTCCGAACTCAAAAGTCCTAAAAAAGGTGATGGTGGTGAAGGAACGTCCGAAGGGAACAAACCCTAAGGTTTTATCATATATATTTTTTGTCTTTCCAAACAGTTAAAGTCCTTGGATGGACAAGACACATTTTGTACTACTATTCGGTTAAAGTTTGAATAGGTCCTTTGAACACCTAAAATCCTTGGATGACCAAGGCATGTTTTGTTTTCTTGTTCGGTTCAAGTCCAAATAGGTTTAATTCATCAAACTTTCTTTTGTTTAATAGTTTTTTTAAATTTTTCATGGCTAATGTTTAAGTAGCCCCTAGTATTTCAGAAGTATTAAAATGAGAGTGTTTAATATCTCTAATGACATGTACTTAATGGTCATCACTTCACCAAGTTTATCCGATCCACAAAAGACCCAAGATGTTGAACAAGTGATTTATACTTGAATTGAATTGTAGTAAAACCACTCTGAATATTTTAAGAAGGCATCACATATTATTGAATAAAAGACCAGACACCTCATTAAAACCTCCCCGCGCCACCAGAGTAGGAAATATTATGCCCCATAATATTTACATTCATATTTAACAAGTAAATATTTACACAAAAGATTTTACTCTAAATATAACCTGAGATGTTCAATATTCCATAGGTGCTTCAAAACTCTCCCTTCTTTGTCCTGAAGTCTATATATCCCAGGTTTGAGCTTTTCACAGACCTCATAAGGTAGGGTAACTTCTATGGGGGTAATTGCATCCATTCCATATACCAAAGCAAAAGGAAGCTCTTGTGTAGCAGCCCGAGAAGTGGTTCGGTATGCCCACAACACTTCTTGCAAATAGCTCGGCCACTTCCCCGCAGCTCCTTCTAGATTCTTTTTTAATCCAGACAAAATAATCCCGTTGGAAACTTCAACCTGACCGTTTGCTTGTGGATGAAAAGGAGAAGAAAAAAATGTTGAATACCTCTAGAAGCACA
This sequence comes from Limnanthes douglasii subsp. nivea, assembly GCA_036936605.1. Classification (NCBI taxonomy): domain Eukaryota; kingdom Viridiplantae; phylum Streptophyta; class Magnoliopsida; order Brassicales; family Limnanthaceae; genus Limnanthes; species Limnanthes douglasii. The sequence goes on from JAUPFV010000001.1 coordinate 262,740,976, forward strand.
AAAATTCTCAATATCTTTGTTATCAAATTGTAGCCCATTGTCTGTAGTAATATTTTGAGGGATCCCAAATGATGTAGCAAAGACTGCGAATATACTGGTTTCTCGCCCAGGTATCGGAATTGGGTCAAACGGGTACTCAAATTGAAGATTTCGACGAGCCCGTCAGATTTCAAAAATATGACTTTATCACAAAGTTTGATACCCAGATTCGACCTGTAGAGCCTTCGAAAACCAGTTTTAATATTTTAACGTTAATTTTATTTATTAATTTTATTTTAAATTTTTTATGTAATTTCCCTTATTATAAATTAGGGTTTTGGGTAGTGCTATATAAAGCATCCTATACCTTATTTTGCCGTCAGACTTTGATTAATTAAATTTTAGGAATTATTTCTTCGAGTCTCATTATTTCTCTAACCTAGAATTAGAGTTTTATCGTCGTTTTTCTTTCTAATCTTCCGTCACGCTATCAGTTGGTATCAGAGCCCAGCAATTCCTGCTACGCAGATACAGGAATCATGTTCTGGGTACCTCTTGATTTGAAGGCTAGAATAGAGAACGACATCTTCCAATCTACCTGCACATTTGGAGGAAGAATCTGTACGTTTGTAATTGATTCAGAAATCTATGAGAATCTGATTTCAGAGGAGGCTGTTCAGAAACTAGCGTTGAAGACTGAAGCTCTTCCATACTCATACATACTATCAGGACAGATAGAGTACACTGAGGTAACAGTTTCTAAACACTGTCAAATTGCATTTTCTGTTGGTAATTACAAAGATACAATATGGTGTGACGTAGTTCCTATGGACGTTTGCCATCTAGTTTTAGGACGTCCATGGCGAAGTAAGAGAAATTCTACTTATGATAGTAGAACAAATTGATACAATTTTATAGAAGATGGTATCAAGTTTATATTATTGCCATCTAGAGTAATATCTCCAAAACCACCACCAGTTAAGGATTTTCATGCTCAAATTGCACTAGTTGCCGTTCTTAGTTGTGATGCTAAAACTGTGTCTGACTCCGTATTTGACAAGCCAGTGTATGATACAAATATTTTTGAAGATGTATCCGGGTCGGTATTTGACAAACCAGTCTACGATGAGTATGATGATGACTGGGATGATGAAGATCTAATTGATATTGAGGAGAAACGTGTAAATCGAGATATTGTCTCAGGTTTCAATACGCCAGACCACATTGCTTCAGACCTTCTATTGAAGAAGCACTGCAAAGTAGCAGATTTTATTGTGGAGATGCATCTTCCAGTTATTTTATGTTATCATAAAATCAAACCTTTGATTCGGTTTTCAAGGTGATACATGTTGTCGTATTGGAAAAATGGAAGATGATATTTTTGTGTTTGAGATTATGAATAAATTGATAAAAGAAAAGAATAGTGTTTTAATGGATAAAAGATTAGGTTTTTTAATAGAACCTGGAGGAGTTTTGGGTGATGGTTGGGGAAATAAAAGAAAGAGTAACAAGTTAAAAGTAGAGGATTGGAGTGTTTTGAATATGCTGGCAGAAATATACTCTGAATAACTTGAGAAGCCATCTACTATTCAACAAAAAGGAATTGTTCCTTTCTCCAAGGGTTTTGATGTGATACAACAAGAACAATCTAGAACTGGAAAGACAACAACTTTTTACACGTGGAAGGGCGATGTTGTGCTTAGTAAATGGGTTGAAAAAGCGGACATGGAACAAGTGGGTGGAGTATATCTTGATACTGCTGACCACAGTAATGCTGATGACATGGTAAAGAGGGACAAAGCTGAGAAACCACTTCTTGCTAAGAGCTGCAACATTCAGATTCTCACCTCTTACACCCTTATCATCGGTGAACACGCCAATGTTTTTGCAGTTCTTTTAATGTTTCAGCGTTCCGAATTCGAGGTCGAATTCTTCCCAACCGGGGAAGGATGATGTAGCGAAGACTGCGAACATACTGGTTTCTCACCCAGGTATCGGAATTGGGTCAAACGGGTACTCAAATAAAAGATTTTGACGAGCCCGTCAGATTTCAAAAATATAACTTTGTCACAAAGTTTGATACCCAGATTCGACCTGTAGAGCCTTCAAAACCCAGTTTTAATATTTTAGCGTTAATTTTATTTTAAAACATTTGTGTAATTTCCCTTATTTTGAATTAGGGTTTTGGGTTGTGCTATATAAAGCATCTTATACCTTATTTTGCCGTCAGACTTTGATTAATTAAATTTTAGGAATTATTTCTCTTAGTCTCCCTATTTCTCTAACCACTTATTTCTCTAACCTAGAATTAGAGTTTTATCGTTGTTTTTCTTTCTAATCTTCCGCCACGCTATCACCAAATCTGCAACATATATTGGATAGGATAAATTTAATGACAGCCTTCGAAGCGGTTCCTGTCAAATAAGTTGCCTCTATCCATTTTGAAAAGTAATCAATAACGACTATAATAGTTCTGCACCTCCCGGATGCCATAGGAAGAGGTCCAACTAAGTCCATCCCTCATCGGGCGAAAGGCACTGGTTCAGAAATAGACTCCATAGGTATTGCTGGCACATGAATTTCATTGCCATACCTTTGACATGGATCACAGTTCTTTACCATTTCTTTAGCATCTGCCATTATGGATGGCCAATAGTACCCAGCTAACAACACTCTCCGGGTTAGTGCCCTGTACCCACAATGTGTTGAGCCTTCTCCATCATGTAGTTAAGATAAAACGACTTGAGATTCTTCAACCCACAAACAACGCAGGAGAGGTATACTGAAAGATTTTTTTATAGAGAACTCCCCTTATGATAAAAAAAAACCGCCTGCCTTGTGTTTAATATTTCTTGCCATAGCATTATCCGAAGGCAAAACCCCATCAGAAATATATTGAAGGAGGGAAAACCTCAAGTTTGTAGGTTGAATTACCTGTATGCTCATGCTTTCCCCATCTTTCTTGTTCTGACTTGGCAGTATAGACGGGCATTCCTGTATGTGAATCCAAGGGTAGGACTCAGAATACGCTATAGTTGCCAAAGAATCTGCTAGTGTATTCTCCAATCTGGGAATATGCTCATAACAAACACTTTTGAAGTTGGTTGCCACTTCTTTCAGGATGAGTAAGTACTTGATGAGTTGCTTCTTTTTGGCCTTAGACTAACCTTGAGCACGATGGATGAGAAACTGAAAGTCGCTCATCAACCGAACTCTCTTAGCCCCACACAGGAAAGCCAATTTAAGACCAGATATAGCTGCTTCATATTCGAACTCATTGTTGGAGGCCCTAAACCCAAAGCATATAGATTGGTACATCTTATCATCATACAGAGAGGTTAGGAAAATTCCAGCTCCACAACCCATTGTGCTTGAACCACCATCAGTTCAGACTACCCATTCTTTCTTGGTTTTATCTTCTGAGGTTTGTTTGGAGTTTTTGTCTGAATGGAATTCTACCAGGAAATCAGCCACTGATTGAGCTTTGATAGCTGTTCGTGGGGTAAAATCAATATCATAATCGCCCAATTCTACTGACCACTTGGTCATCCTACTTGATATGTCTGCCGTCTGAAGAACATTCTTCAATGGGAAAGATGTCCGGACAATGATGGAATGAGATTGAAAATACGGCCTTATCTTTCTTGCCGTAATTACTAAGGCTAATGCCAACTTTTCATGCTTTAAGTACCTCTTCTCAGCATCTATTAAACTTTTGTTGATGTAGTATACCGGACGAGGGTAATTGTCCACTTCTCTTACCAATACTGCACTTATAACATATTCTGACACAACCAAGTATACATAGAGCGTTTCTCCTTGAACATGTTTGAAAATGGTCTTTGGTGAGGATACATGTTTCTTTATTTCAATAAAAGCTTGATTGCACTGTGGAGACCACTTAAAATCTTTAGTATTCTTCAAAGTTTGGAAAAACGGAGCACATTTATCCGAAGACCTTGAAATAAAACGGTTTAGGGCAGCCAACCTTCCAGTGAGCCTCTAGACTTCTTTAATATTTCGAGGAGGATTCATTTCCAATAGGGCATTAAGTTGATCCGGATCGGGTTGTATTCCTTTCTCACTTATCACATAACCTAGAAACTTTCCAGATCGAACCCCAAATACACATTTTTCTGGATTTAATTTCAAATTCACGGGTGTCAAATTAACAAATGTTTCTTAAAGATCAATTATATGAAAATCCTCCTCCAGGATTTTAACCATCATGTCATCTATGTATACCTCCATATTTCTGTCAATCTAACTAGCGAATATTTTATTCAACAACCTCTGATAAGTAGCCCCAACATTCTTTAACCCAAAAGGAATCACCTTGTAGCAATGTAGACCTCTATCTGTTATAAAGGTAGTATAATCTTGATCCTTCAGATCCACCTGTATCTGGTTGTACCCATAGAAAGCATCCATGAAGGACATCAACTTGTTGCCAGACGTTGAGTCTACCAACTGATCTATCTGGGGGACTGGATACAGATCTTTTGGGCAAGCTCTGTTAAGGTCAGTGAAATCAACACAAACGCCATTTCCCGTTCTTTTTCTTGACTAACAGCGGATTGGAAGTCCATAAAGGATATTGAGACTCTTTTATGTCTTCCATCTTGGTAATATGATCGACCTCTTGGACTATCACATCAACTTTTTCCTTAAAAAAAGCTCTCATTTTCTGCACATAGGTGCAATATCACCCCGGATTGACAACTTGTGTGAGATAGCGCTTACGGGAACTCCAGTTACATAACTATTGCACCAAGCGAAGACTTGCTAATTGTTTAGTAGAAAGGACAACAATTTGTTTTTCAACTCTGGTGCCATTTTAGAACCAATTTTGATATTTCTACCCTCTACAAGGGAGTGGGTTTCAATTTCTTCAACTGGTATTATAACACTAGAAGCCTCTCTAGGGTCATCAATCTCACTCTGTCCCTTAGAAGGATCCAGTAACTGCTAATCTTCATTAATCCAAACTGCTCCTAAAGTCTTAGGAACAAGAGCAGTTGCATAACACTCCCTGACTATCTTCTCACTACTTCAGACAACACCTACTTGCCCTTGGACTGCATACTTCAAAAACTGATGGACTGTTGAGGCCATATCATGCATTCTGGAAAGCCAAGACCTCCCAAAAATCACATTGTAGGATGTGGGGAAATCTACCACAACGAATAGCACCCTCAGTGTCTTTTTAAAGGGCCCATTGCCAAACAACACTTCTTCTAATAATTCCCCAATTACATCTGTAGAACTCCCTGTGAAGCCCACAATGGTTCTGTTTGAGTTTTGAATAACGACCAAATTCCTCATCTGTTTGTAGGAGCTTAAGAAGATGATTTTTGCCGAACTACCCGTGTCTATCAAAATCTGGCGTATATCATTGCCCCCAATAGATGCTCATATCACCATCGCATCCTCATAAGGCCCAACAATATTTCTCAAATTATCCTCATAAAAAACTATGAATGGAAAATGGGTTTGACATTGATGGGAAAACATTACACCTTCCAACTGAGTGGCCAAACTGTGTACATGCCTCTTCCTTGATGAAGGAGTGGGTGTTGTCACAATATCTCTTCTAAAGATAGCGAGTGTCTCAAAGAAACTGATCAGTCCGAATACCTTCCTGGTTTGTTCTATTATGACCCCCACTTTATTCCGAGTTGGATCATGATCCAGGTACTCAGAATCAACATCAAATCTTTCAAGAATCACCATTGCCCCTTCTTGAGCAGATGTTCCCGCATTGTGTGTATGGCCCGCCCGAGGAGCACTGTCAGGCCTGTTTTCACTTCTTCTTTTGACATAAGCTCCCAGCTTGCCTCTTTCAATAAGGTTCTGCACTTCTTGTTTCAATGATATGCAGTCTTGAGTATTATAGCCTATATCATTATGATATTGGCAAAAACAAGTATTTCAGCTTTCTTTGGGAGACTGTAGTGCCGCCAGTTTCCGGAAATGGAATTCATCACTGGTCTTGTCATATATTGTGGCCACATTCTCCCTTAACTCTGCAAACCACTCTGGTTGAACCCAAGGACCTCTTTTACCTCTTAACTCCTAGCTCTGAGACTAATTCTGGTTGGACTGAGTTTGTTTAGTTCGGTTAGACCCTTGTCCAGTCTCCTTAGCCTTATATTCGGACTGGTTAGCAGCCGGAAGGGCTGTTGTGGTGGACTTCATTTGACGATGCACCCTGGTTTTCTTGGTTTCTTCCACATTAATCTGTTTTCCCACCTGATTCAACAGGCCACCCAGGTCATGGCTTTCTTCCTGGTCACGAATCACCCAAGTTCCCAGGATTCAACCCTTGTCTTAGAGAAGTAATTGCCATGTGTTCGAAGCAATCTGTTAATCCGTTCTTTGTATTCACGAATCGACTTATATAGTCCTTCAAAGACTCGTTTGGTTCTTGGGTACAATGGATTATGGTATCTTCATTGCCCTGCACCTCTTTACTCCCAACAAATTACCTTCGGAAGGCAACCCAGAATGTATCAAAATTTCTAATACACCCCTGGGGTAAGCTATTATACCACTTAAGATCACTTCCTGTAAAAGTTTGAGAGAAGGCTCTACACAAAAGTTTTTCATCATCATCAAAATTCATCATGAATTTCTTGAATTGCTCCAAATGATTTTCCTGATCTTTACTTCCATCATACTTCTCCATTTTGGAGGTGTCAATTCTTTTGGGTAGGTTTCCGAACAATATTTTGGCAGACAAAGGTGACTATCTCCAGTTCTTATTATGACTAAAGACTGTGTCTTCATTAGGTGTTGCGAAAATACCTGGTTCGGTCTGAAAAGCAAAATGATCAATCAACAACTGATCAACATGCCTGTGGGATGAACCTTTGCCCAGATGCCTTTTAAGCCTACCATGCCTATCCCTCTTTCTTGAATATTTTTTTATTAGCTTCATTTTTTTCTGGGATCTTCCTTTGTTACTACTTGATGAAAAACATTCCTCAAGCTCAGCCTCATTCGAAAAGCTACTAGAGGATTCTGAATCTGAACTTTCAACATATTTGGACCGATGTGTCTTCTTAGAGCTGATGTGAGTCTATTTTGAACTCAGATGAGTCTTTATTATGGATCATTCTCCCTAGGGTTGTTAGTATGATGAATTGCTGACGTCCCTCATTTCCCCCTTATACCATTTTCTGCTTGTTTTATGGCCCTTAGCGCCTCTATTTCTGCTCTCAACTTGTCTCGCTCTTCAATGGTGTATTCCTTGTTTTCCCTAACCGTTTCCACCATAGGAGGTGGAGTTCCTTACTCGTTTAGATCCATCTAAACCAGTTCTTTTTAATAGTTTTGAATGTAAAATTCAGGCACCTTTGTGCTCCCACTGTGGTCGCCAATAGGCCGAGGGTAGTTTGGTAAAGTATTTTGGTAAGTTTGAAGTATTTTGTGTTTAGTGTGAGGAGTAGTGAGATAATTAAGCAACATGCTTATATTAAATGTTGATCACCCTCATTAATGAGAGTGACTGGGGTATTTATACTCTTAATTTATTGACCCGTGGGTTTACCGGGTCAAGTTGTGAAACTAGGTCAAGTTAAAGGACCCATTAGTCTTTTAAGTAGATTAGCAAATAGCTTAGTCAAATGGTGTTTTACATGTGTCATGTCCAGATTTTTTAGTGGTGTGTTATGGTCAGAATTACCCCTGTCGGGATTAAATGGTGGGTTATGACTGAAGTATCCGAACTCATCACCGTCTACTTTCATTTTTTGTTTAAAGATCCATCTATTTCCCAATGATTTGCACCCAGGAGGTAAATCGGCCAATTCCCATGTATTATTATGCATGATAGACTCTATCTCATATAGGATAGTTTCTTTCAAAAATGCAGCATCCCTTGATGCCATAACATCACTGAAAGTCTTTGGATCATCTTCAATAACAAAACAATATTGATATTGATAGTCAATCTTATCTTTTGACCCTTCAACTAAATAAAGTTGAAAATCAGATCCGAACGACTTAAATTTTCCGGCTCTAGTACTTCTCCTTGGTTCAGAAGGTTCAGGTACACAATTTGTACCACTTGATATATTTTTAATTTCACTTGAGTTCCTATTCAAAGAGTTTTGAATCAAATCTCTAGGTCTAGGTATAAAAGTAAATTTCTCTTCATCAAATATTGCATCTCTTGACTCGATAACTGTGTTCACCGACACATAGTCATTGAATTCTAACACATGGAACCTATATGCAATGGAATGCTCAACATACCCAATGAAGATACAATCTATACCTCTTTCACCCAAATTTTTCTTTTTGGGTTCAGTAAGCCTTACAACTGCTCTACAACCCCAAACTTTCAGATAATTCAATGTCGGAGGTTTCTTAAACCAAAGATCATACGAGGTCATCTTATTACTTTTAGTAGGAATACGATTAAATAAATAACAGGTTGTTAACATAGCCTCGCCCCATAATCCTTCACTCAAACCCGAATAGGACAACATGGAATTGACAATTTCTTTGAAAGTCTTATTCTTCATATCCGTTATACCATTTTGTTATGCTGTATAAGGAGCCGTGGTTTGATGAATTATACCCGTAAACTGAAAATATATAGGATCATAATATTCACCTCCTATATCCGTACGTAGATTTTTAATCAAATCATTCTTATGTAGCTCTACTTCTTCCTTATGTATTTTAAACTTATAAAGAGGTTCATTTTTAGCATGCAACAAATAAATGTAGCAATATCTAGATGCATCATCAATAAAAGTAATAACATACTTTTTATTTCCTAATGAAGGCGTAACATGGAAATCACATAAGTTACTATGTGCTAGTTCCAATATTTTAGAAAATCGGTTAACTTTATTGAAAGGTTTTGTAGTTATCTTAGTTAACATGCAAGTTTTACATTTTTCATTGTTTGCATCAACAAGGGGGAATAAGACTCATTTTCGACATGTCTTTTATTCTTCCATAATGAACATGTCCTAATCTAGCATGCCATAATTCTGTTTTATTCAAATTTCTACACATACTAGTAAAAGTAATACAAACAAAAACATTTTGGAACAAAACATTAATATTTAACATAAACATTCCATTACACAAATATTCGAATCCCATGAATACACCATGTTTTGACAATACATATTTGCCACTTTCGTACATTTGTTTGAAACCACAATTGTTTAAAACAACACCAGACAAAAGATTCTTTCGAATCCCAGAAACATACAATACATTGTTTAATAATAAGTATTTTCCAGAAGTAAATAGTAATTTAACATTTCATAGTCCTTTAATTGGTTCGGTTGCAACATTTCCCATCTTAAGTGAAGATCCATCTTCAATTGGTTGAAATTTACTGAACCATCAAAGATCCATCTTCAATTGGTTGAAATTTAATGAACCATCGAAGATCCTTACATACATAACTTGTTGCTCCCGAATCAATCAACCAAGCAACATCGTCATCCTGCATATAAAATGCCTCAGATATTAGAGATATATAATTCTGATCAAAATTAAAATTCTGAATTAAATTCTGACCTTGTTTATTTTCAGGATCCTTAAATCCACTGAACTAGCATTATTCCCACTTGGACCAGCATTGTTTTTTTCCTTTTCCAACTCGACAATCCCTCCTAAAGTGACCAGGTTTTCCATATCTCCAGCATGCCATTTTAGGATTTTTGCTGGAAATTTTGTTGTTTTTATTATGGCCTTTAAACTTTCGTTTATTACCCTTAGGATTACTTATTTCATCTTGAGCCCTTAGAGACTCTTCAATCTTAAAATGACTGCCAAGTTCGACTAAAGTCATTTCTTCTTTGTGTGTTTCAGTGTGTGTTTAAAATCCTTTCATGAAGGAGGCAATTTGTCAATAACAGAAGACACCAAAATACATTCGTCCATTTTCATATTGTGTTGAACGAATCGACCCAGAATTCTTAGTAGTTCATTATACTGTTCCATTACAGGTCTATAGTCAACTATTTTATAATTTATGAAATTACTAACCAGGAACTTCCTACTAGAAGCATCTTCTTCCATGTATTTCGATTCAATAGATTCCTATAACTCTTTTGCAGATTCGACATTTTGGTATACATCAAACAAAGTATCAGACATACCGTTTAATATGTGGCCGCGAAAAATATAGTCATCATTCTCGCACTTGTTGCGCCTCCTTGTTTGTTCCAACATTTCATTCTCCATGATCTCGGGACAGGGGGTACTCAGGACATACACAACCTTGAGGATAGTCAATAGAAAATGCATCTTTTTCTGCCAGCGTCTGAAATCATGTCCTTCGAACTTGTCAAGTTTAGAGAATTTGCTTGTCATCTCCTTCGATTATTCTCCTTCGTTCGTCATCTCTATCTTCATCCACAAGACCTAAATATTTCAATAATTTGTAGAAAAAAGTGTCTTGATTCCGGATAATCTCTGAGTCTTGTAAACAATTTCTTATTGAAATATTTTTGGGGTTCTCCAAAAATTTCAATTGGATAAAATCAGAGATATTCTATAGGAACAGAGAGTATGAATTGATGTGATATCATATTTCAACAGAACCCATCTTTTATCAATTCGACCAATTTAGATCAGTTTGGAAGTTAGGGTAGTTAAGGTCTAAAAACAAGATTTGTAATAAAACGGCTGAAAATTTGAAATTTGAATAAAACGTTGAAATTTCCAATTTCAAAATTTTGTTGACTTGCAACTTCGCCATAGGCTCCGTCCCTTGACCATGTTAATCATGATATAATCTAACAAGCGTGCAAACTTATTTTTGATGAATTGCATGAGCTAAAATATCTAACAACTAAAATATCTAACAACTATTGGTATGAATTGCATGAGCTAACAACACGTTAAGCTATGATTACTTTTTGATGCAGTGAAAATTTATTTTTATTATTGGCATCTAAACATCGTTAGAGACGATCGTTTTAGAGTTAAAAATCTTACATAATATATAAAAATAAATGATGTAACATGTGATAATGAAATCTAAATCATTAGAGAATGTCAGATTCTTGATGATATTATTTTCTATTAGTTATATGTACTCAATATCACAATTATGGTGTTTGTACTTTCGATCATGTCGAGAGCCGCAAGGTTTAAAAAACTTGTCTATTGAATTCATCATACAATATTAGTCACGTTATACGAACAAAATGCAATTTTCATCAATCGTAGGAAATGCATATTTTATGTTCTCGTAAGAAATGGAACCAAACTATAAACAAGTTAATAAAGAACTAGATACTGGAACTAACGTGAATGGTCATTTAAATACTTTTATTACAAATGACATGTATATATTACGATTATTAATGCTTTAATGTGCAAAATAGTAAAAAATAAAAATTATTTTTTATTTATAAAATGCTAGAACGAGATTTTTACTAAAAAACTAATAGTGCAAAACTATTTAAATTTTATCATTGTTGGATATTATGAAGGATAATGTGACATCATATTATTATACCTCTCAACGCAATCAGTCACGTCTTAGTATGATTTAATTCTGATCAATTATTTACATAAACATAACCTTTTTGTGATCTCAAAGTGGATTATGATCCAACAACAAAGACTAATAACGGAAAATATAATATAACATCATGAACTAATATTAAAATAAGCATAGGTAAAACCCATGCTCATCGAAAAATAAAAAAAAACATAAGATCAATGAAACCAATATGACCCCAAAAGTAATTGAAACTATGCATAAACGTTTTAAAAATGCTCGTCGAAAATTAACAAACATAAGATCAATGAAACCAATATGATCCCAACAATTGTTGAAACTATGCATAAACTTTTTAAAATCTACATTAAAGCCAATGAACTCTTTGTAGAGAACAATTTCATTTCTCTATATAAGTTATATATATATAAACTCAAACTATGGAAGTGTGTAAATGATTTTATTATATACGTTAAATTTTATATTATTTATATTACTTTTATATTTTTATATATTTTGAATTTGTTATTAAATTTTAGTTGTTTTGATATTTATTTCTAACAAATCTAATATTTATATATTTTATTATTACTTTGGAATAAAAAAATATTATTTATATTTGGGTAATCTATTGAGAACCACCGGAAGTCAAAACTATTTACCTATAACAACTCAAGATTAAAAAACACTAATAACCAATGGTTTTTTGAACTTAATTATCGATAACCACCTGAATGTTATATTAATACCTGTATACTCCTTAAACGTTATTCTCTCATTTTTCTTAAAAAAATGTCATATATTTCAAACCATAGCTCTAGAAAAAATTGAAATATACCATTGTTTTTTTTGCAAGACGAAATAAAAACTGGACCCATAAAAAAATTGGAATATTTTTTTTTAATTTTTTGTTGTTGCATAATACATGTAATTGATTTGTGAAATAGGTCTATTTGTGTGAAAAAATAAAATACAACTTATTTTTATGAAAATAAATGTTAATTTGGTGTAATACAACCATTTTTTTGTAGTTTCTAGAATATGTGCATTTTTTGTGTTGAAAAAACTTATTTCAATTGTTTTTGGACTGTGTCAAATGTGCAAAATTACGTGTAATTAAGGTGTAAAATTAGTTTAGAAAATAAAATATAGCATGTTTTTGTGAAAATAAATGTTAATTAGGTGTGGAATAAATATTATGTATAATATGGGTCCAAAATTACGTGTAATTATGGTGTAGAAAAATAACTTTGTTATAGTTGCGTAATTATATGAAAATATGTTACGAAAATTAGAATGTAAATAAAACTTTTGGTTGTGAAATAAGTATTATTGTATGAAAGACCAACATACATCTTGCTTTTGTGAAAATAATGTTAATTGAGTGTTAAACAACTATTTTTTTTGTCGTTTCCATGAGCATTTTTATGTTGAAAAAACTTGTTTGAAAAAATTATATTGTGTTAAGGGTGCAAAATTACGTGTAATTTGGGTGAAAAATTCCGTGTAATTTGGGTGCAAAATTCCGTGTAATTTGGGTGCAAAATGAGTTTGGAAAAACAATTGCAACAACCAATTTACAACAAAAAAAAGAGTTAAAAGTTGAAAAACAGAACAACAATTAGCTTAAACAATTATAGAGGTCAGGGAAACTTCGGGAGCCAAAGAAGAGGAATAAACATAGAGGAATAACTAACATTAAAGAAGTAAGGGATGCCATATACACCCATAATAAACCAATTTGCCAAGTTTGTGGCATGTTTGACCAAAAATGTGCATACTGCTACTTTAAAGATAATCATAGTGTGATGAGATATATTTTTATTGGTCAAGACAAGTCAAAGTAAGAACATGGAGCTTACATAACAGCCCAAGATCAACCAACAAACAGTTCTTCATATGTGGACAGTAGTGTTAGCTACCATGCCACATAGACTCATAGCCTAATGAATCAGTAAGTAGATTATTCTGGTAAGAAAACTATTATTGTTGGTAGTGTTAAGAATTCAGAATTAAACACTTAGGCAACTCTAAACTAAACACTCATACAACTAAAACACTAGCTCTTAAAAAACAAAGAGAAGTAGCCGCAAAAGGTGCATAGGGTTTTGTGTTTATTAGAAAATATTCCTTGTGTATTGAACTGTTTTTTTATAATACAAACCCAAGTAAGGCTCTCAATACATAGAGAACTTAGAGGCCTATACAAGGAAACTTAATACACTGAATATTCTAACACTCCCTCTCAAGTTGTGTAGTGGGATTACCAATACCCAACTTGGATAAAACTGATTCAAATGTTCTTGCAGCAACCGCTTTTGTCAGGATGTCTGCCAGTTGGTCTTTAGATCTAACAAATGGAAGTTCGACTGTCTCATCTTCAATATTTTATTTTATGAAGTGCATATCTATTTCAACGTGCTTTGTTCTATCGTGTTGTACCGGGTTCGCTGAAATCTTAATCGCAGCTTTATTATCGCACATTAACTGAGTTGGACACTTCAGGGGGGATCCGATTTATTTCATTATCTTCTTTAACCAAAGTATCTCGGTAATCCCCTTAATGATTCCTCTAAATTCTGATTCAGCACTTCACAGTGATACTACTTTCTGTTTCTTACTCCTCCAAGTCACCAAGTTACCTCCAAGAAGAGTAAAGTAGCCAGCAACTGATAGCTTGTCGTTAGGATTCCCTCCCCAATCAGCATCTGTGAATACTTCAACATCAAGGTGTTCATTTTTCTTAAAAAATATGCCTCTTCCTGGTGTGCCTTTGAGATATCGAATAATCCTCATTACTGCCTCCATATGGTGTTCCTGAGGATGATGCATGAACTGGCTAACTACTCCCACCGCGTATGCAATGTCGGGTCGAGTGTGAGCCAGGTAAATCAATTTTCCCACCAACCTTTGGTACCTTTCTTTACTCGCTCGTCTGGACCCTTAAATTATCTTTAGTTTGTGATTCACAACCATAGGAGTGTCATTTGGTTTGCTATCCACCATGCCAACTTCAGCTAATAAATCCAATATATATTTCCGTTGGGAGATATAAATCCCTCCTCTTGACCTAAGAACCTCGATTCCTAAGAAATACTTCAATCCCCCAAGGTCTTTCATTTTGAACTCCTTGAAGAGGTTTTTCATAAGAGAGCTAATTTCTTCTTCTTCATTCCCCGTTATAATCATATCGTCGATATATATTATAAGAAAAGTGACTAATTATCCTCTCTTTTTGTAAAACAAGGTATGATCCCCATTACTCTGTTTGTAGCTATACTGCTTCATTGCCATTGTAAATCTCCCAAACCAAGCACGAGGAGACTGTTTAAGCCCATATAATGCCTTTTTCAGTTTACATACCTCATTTTCTTGAAAACCGACAGAGAACCCTGGTGGGGGTTCCATATATACCTCTTCTTCCAAGTCTCCATGTAAGAGAGCATTCTTTACATCAAATTGATGAAGAGGCCAATCTTTATTCGCGGCTATTGAAAGTAAAACTCTGATAGTGTCAATCTTTGCAACCGGAGAGAACGTTTCAGAGTAGTCTATACCATATGTTTATGTATATCCTTTGGCAACCAATCTTACCTTGTGTCGCTCAATGGTGCCATCAAATTTTTATTTTATATTAAACACCCATCTATACCCGACTGCTTTCTTCCCTTGTGGTAACACACAATTCTCCCATGTACCATTCCTTTTTAGAGCCTCCATTTCGGTATTCATTACCTCATGCCATTCAATCATCTTCTTAGCTTCTTGAGCTGTTTTAGGGATTTGTTCAGAGAGAATAGTAGCTGAAAATGCCTTTGCAATCTCGTCATTCCTTTCCTATCTGTTTTTACCAGATATGTAGAAGCACGAGAAACGTGTTCCGGTGAATATCAGTCAGAAGGAACCCCTCTATTTTTTCTTGGGGGAAGAACCAAAGTTTGAGTTTCAACAAATAAACTTCCTGAAATGTCATGGTCAGTAGAATTTTGTGAGTTATGACATTGTAAATTGTTTACCTCTTTATGTGCATTTTCTTCGGTTGATTCGCTGGTAGTATCCATGGCATTTATTTCTCGTTGGACATTGTCTTCGGGAGAATCATTGGTGATAAGAACTGCCTCGTCAGTCTCCTTTATGTTGGAAGAGGTGTGTTCGGTGGCGCCATCTACTGACTCTGTCGGCACATCCTCAAAGTAACTTTCATATAGAAACCAGTCGAGTGATTCACTTACTTTCTCCCCCTGAGCACGAGATTGGTGATAAAAAAAGTAATCGGATTCTAAGAAGTCACAGTCCATGGTGACATGGATTTGACGAGTAACCGGATTGTAACACCGATAGCCCATTTGATGGACACCATACCCAACAAATACACACTTTTCAGCACACATATTAAGTTTGTTTCGACTAGTTTTAGGGATATGAACCAACACCAAACAACCAAAGACACGAGGTGGTAAGGTCATAACAGATGGAATTTTAACTTGGGTGGCAAGCACTTGTAATGGAGTTTTATTTCCTAGACATCGGGTTGGTAGACGATTTGCAAGATGCATTGCTATAGCAAGAGCTTCTGGCCAAAGAGAAAGAGGAACTCTAGATTCAATCATAATAGCACGAGTTTTTTCAAGTAAAGTACGATTTTTTCGTTCTGAAGTACCGTTTTGTTGAGGTGTGTTTGGACAAGTGGTTTGATGGATAAGACCATTTGTTTTGAAAAAGTTATGCATTGTTTGGTTGACAAACTCTGTTCCATTATCAGAATGGAGAATCGGTATTTTTTTCTCAAATTGAGTCAAAATCATTTTGTAAAAACAAACAAATATTCCTGGTACTTCCGATTTATGTTTCATGAAGTATATCCAAGTCATTCTTGAGAAATCATCCACAAATAAAACAAAGTATCTGATTTGATTGTTAGTGGAATTTGGTGCTGGACCCCAAACATCAGAATGGATTAGCGAAAAAGCATAATCAACTCTAGTATTACTTTGATTAAATGAAACCCTACGATTTTTTACAAGAATGCAGGTTTCAAATTTCTCATGAATGGAATTATTCAAAAAAGACTAGGAAACAAACTTTTAAGATAGCTAAAAGAAGGATGACTAAGTCGCCGGTGCCATAACCAAAGTTGCTTTTCAGTTGTACCGTGAGCAAGCATGGCATGTCCCTTATGAACTACCTCATCAACATAATAGAGACCTCCTTGTTCAGTACCACACCCAATGATCTCCTTCGTACGAATGTCCTGTAAAATGAAAAAAATGGATACATAAGAACCACACAGTTGAGTTGTTTTGTCACTTGACTAACAGATAATAACTTTAAGGATAGTGAAGGAATGTATAGGAAGTTTTTAATTTCTATTCTTTCCGAAAAAATAATTGAACCTCCCCCTTTGACTTCATAAATTTCTCCACTAACAGTCTCAATATGGGACTTCTTTGGAGATGACATATCACAAAAGTCTTTAGGATCATAGGACATGGTGTCCGTAGCCCCGCAATCAAAGATCCAATTCATTGATTTCTCAAACCCTTTACCTCCAAGTTTTTCATAGGAGTTCACCGAAATTCCTCCAAAACCAGTGCCACTTCCTTGTTCATTTTTAGTCGGATCTTCACCGCCACTTGTAGACGAAGCCCGTTTGACATTAGATCTGAAACACTGGTTATTTTTCTCCTTATGACCGTCCTCCCACCATTCGGGATAGCCAACCAGCTGGAAACATGTCTCTTTAGTGTGTTTCTTCATCCCACAATGAGTGCAATACAACTTGGATTTATCTTCTTTCTCTTTGGATCAGAATTTAAACCTCTGTGTATAATCTTTAGCAGCCAAACCCATTCCAATTTTAATCGAGTCACTATCAGGAGAAATTGATTTTAGTATATTAAGCCTAGCCACTTCCCTTCGTATTGTAGCATATGCTGTTTCCACGGAAGGAAGAGGATCCTTTTTCAGGATATCTCTTCTGACTGGTTCCAGCTTGTCATTAATCGCCATTAAAAATTGATAGAGTCTTTGTTCTTGAGTCTTCTTATTGTAGATCTGAATGTCTTCTGGGTCTTTCATAGGGTTCAGATCTCGCCTGTCTATAGACATCCAGATGTTCTACAGTTTGTTCCACAAGTCTTCTAGTGTATCGGACCTTTTCCTTAATGAATTATACCTCTTATGAAGGTCAAACACCTGTAACGAATCTATACTAGAACCGTATGTGGTGGCTAACCCATCCTATGAAAACACATTGATCATCTTGTTCCCACCTTGTATATGTGTTGTCAGTTTTGGATAGAGGTGTTGGCTCCCATGTAATGTGAGAACCTCTCCCCCTTCACCCAATTGCTTTCTTCATCAGGTTTTCCCATAGGGAATAGTTGTCACCACCGAGTTTAATCCCTAGGGATAAATTCTCGGGTTATTTGTTTGTTGTTGTGTTCCGAGACCATTTCTCAAAATGGCAGCAATCTGCATTGCTAATTCATCAGGGATTTGACTGACCACGACTTCATTGTCAGCCATCTTTGTTGAGGATGTTTAGAATTCCCGGAATCACACGTGCTCTGATACCATGTTAAAAAACAAAGAGAGAAGTAGTCGCAGGAGACGACTATGGTTTTGTGTTTATTAGAAAATGTTCCTTTTTGTATTGAACTGTTTTTTTATAATGCAAACCCAAGTTAGGCTCTCAATATATAGAGAACTTAGAAGCCTATACAAGGAAACTTATTACACTAAATATTCTAACACTAGCCTTAAACACACAATATATGTTCCCAAATTTAACAAAACATTATTATCAGGCTATCAACTTACACTACATAACCCTATATATCTTGAATTTTATAACAATATTTGTTTTCTCAAGGACAAAGCCACATAAACGGTGTTGCTTACAGAGATAACTTTGGTCTATATAAGTTTGAGATTGCTTTTAAGTCTAGTATGTCCAGCTCCAAGGGTTCAAGTCGCTCACTTAGAGTTTTAAATGTTTCTTTCTCTCCTAAGAGTCCATCTATTGTGTCTAGAAACTTATTTTCCCTAAGAGAATGAGGATATGAGAGACTATGTTACCCTTACAATAGAGTCATATATATTATTTAAAGAATTGTAACCTACCATTTGAATCAAGCAATGAACATTTTTTATGTGACTATCGTGAGTCAGGTAAACACCATGCATTACCTTATTTTAGATATGAATCACACTCTGAAAAAGTCTTAGACCTAATACATTATGACTTATATGGGTATGTTTCAGTCCTATATAAGTCATTTTTCAAGCACGACACATTATTTCTTGATGATTGTACCAGGTATACCTGGCTATACCTACTAAAATACAAGAGTAAAGCATTATATGTCTCCAAATATTTTAAATTTTTTGTTGAAAACTAGTTTTAAAAAAAGCAATGATTTTCAATCTGACTGGGGAGATCTATTACCATATAAGAAGCTATTCAATTGTAAACCCAACTTTTTTTCATAAATGATTTTGGCTATAACTGTCTTAGTTTAACATGTATACTTTACGTGTCTAGGAATGTAGTATTCAATGAATTATAATTTTCTTGTGTCATAAGTTTTCTAATCACTAGGTTTGTCAAGTCTTGGTGACATGGACTACCTAGAAAACTAATATATAGAAACAACTCTCTACTAATAGGCCTAACTATGTTTCCATGAATCCATCCACACCTACTGGTCTTGTTCAAACAAGATAACACAACACATATTAGACCATCCACTAATGACCTTACAATATACAATTCATTCTAGATACATAATTTTATATCCAAAACAATCAAGATTTACAATCAACAAATACCACATCACATACAGACTCACAACTTACATTGTCAAGTATTCAAGATATTCAGCTTATACATACCACAAACATTGAACCACATTAGATACAACCTGCCTCTTCTTATAAAATAGATTATGATATCCATACAGACAAGCCTGCATTAACCATTGACATAACCATACCTCACCCCACTACTACTTAGTCTAAAACTATACCTAACAACCATTCCATGACCACTAGAGCTAAGTATAACATCTCGAAAACTATCTATACTGGTTTTGAAGAAGAAACAAAGAAGTAATGCGAGCTTACAGTTGCAAATCTGGATGGTGAGGGATTTTTTAGCAAATATAGAGGAAAGAAAGAACCGTGTTGCTCGAGGTTATGAACTGTTTGTGGTTGAAGTACTCTGAACTAATCCTAGGTTTTGAATGAGTTATGCGTGCTTTGGTAAAGTCAACCAAAGTACATTATATTTACTTCAATTGTGTCTTTTTAACTAAACTAAGTCCACATCACTTCTTAACCCAACTTCTTAAATCCAGTGGAATACCAAATTTCATTCACATCTTAGTGTTAGAACACTTGATTTTGAACTACAATAATTTATAGCCCATTTTATTATAGTTTATAGTGAAATAAGTTAGGTAAAAGATAAGGTTGTACAACTTTCAAATACTTAAGTAACAATTATTATACATCTTTTATATTATATAAAATACATGTTACATTGCAATCCATCATAATTGTCTTAATATTATAATATTATAATTGTCATATATATATATATATATATATATATATATATATATATATATATATATATATATATATATATATATATATATATATATCAAAGTAATAGTAGATAACGAGTGTGAAGATATAGTTTAGAATGTCTCATTGAATAATATCATAATTAAGTATTATGAAAGTTTATAGTATGAACACTAATTAGTTTGATGTGGATTTTGAAGAATAAACCATATATCTCATAGTTTAGTTATTAGATTTTAAAAGCCCTAGTAAAAATTATAGTTCTTTGCAAATGATAAATAGGCTTTGAACAGTTTATCGTCCCTCGACTATCACGTTTGGTGGCAGATAGTCCTTTGACTTTCATATGTCTGTTGACAGTCCTTGAACTACCGCGTTTGGATAAAGTTAGTCCACCAAATCTTCTGACCCATGAGAGGCTGCCACCTGTCACCATATTGTCCAGATTTTTGTATCACTATTGGTCCCTT
This sequence comes from Limnanthes douglasii subsp. nivea, assembly GCA_036936605.1. Classification (NCBI taxonomy): domain Eukaryota; kingdom Viridiplantae; phylum Streptophyta; class Magnoliopsida; order Brassicales; family Limnanthaceae; genus Limnanthes; species Limnanthes douglasii. The sequence goes on from JAUPFV010000001.1 coordinate 262,761,502, forward strand.
GAGTTCAATTATCCATAATATTCTACATTTTGGGTTTGACTTAAACTCAAGAGACTAGCGGTGATACAAAAATACGGGGACTATGATGACATGTGGCAGCCTCTCATGGATCAGAGGATTTGGTGGACTAACTTTATCCAAACACGATATCTAGGGACAGTCAAAGGACATTTGAAAGTCAAAAGACTATCTGCCACCAAACGCGATAATCGAAGGACGATGTACTGTTTAAAACCTGATAAATACATAAACTATAACAATATAGTACTAATTAATGTAATTTTTTGAAGATAATTTTTTTTACTAGGTTATATAACACTTTTAGTTAGTTACGAGGACCGTTAATTAATTTAGAGTATTTATAACCATAGTTTTGTAAGAACTCTAATTTGTTACATTATGTTATTTTATGTTTTCTTGTTCTATAGTTTTCTCGTTTATTTTTAACCATGATCTATAGTCTTATATCGCTATTTCCATTTAGTATAGTTGTTTTCATTCTTAAAAACGATTTACAAATTATGAAAAAATCATAACTTTGAACGATTAGAAATGTACGATTTTTATTATAGTTTATTTTAGTATTTAAAGACTCGAATATCAAGTCATAAAGATAAAATGTTGCTTTAAAATCTACAATATAATATAAAAGATATACTAATTAATAAATAAGAATATAAAATTTAAATATTTGATTGAAGGATAATGATTTGTGTGAGTTATTTTAAAATAAAATAAAATTGTAATTGAAATTGGAATTGGAAGTAATCAATATTTAAAACTATTTTAGGCTTACTTAACATGTATCAATAATTTATAATATATTTTTATATAATCAAATTAACTTAATTTTTGTAAATAATTTTTTTAAGTCTAAGTTCTTTTTTAGAGAGTTGTCATTGTCTCTCTATTAAAGACCTAACCTTTTTGAATGAATAGTTATATCTCTAGTCTATATCTCATACAATTTGGCCATAAAATATAAGAACCTAGTTCAGGACGTGTTGAGTCGTGAACATGTGCGGATTTAAAAAGTAGCTATGTCATGACATATCTTGAATTTAAAATAAATGTTTCGTATTGTGGTAAGAAGTCATATGTTTTTACTCTAGATGATAAGTTCAAACTCCATAAATAATTATATTTTCTCTCCCCAATTCTATTTTTTTTCTTCATTTCCATTTTGGTCTCCAATTCAAATATATAGAAAAAGAAAGAAAAAGAGAATTAGATGTTTAATAAATTAATATAAATAAAAACGTTATACATGATGTTTAAGTAATTTATTAATTGTACTTAAGTAATAAATTTTCTACACCAACTTTACTAATTAAATAATTATATTTAAATAAAAAATGTGTACATTTAATTATATGAGTTTATTAATCGTATTTATGTAATTTATTAATTATATTTAAGTAACTGTTCTAGAGTGATTTGATTACTAATTGTATTTAAGTTTTCAAATGATGTGGCCTCTAATTTTACGCTTTTTTTTTCATATTATTGGTGAATTTTGTTTTGTTTATCCAGATTTTAATAGATGATTTAGTTTGATTTGTTTACATAATGTTGCGCAAGTCTTTTACACATACCATTAGATTTACGTGGTCTAATACTTCTATTATCGAAAATGAATCAACTGAAAGACCATCCGAAAAACCTACTTCTACTCCTTCGTCAAGTGGTCCAACCTTTATAAATAACATATTTAAAAATGAGATATCTTAAGTTGTATCATCGCAGAAGTACTCAAATTCTTAAGTATCATCCAAATGATAAAGATATCATCAAGCGTTTTCAAGCCATGAGTAATATGAGAATGCATTTACGTTTGGACTATAAATAAATATTCATTTTAAGTTGTGATTGAAGCATCAATATATTTTTACTATGTAATACTAAGATATTTATTTTTTGTTAATTTTATTATTATTATTTTTAGCATACTCTTAAATTTAGTTCTAGACCCACTTCTGGTCATAACCGTAGTGCAGTACCCATTCAACCCAATTTGTTTGATACAATTCAAAATTAAAATTTTACATTTTGGTCTCAAACCTAAATCTAAGATCAATCAATTAATCCCGTAAAAATTTAAAATTATTAAAATTAATAATACTAAATAAAAAAAAAACTAAATCGATTAAAACAAATATTATAACTAAATCTACAAAAAACATTTAACCCAAAACAAAAATTTCTGATATTGCTGCTGTGTTGGGTTTTTCGAATTTCTCTTTTAATATTTCAAACAAGATTTGGGTTTTTTGGGTTGATGATCTGTGTATTAACATACTGGTTAATCATGATCAATGTCTAAACTTAGAAATTAGCACTAACGATAACATTATATTTCACTTAACTGTTGTTTATGCAAAGTGTAACAGGTTGCTTAGGCTGGATTTATGGGATCAATCGAAGTTAATCTCCATGACTGATCAGGGGTGGCTTGTGGTTGGTGACTTCAACATCATTGCTTTTTCAGATGAACAACTTGGGTGTAATCTTTATGATCAAAATAACACTGATGATTTTGTGCAAACTATTAGTGACTGCCATCTAGAGGACGCTGGGTTTCTGGGCTCAAACTTCACATGGAACAGAAGCTTGAAGTGGAAACGTCTTGATTGAGCTATGTTCAATTCTAACTGGACTAGTATCTTCAACAAAACACAAGTCCTTCACATGGTCAGAACTTGTACTGACCATGCCCCTATTCTTATAACTGCAATTGATGATCATACTAAAGCTTTAAATTACAAGAATAAAAGCTTCAAGTTCATGAACATGTGGACAAATGATCCTTTTTTTCTTGATGTGGCTGAGAAAAACTGGAGATTGAATATTAGTGGTCTTCATAGTGAGATTTTTTGGTTTAAACTTAAGAGACTAAAAAGTTGTCTTAAAGTGTGGATTACTAATTGTTTTGGAAATGTCTTTAGCAAAGTTAAAGAGACTGAAAATAATGTTAAAGATGTTGAGTTACTCCATTCTAGAATGAACGATCAAACTACTAAAATGAATCTAAGGAAAACTAACAGTCTTTACATGCAGGCACTTAGAAATGAAAATGAGTTTTGGAAACAAAGGTCCTACAGTTCTTGGCTTATTGAGGGGGATAATGACACTAAAATGTATCATGATTTTGTTGCAAAGAAGAGAAGTAAGAATACCATCAAGGGAATCAAGGAAGGTTGTAAGTGGATATATAACTCTGATGGCATTGGAGGCTGTGCTGAGAATTATATCAAGTCTTTCTACACCAAAAATCCTTATGAAAGTCTAGAGGTGGGGGAGAAGCGTATGAAAGATGATTCAGTGTCTACTATCCCTAACATGGTCACTGATGCTGAAAATGAATCATTAATGAAAGCTACAAATGCTGAAGAGCTCTGGATTGTCTTTAACTCAATGAAATCTAAAAGTGCAGCAGACATTGATGGGTATAACTTTACTTTTTACAAAGTTTGCTGGAAAATAATTAAAGATAATCTGATTGTTGCTTTAAACTATTACATGTCTGGTAATAAGATACCAAATGGGATCTTTGCTACTAAGTTGTCTCTCATTCCCAAGACAATGAATCCTACATACTAGAATAATTACCGTCCCATTAGTTTATGCTCTATGACTAATAAAATTCCTCAAAGCTAATCAATACTATCCAATATCCTTCCGAATATCATTTCTAGCACTCAAGGTGCTTTTGTTAGAAATCGATCTATTCACGAGAACATTCTGGTTGCAAAAGAGATGACTTTTGATTTGAATAGAAAGCTTTCTAAAGGGAATATCATGATCAAACTTGACATGTCAAAGGCTTTTGACATAATGTCCATCCCTTTCTTTTTAAATGTCATATCCTTATTTGGTTTCTTTAAGCAGTTTATAAAGCTCATTGATGATATAATAAAGAATATTAACATTTCAATCCTGATCAATGGGAAGGTTTACGGGTATTTTAAGACCTTAAGAGGCTTGAGGCAAGGTGACCCCTTGTCCTCAAGCCTCTTCATCATAAGTGAAGAAGTTCTTCTTCGTGGTCCTTTTAAGTTGTACAATCATAACAAAAGCATGTTATTTGCCTCCAGATCATCTTTTGTTATACTTAGAATTTCATTTACGGATGACATATTAGTTTTCACTAACAACCTTGATTCATCTATCAAAATTCTTAGTTGTTTCCTAGATAGATCTCAACTGATTTCAGGTCAATTAATAAATAAAGAGAAGATGCAGATCATTACCTCAAGTAGACTTCACCAAAGCAAGATTGCTGTCTTGGAAACAAGTACTGGATTCAAAGATGAGCATCTACCTATAAGCAATTTATGGATAAATGTTAGTTGCAACAACAAGGCAAAGAATTTCAGAAAGCTGATTGATAATATCAACGAAAATATAGCTGTTTGGGACTACAAATATCTGTCTTTTGGGGGAAGGATCTTTTTTATCTCTTCTATTATTATGTCAATACCATATTATTTGATGAATAACACCTTAATTCCTCTAAGTGTGACCAAAAGAGTTGAAAAAACTTTTAATAAATTCCTCTAGAGATCAAAATTTGAGGTTAAAACTACTCACTGGACTGCTTGGAAACATCTGTGTAGACCTTTTGATGAAGGAGGTCTGATTATCAGAAGTTTAACTGATATTCAGAACACTCTTTCTCAAAAGCTATGGTTTAACTATAGAAAGCATGAAAGTTTCTGGTAAAAAATGATGCATGACATATACAATAAAGGAAATCACCCTTTTAAAACAAATTTTAAAAAACCTAGTTCAAATACTTGGAAACGTTTGTTTAAGATTAAAGACTCTGCTGAGACTAATGTTATATGGTTACTTGGTAGCGGGGACATGGATTTCTGGTTGGAGAACTGGCACAACCAAGCCTCAATTATGGATCATCACAACTCTGAAGCAAGTCTCTGGTACCTGGATCATAAAGTTAAAACGTTTTGAAAAGCTAACAAATGAGACACTGACCCGTTGAGTAGCTTTGTGGATGAGGATATAATCAAACAGATTTCCCTTTTCAAGATTGATCCATCCAACAAAAGACAGGATTATCTGGCCTGATTTTCCTAACTTGGAATTCAATACAAGACACACATGGAACAACATTAGACAACACTTCAGCAAATCTTCAATGTACAAGAAAATTTAGAACCAAATAACACCCAGGAAGTTCTCTTTCTTTATATGGAAACTGATTAAAAACTATCTACCTATTGAATATACTTTACGATTCAGACATGTTAGTTTAGCTTCTAAGTGCATTTTCTGTCCAAATTGTGAAAACATAAATTATTTATTTGTAAGTTGCAAGTATGCCTGGAGAATTTGGAAGCATTTCAATCTCTTATTTAACATAAGAATTGAGAATTATATGAGCCTAACACATATAGTCAGAGAATGGATTTGGTTTTCTAATCTTAAAGTGCACATAACTCATGTCATACCTCCTATAATATGTTGGGTTGTCTGGAAAAACAGAAATGAATTAGAGTTAAATAACAATATCATCTACTGAATTTGCTATTAATCATATTAACAAAATTATTTGCAGCTTGGATACTTCAAAGAAACTAACTAAGAAACATTGGTTTAAGGCAACTGATGCAGGTTCTACGCTGGGATGCAATTCAATCTATGGAAAATCCAGAAAATAAACTTACCTGAAGCGGTTCCTTCCTACTGGAGATAGAATTAAGCTTAATGTAGATGCTGCTTGCATAAAAAATGGAGAAGCTGCTGGAGGTATGATTATCAGAAATCATGAGGGTGATATCTCTAAGGGGCTGGGCAAAACTTTTGGGAAGATGACTCTAATAACGGCAGAGACTCGTGATCTTCTTGAAGTTCTATTGATATGTAGAGAAAACAACTGGGTTCAGGTTGATATTAAATCAGACTATCAGGAATTGATAGATTATCTGGCCAAGGGGAAGAGTCCATGGTATCTTAATACATTGATTTCAATTTGCAAAAGACTGATTCATTCTTCAATGACAATCAAATTCATTTCTCGAAATCAGAATAAAGCCGCAGATTGGCTCGCAAAGTGGACGCTAAGGTGCAGACATAAAGTATAAATCTCTCCGTTTGATGCTCCTGCTGATCTTCTTTCCATTGTTCTACTTGAAAACTTGAGATTAGGTTATAATAATACTAGTTCAGTCTAAATTTATTTGCCCTCTTTCAGTCTCAAGTATCTACTTCAAAGAACTTGTTATATGGTCAAGTTTGAAGAATTTTTCCTTAACATCTCTGATGTTTTCCCATTAAATTCTGATTTGATTTCAAATTTAGTTGAAGAGTCTTCTGATTAAAGAAAAAAAAACTGAATCTACATAATTTTTATAAGGGAAATTACCCCTAAGGTACCTACTCAACTATTTTATTGTCATCTAGTATCCAAGGTTTGATCAATTGTCACTTAATACCCAACTCAACTACCTAATTATCACATAGTACATAATTTTAATTTAATACCCTAACTACCATCACCATTCATGAACAGCTACGTAACCAAAATTTCTCTTTCCTTCTCTTTCCTACTTTTTCTTTTTATTTTATTTTTAAAAGATCCATATCTTTCGAACCGGAGCTCGAAAAAAATAAATGAAAGTACCATCACTTTTGTTTTTTAAAAATGAACAAAACTAGATCCATTGATGATATTTTTTGTTTTAAAAAATAAAATAAAATTTCACCAGTAACAATTCACATCATATTATGAGAATTGTTTAGGAAACCTAGAGTTGCAAACAATTCGCATCATATCATGAGAATTGTTCAGAAAATCCTGAGAGTTGCAAACAATTCGCATCATATCATAAAATTGTTCAGAAAATCCTGAGAGTTGCAAACAATTCGCATCTTATCATGAGAATTGTTCAAGAATCCTGAGAGTTGCAAACAATTCGCATCTTATCATGAGAATCGTTCAGAAATCCTGAGAGTTTGCAAGCAATTCGCATCCTGAGAATTGTACCCGTTTTTTTTGTAAGCAATTCGCATCTTATCATGAGAATCGTTCAGAAATCCTGAGAGTTGCAAGCAATTCGCATCTTATCATGAGAATCGTTCAGAAATCCTGAGAGTTGCAAGCAATTCGCATCTTATCATGAGAATCGTTCAGAAATCCTGAGAGTTTGCAAGCAATTCGCATCCTGAGAATTATACCGGGTTTTTTTTTACCAGCGCGCGTATATTTTCTCGGGGTATTTTTGTCCAAATTTCAATTCGAGGTACCAAGTGACACTATCCAAAAAGCGGGTACCTCTATGTAATTACGTAGTTGAGAAAGTATTTACTACTCCCTCCGTTCCACAATATAGGTCGTTTTAGAAAATACAAAAAATTCCACTTTAATTGTCGTTTGGTAATATCAATGCAGCAATTAATTTCTTTTGAACAATGATATTTTATTGTTTGTTTTCTTTTATTAAATTAATAAATTTGACCCAATAGAATTAGATTGCTTCTTGTGTTTTATAAGATAGAGAAAATATCATTGTATTTATTGGTTTCTACTCCAAAACCTTAAACGACCTATATTACGGAATAGAGGGAGTAGTACTTTTCTCTTTTTATAATTAAAAAAAAAGATAAACTCATGCTAATCATGTCTATAAAGCAAAAATAAAAAAGTAAAAGAATAAAAAAATAAAAACTATATCGACCCACTGACTACTGTAAAATGTGTTCAAATATTTTCGTTAGGAAAAAAACAATTCATTTTTATTAACCCACTATAATATAAACGGTCATTCATGGGTATATTCTGACATGATTGTTGATGTTCTCCACTTTTTATTAACCCACTATAATATAAACGGTCATTCATGGGTAGGGGTGTCAAATGGTTCTGGAACCACGGTTCAAAGCTGACAATCTGCTTATGAACTGGCGGTTTACATGTGAAACTGGTCCATTAGGAATGCAAACTGGCAGGACCGCAAACCATTAGGACCGCCAGACTGGCAGGACCGCATAAGGAGTAAACTGGTAGGACCGCAAACCATTAGGACCGCCAGACTGGCAGGACCGCATAAGGAGTAAACTGGCAGGACCGCAAACTGGTAGGACCGCAACCTGCCAGGACTGTAAACTGGCAGGACTGCGAAACCACGGTTTATTTGTAAAAAACCGCGGTTTATTGGTAAATATTATAAATGTTTTATTTATTTTCTAACCAAAATGTTATATTTAAAAAATATTGAGATATTGCATATTATATTATAGAATTATTATTACATTTTGGTTAATATTAATTTGTTTTGGTTATTACAAGTATTATTTATTATTTTTAAGTTATATTGTTATAATTTTAATATTACATTTTGAATATTATTATTGTGATTTGGTTTTAAATATTACAAATGTTATTTATTATTTTTTAAACCAAAATCCTATTTTATCATGGTAAAAGATTACAAGTTATATTGTTATAATTTTAATATTAACTTTTGAATTTTATTATTGTAATTTTAATAATGATTATAAAATTATTATTACATTTTGGTTAATATTAATTTGTTTTGGTTATCACAAACATAATTCATAACAAGTGAAAATTAGCGGATTGATGAGTATTAGTAAGTCTACGATTTATAGGCATTTTAAAACTTAAAACAACGTTTTTTTAAATATGCAATAAAATACTAATCGAAACTAATTAATATCGCAAATAATAAAAACTAAATTTAGACTAATACCAACTAATACAACTAATAACAAGCAATAACAACTAACAACAACTAATAAAATTAGAATTAAAAGAACTAATTTAAATTACTATAACAATTAAATAACTTGATAAATTATACGAAGCTATTAATTGAGCTATTATAATTTTATCCCAACGTTATTTAAGTGTTTTTATCAAATAGAAATAATTTGCGAAAAAAATCAAACAATTCCGAAAGTAGGACTACAATATGTAAAATAAGAAATTTGAGTTTTCTAGAATATTTAGAACAAGTAGAGAGATTTAGAGAGACATATAGAGGAGTATATGAATTTATGAGTTTGGATTTGGGGTCTCCTCTATTTATAGAGGAGACCCAAATTTGTTTTTTAAAAAAAACAAAAAAAAAAATATTCCGGACCATCCGGACAGATCTCTGGATGGTCCGGACGTCCGGTCCGGGGCATCCGGACGTAATCTCCACACGCCCGGACCGGAAATTCGGACCATCCGGAGATCTGTCCGAATGGTCCGGACTTTTGAATTTTTTTTTTTAGAAAAAAATTTAATTTTTTTTATAACAACTATGTTTTAAGAAGTGTTTGTTTTGTTTTTTTTTATTATTAAATGTTATTTAAATCACTTTCATTTTCAATTTTTATTTTGTTATTTACAAGTAATTTAAGTTTATGCATATAATTATACAATTCTAAAATTTTTAAATTTAAACTTCTAATATTGAATAGTTCGAAAATACAATAAACTATATAATTCATCTAACCATAAACACTTCAAGCTTGAAATAATCTAAAGAATCACCTAATAATTTAAAATTAGAATACAATTATATGTCTAATAGGAGGTATATATTATTTAATATGTACATAATATTAAATATAACATCTTAAATATCTAGTATGTTCGAACAATATACAAATCATTTTACAATTATATTGTTTACGATATCTTGTTTAAGACAATCAAATTTTTATTTTTATATTTTTACAATTATTGAAAGTTGTAATCAAAATACAAGTAGATATTTAATATCTACATAATATTAAATAAAATATCTTAAATACATAAATATAAATATATAATCAAACGTATCAAAATCAAATTACAATTATTTTTTTAGAATGTAATTGATTGATTATAAAATTTTGATTAAAATGATAACATATTTAAATTAAAATACATGAAATAGAATAATTAACTCGTGTATATGGTACATATCTCAATTATTGAAATTAGATTCAATTAACACTTACAAATTAATTTTAAATAACATTATTATTTTTTTATTTTTTTTAGCAAATTACCATTTTATTAACAGAAAAAATATCCAAATACAAGAGACCCACATATACAGGGCCTTCACAACAAAAGACACAGGCCCAAAGCTGAGTACCAAAACAAAGGCCAAAGAAACCGGCCCAAATACAAAAACAACAAGACCCGAATTAGGAAACCTAATTCCAACAGACTTCTATGCCTTCTCTCTTTCACAAACTCGATCCACAGCAGCGAAACACAAACCCTAGCCCCCAATCACTCCCAATACCAGAAACGAGCTCAAGGAGAGATCCAAAGAGCACCACCTCCACAAAATCAGCCATCACTACCACTCGAAGCTTCAATTTATAAGCTTGGAAACCCAAAACTAACTAGGGTCTATGTACCCAACTCCTAAGCTTCCGAGAACGACGATAGCAAGGAGGGGGCTGGGAATGTCGTGACCAACAAAGGATCGATTCCTTCTTTCAGCCATAACTCACTTCGATATCCAGTCGGCCGCCACATTTTCCGATCTGGAAATGTGGCTAAGACTCATTGAAGAGAGCAACAAAGCTCTGCAAATTTTCTCATAAGAACAATTAACAGCACCGTCGGAAGATAGGCTGCTCACCAGAGTCAAGCAGTCCGACTCCAAGTCGATGTTCCTCCACCATTTTCTGTGACATAACAGAAGAGCCTCCATTAGCGCTCTCCTCTCAGCTTGGAAGGGGCTAATCTTTCCAAACAAGTATCCAGCCCCTTCAATACAGTTCCCCTGGTCATCACGGACAATAAAGCCACCAAACGCCTCACCGGTGTAGCTGCAAGCTCCATCAGAATTGATTTTGAGTCTACCAGAGGCAGGCGCTCTCCACTTCAGGTATGAAACCTTCCTCTTACATATAGAAAGAACCCCAATCTTAGCTCCTGCATCGACCACATGAACCCAATGCTTAGAATTGAGATTAGAGTCAATACCAAGTATGAATCGATTTATTCTGATAACAGCGTTATAAAAACTATCCACAGGCTTATCTACCTTGCAGTGATTTCTGTTAAACCACACTGTCCATACTATAAGTTGTGGAACAATATGGATAACATGAAATTTGCTGCAAGTAGACCTAAACCAAACTAGAAACATATGCCTCAGACTCATAAACCTCATAACATGAACCCTGAACATGATCCCATAGTAGTTCCATAAGGACCAGGCATAACTGCAATTGATGAAGAGATGAGTTATATCTTCACAATTGCAGCAAAACTGGCACTTAGAAACTATATGAAAATGCTTTTTGGAGAGAACACTGTCAATGGGGACAAAATTATTTAGTATCTTCCAGCTTAGAAAAGAGAATTTTATAGGAATGAAATTGTGCCATTTTTTTTTAAAAACGAAAGATCTGTTGCTTTTTTCTCTGATATTTTCCCAAGTAATTTTAGTACTAAAGTTTTTATCTTTAGAAATGCTCCACTTTATACTATCATCCACACCATGATAGATTTTGACACAGCTTACGTGTTGATATCTATCATGAGAAAGGAATGATGTAATACTTGAATCCCATCTGCCATCTTTCCAAAAAGTATTTACTTTAGCTGGAAGAAACCAAGAATTTTGATCAGTAATATTATGAGCCATCTTATGCCATGAGTCTCTCCAAAAATCAACAACCCCACGACCAACTTTCCATTGAATAAATTGATCAGCACTTTCTCTAACAGAACAGAGACACTTCCAAACAACAGAATCATTAACACTACACTTAGCAGTAAGAGGATGCTTATTCAGACAGTAAGTTTTAGAGATAAGGTCAGACCATAAGGACTTCCCTTTTCTAAATAAGAACCAAAGCTTATAGGCATAAGTGAGCTGAATATGAGACAAAAGTTTGATATTCAAACCCCCCTCATCAAAAGGCTTGCACAGATTTCTCCACCCAGCCCAATGAATAGCACTCTCATTAAATTTAGGTCTCCAAAGAAATTTATTAAAGAAGAGCTCAATTTTGTTCAAAATGTTTTTAGGAATTAAACTATTTTGCATCCAAAAAGCAATAATAGGATGAAGAACATGTCTTATAAGTGACAATCTGCCACTATAAGACATATTCTTCAGATCCCATTCATTTATCTTGTTATAAATTTTAACTAAAAGAGGAGTGTAATGCTTTCCTTTATTATTTGCAGCTATAGTGATTCCCAGGTAGCAGAATGGAGCATGCTCTGTTTTAAACCCCATGGTAGCATTGATTATGGCAGAGTTGACACTTGAGCACCTAGGTGAGGTAATAACTTTTGTCTTATCTTTATTAATCAACTGCCCTGACTCTTGCTGGTACTTGTTAAGCAGGTGACACAGACTTTTGATCGAAAAAGGAGCACTGTTGGAGAAGATGATTATATCATCTGCAAAGGCAAGGCAAGGTAAGATATATCCAGATTTTAAGTAGTACTGCATTTTATTATTAGTCTCATAAAGATTTTCCAACCCTCTTAAGAGAGCCTCCTGAGCCAAAATGAAAAGACAAGGAGATAAAGGATCTCTCTGTCTTAAACCAGTCCTTTGAGGGAAGTAGCCAGAACAAGTCCCATTAATTAAAACTGAAATCATAACATTAGTAATCAGCTTGTAAATCAAAGAAACAATTTCCTCAGAAAACCCAAAACATTTTAAAGTTTTAATGACAAAATTGTGAGACAATCTATCAAACGCCTTTGTCATATCAAGCTGTAAGATAATGTTTCCTTTAGAAGGCTTCCTGTTTATGTTGTGTAGCATTTCCTTGATAATTAAAATGTTATCATGAACTAATCTTTCCTTAACAAATGCACTCTGCCCCCTGGAGATGATTTTAGGTAGAATATAAGAGATTCTCCTGTTAATAAGGGCAGAGATTAATCTGTTCATAATAGTGCACATACTTAATGGTCTATAATTGCTCCAGGTAATAGGATTTGAAACTTTAGGAACAAGCAAAATCCCAGTGGCAAATACACCCTTTGGGATATCACTGCCAGCAAGGCAAGTATTCAAAGCTCTACAAAGATCATCACTTATTATATTCCAACAGTGCTTAAGAAAAAATGTATTAAACCCATCAGTGCCAGGGGCACTGTCCTTCTTCATATCATAAATGATCGATCTGATTTCATCCTTAGATGTAGGTTTAGTAATCTCTGCATTATCCCTCTCCAAGAGAATCTTAGGAATGTTGATTAGAATAGAATCATGATCATTAACAGTGTTACTATTATCGGGTTCATTGGATAAAGTCATTTTGAAATGAGACACAGCAGAAGATGCAATATCACATTGATCAGTAAGCCAACTATCTTTATCTTTAATACCAGTAATGAAGTTCTTCTTTCTTTTCTTGGCTACATAACTGTGATAAAGTTTTGTATTCCCATCACTATTATTAAGCCAAGAATTGAAACACTTCTGCTTCCAATAGCATTCCTCATCTTTTAATGCAAGAATGAGTATACTATTGGCTTTACAAAGCTTAGATTTAGAATTGTTGTCATTGGTATACTGGTGAATAAGCTCACAATTCTCAACTTCAGTAATAGCTTCTTTAACCTTATTAAAAATGTTACCAAATGTTGTAAAATTCCAATTTTTTAAATGCTTCTTCAATCTTTTAAGCTTATACCAAAATTTGGTGTTATCCTCACCATTACAATGCTTGGACCAATTCTGACTAACACAATTCATGAAATCAGGATGGTTTGTCCAAGCATTGATAAATTTAAAAGAACTCTTCTTGGAATAAGAATTAATGTTAGAGACTTTGTTAAAAGTGATTAATAAAGGGGCATGGTCAGAACAAGTTCTGACCATGTGGCAAACCTGGACACTTAAATCCTTAAGCATAATTTGATTAACTAGCACCCAGTCTAATCTCTTCCAAACATTGCTGTTGCTCCAAGTATAACGAGATCCACTGTGGCCAGGCACCTCCAACTTACAGTGCCTTATGAAATCATTAAACTCCTCAGCACTAGCTCCATCGTAGTTCTTACAATTAAGCTGATCATCAGGACACCTGGTGGTATTGAAGTCCCCAGCAAGGATCCAAGGCAAATCACATGTAATATTACTAAGCTGACTCCATAGAATCTTTCTCTGTATTCTCTGATTCTTAGCATAGACAGAAGTTAAATAGCAATTGAAAGTAGCATAATTGATTTTAACATGTAATAACTGATCCAAATCTTCAATAACAGTAACATTAATATCATTTGGCCAAAACAACCAAACTTTATTAGATGTATTAACCATACAGTTATCAAAGCCAATCCTCATAGCAATCAACTCTACCTTATCATTACTAGCCATAGGCTCTTGAATAGTGACCAACTTAACATTCTCATTTTTAATAATAAACTTTAGCCTAGCAATAGTAGGATTATTCTGAATACCTCGAGCATTCCAACTGATAACCTTAATCATTATCAGAGAATGATCTTTTGTGTACCTTTTATCTCTTTTTAAGAGAGTTTATAGACAACCTCTCTGAATTGCTGTTCTTGATTGCAGATTTGATCTTCCTGGATATAACAGACTCAAAGTCATTCTCAGGGTCATTTGAACTCCCCCTTGGAAACGGATTATAGCTACCAACATTTCCCCCTCGAGGAGAAGCAAGCAGATTCTTATCCTGAGAGGTATCCTCCTCCTCTAAATTCTGAAGCGCGCTAATGAGGTCAGGGTCATTTTTGAAGACATTTCTCTCTTTTATCGGGCTCACCACACTAGTTGAGGGACAGGAAACAATTGGCATGTCTTTAGTAGTAACTATAGATTTAAGTTTCCTTCTGTACACTTGTGTGAAAGATTGAACCTTGGTAGGTTTAGGAGCAAGAACTTTGTTCTATAACAACTCAGGTTGTACTACCTTTTTAGCAATAATATCATTACTTTGTTGCTCATTCTTGGAACCCATTTCTTTATTCTTTTTACATTTCTCAGAATCATGTCCAAGATGATGACAAGACTGGCAATAACTAGGTGCGTTCTTGTAACTAACACCTATCCAAAACCCCATGCCTTCACCAAACTCAACCCTTAGCTTTCTCTTTAAAAGTCTTGAAACATCGATTTCGATTAAAGCATAGCAGGCGTTAACATTAGCTCTGTTTGTGTCTGGAACCACCACTTGATGAACCAGCCCAAGAGTAGAAGCCAATTCATGTATAACAGATCTGTTATATATAAATTCCTGCAACTTCTCAAACCTAACCCACAGTAAAGTCACAGGGCACTCAAAATTCCTATTACTTTGAGGACACCACTTCACAATTCTCATAATCTTTCCATCAACCTTCCAAAACCTTCTCACCCATAATCTGCTAGCATCTTCCAACACAGAAAACTCCACGAGAATTTGCCTTGAGTCAATGGTTACATAAGTAAACACCCCCTTAAACTTGAAAGAATCAAGAAAGGCTTGAAAAGCCAGCCTCTTAGGAATGCCCTCACCAAATTTAACTATAAGAGTAGACCTTGATTGAGAACTCAGATCAGTCATCACATGCCTTGAAAACCTAATCACATTGTGATCATCATTTAACTTTACGCTGTCTGGATGAGGTCCAGCATTTTCATCCTTGTTTCTTACGACATCAGTGAACAGCCTATCCATGGAAGCCACTTTCGAATCAAGAGAAGAACTCGCACCATCCTTTTTACTCAACGGTGGAAAGTCACCAGCGTTATGAGGAAGCGCTGCCATAAATCAATCCAAACACAGGCCCAGCCTGAAAAGGCAGAGCCAACCGGCGAAGAACCAGAGACAGCCCAAAACAGATTTCAGCACAAAAAACAACCTTGAATCAAAGGGAGATCCTAAAGAAGGAGAAAAGAAGGAGAGGAGAAGGTTTCTTAGAGTTCAAGAAACCAACTCTTTTCTTGGAGCTTTTCTTGAGAGAGAAGTCATGTAGATCCTTATTTTCCCATTCCTAAGAGTCAATTTTAAATAACATTATAAAATATTCTGATAAACGGTTCTTAAATGGTTTGAACTGACGGTTTAATTGCGAAACTAACCCATTAGGACTGCAAACTGGCAGGACCGCAACTCGCCAGGACCGCATAAAGAGCAAACTGGCAGGACCGCAACCCGCCAAGACCGTAACCCGCCAGGACTACAACCCGTGATTCTGATTTAAACGGTTCGGACGGTTCGCGGTTCAGACCGTTTGCCACCCCTATTCATGGGTATATTCTGACATGATTGTTGATGTTCTCCACTTTCGGCTTTAACAATTTTATTAAAGAAATTACTACTCATTCGATATAAATATAATTGGTAAACTTAATAAAGAAATTGATTTGATTTAATTTATTTCATAATCGATTTTAGTTATTTTTATTTATTTTGTTTTCAAATATAATTTTTTAAAACTATTTTTTTGTTTTTATCTCAATTTTTTATAAACATAGAATTATTACAATTACAATATTTTTATTTATTATTAAATTAAAATTAAAATTAATATATAAATAATAAATATCATTTGATCACACATTCTTTTTAAAAAAACTCGCATTAAAAAAATCTTTAAGATAAACTCAAAAATATACAAACCAAAAGATTTAATGTTAACTTCATGATACTGTCCCAAACCAAGATATTTGCTTTAACGCTTTTACAATTTCTGACCTATAACCATTTTTTTATAACATACATGGCTTGCATAATGTATATCCATGCATATATTTAAGATAAATGTTTGGAAAATGCTAAAAAGCAGTTGAAATTATTCCGTGAGATTGTACTAAAAAAATCAAAATAACTTTGTAAAGTTGTTATTTTTGACAATTTTATCGTCAGACTAAAAAAAATATCATATAAAAAAAATTACTGTGAAATTACCATTGTTTTTAATTTTTTTAAATCTATCTATATTCTCTCTAAAACAAAATTTCATTTTTTTTTAAATGTAAACATTATTTTTTTCCAATTAACTAATAACTTTTTTTTTAGTTTGTAGATTATTATTATTTTACATGATTTTGACTTTTTTTTAGTTTCACCTTAATGAAACGCCAACAAAACCTTATCACCAATACACCCACCTTTAATCACCACATCTCATCACTATGCTTCAAACCTTATCACCCACCACCAAAATCCAGCCACCCATCACAGCTCCGGCCACCTAAGCCTCCACTCCACTGTCGCCTCCACCATCAAACTCGAGCGTGCAATAAAAATCAAAACGCCTCCGGCCACCCGCCAATATCGAATCATCACTTCCACCACGAAGTCCAGCCACCACCTGGCCAAGAACATCTTGTTTTCAACAAACACAGGCGAAAACCAGGTTTCCCACGCCGTCTGACGTAGGCAATAGGCTTAACGTCACCTAAACGATAGAATAAGAGCCTCAAACGTCAACTTTTGGTGTTTGTAGCTACCATTCAGCCATTTAGTTGGCGCTGGTCACTTATGGTGACCGGAGGCTAACCAAACCGATTTCGTGTTTAGGAACAAGTACTTATGTTTGTTTATGTTTGCAATATTATTTTAAAATCATCTTCACATTTATTATTTGGTATTTTCAAGTAGGTTTGTAATTTTTTATGTTTTTTTCATCAGATTATAGATCCAGGTGAGTGTTCAGGTGTGCGGGTGATGGTTCGTGGATGAAGAGAGTTAAGAATCAAGCAAAAAATAAAACAACACTAAACACGAAAACTCGCTTCTTATGGAGTCATATCTCATCCATCCGGTTCCACATCGTCCGAGGCCCGACTAGAGTTGCGTCCATGCTCCATTACCTTTATTATTCAGCGACACGTTCGTAGAGGATGCTACCTACTACGTTTGACAGAGATAGGTGATTTTGAGATTTATTGTTAATTTTAGTTAATATGATATATATTAATATTCTAAATGATTATATGCAGGAGCGTGAGATAAGGCTATATGCCCACTATCCTAGTCACAAGAGTTGAAGTATGGGAGCTCAGGGCAGGGCTCGAGCGGTATTGGATGCCACCCCTTTTCGGTAGACTCATCGAGCCGTTATCATGTATGCATACGCAATGCAAAATCACTGAGGTATTTTTAGAGCGGCGGTATAAAAAATTAATAGTTTCCATTTTAGTTTTGGTGAGATGACTATGACCCTCGATGATGTACATAACATATTTGAGGTGGAGGTCTGAGTTGATTTGGCTACTCTTCCACTTATAGATGAAAAGTTATAGGCCATGCGTGACTCTGCGTTACCACTCATTATTGATGATGAGACTTTTGTTAGGCATGTCAAGTTACACAAAGGTATTAATTTGGGTCTCATCTTTCTTTGGAATAGGTTTAACGGGATAATCTACCAAGACACCAACGCTCTCTCACTGATGATATGGTCTATCATGTCTCACGTGCATATATTCTCCAAATGTTCGGTTACATTCTCTTTGCTGATAGGAATAACGCGTACGTGAATTTCAAGTACTTGTTCCTATTACGAGATTTGAGTGTACAAGTTTGGCGTTATGCTTAGGAAACTACCGTGTTGATTTGTTTGTATCACCATCTTGGGGAGTTCTCCCTTCAGGAGATGAGGACTGTGGGCGGTTGTATTGGTCTTTTAGACACATAAATACGAGATCATTTTGTTTTACTTTTTCCGATTACTTGTGCGACTTACACAAAGCGCATGCTAACTATTGTTAGATGGGATACATGTGCGTCTGTTTCTGATTCCCGGACCAAACTCAACTAGAGGATTAGCATAAAAATCTGTAGGAGAGTGATGCATGTTTTATATTCTTATGCTATTTTTTTAATACATGTTGATTAATATATAATTTTAGGTATAGAACGAGTACTAGTTTAATATATGAGTAACAACAGGCTCTTTTCAAAACTTTTACGTTTATAAAAATGGAAAAAAAACAAATATGATTGGTATTGTTTTGTTGTCGGTTTTGTGGCGTACATGGTAATAATTAGGAAATCTCATTTGTATTATTGTTCGTACTGTTTTGTTTTGCAGGTCTTGTTTGAGTCTTACCGTCCCATACGTGATAATTTCTATTAAAAGAAATAACTTGGTACCGTGGTATCATTTTTTGGTGTAGAGCACTTGCAGGCGTACTATTTCAAGCAAGCATTATGGCAGTTTTGACATGTTCAGGAGTGTCCCCCGTTTGAGTTTTTCAGGATGCATAGCAAGGGAAAAGGAAAACCAAAGACGATGGTATATGCAATTGATCCAAATATTTGGGAGGATTGGTGTGAGTGAAGTTAGAGTCTATATTCAGGAGACCTATTGTTAGAGACAATATGAAGTCATTTTGTACTCCCAAGTATCTTATGTCTCATAAGTTGGTTAGTTGGTATAATGTTTTTAACACGAAGATATACCCATTAGATGATTATGTCCATGCTGATCGTGATGGTGCTGCTATACGGAATTTGCGTGTTGGCCTGCGTAAGATTTCGTTGTTTCCTGGGGTTCCTGAGTTTGGGATGAGGGATTTCGACCGTCTTGCTATGGCGTACGATGATATTTTATCCATCAGGAGCAGACTACGTTAGACACTAGGACATCATGTTTGTTGTTTGACATTTCTGTTTCATATTTGATATTTTTAGTTTGTAACAGTGGTGCGAACTTTATTAGACATTATGAGAGTATGTTTGTTGTTAGATATTTTTGTCCATGTTTGTTAGACTTTTTTATATTTCTTTTTGTTAGAATTATTGTTAGTTGTTTATATGTACATCGCGCGTGAGGTTACAAACTCATCATATTTGGAAGGAAGCAAACCATAGATTAATTATAAATGAAGATAATGTTAAACTTGCATACATAATAAAATAAAAACCTCAAAACAAGATAATAGTAACAATAAAAATACATAATACAATAGCACATATTAGTCGTAGTCATATCCGAGGTTAAAACCAACATGTGAGAAATTAACTATCACATCCGCTTTATTAGAAAGGCTCTCATACAAATAAGCTATCATATCTCTTGTAATGAAATCAATAAATTTTAACTACCACACGTCGTATGCCTCTTGCCTTACTTCGTATGAAAAGTCAAACACCCGAAGTATTACTTCAACTTTTAGAAGATTGTACCTGACAAAAAATTCTACACGACTACGTGTAGTTGGATATAGAGCTCATAGAAGTTCGTAGTTATAATACATCTACACAATAGTTCATCAAAAAAAAAATATCAGTGGGTTCATCAACATTGTTAAATGAACACACTTGACCACTTGAAGAAAATGATGGTCTTCATCAACGGTTCATTCCATACCTAAAAATACTTCATGTTTTTTATACTCTAGAAGATTCGGTGGACGAATTAACATGGCGTGATTCAGTAGCCATATAAAGAGAAATCCAACGTGGATGATAACCCTAAATTAGTAGGAGAGCTAACATGGCGGGTTAAATTCTTGGTAAAATATTTTTTTGACAGGTTAAATTATTGGCGGAATAAATTTATTGGAGATTAAATTTTTGGCATGAATTTATATTTGTACGACATGGTTGTTTATGAATATTATTGTTTAATATATTGATATAATAATCGACAAATGTATAATTATTTCTATTTAGACATAATATTTTTAGTAGTTTTTTTTAATTCTTTGATTTAAAAAAAATAAGCTTCCTGCCAGACGTCTAGCGGATACATGCTCATTTCCGCTAGACTTTGGAGACAATAAGAAAGCCAAAAAAACAACATATTGGAAATATTAACACAATCTATCTTTCGCCAATGCTATGACACGTACACAACCCCGACCGACCGTCAGATAGTGGCGGATACGCTAATGGCAACGCCAACGATTGATGTGACTGTGAATATGGATACCAACCATTGACGCAATGTTCATACGACTCCATTAAAACCGCGACATCATCAATAAAAAATACTAAATAATTATATTAAAAAAAGGAATACATAGTAGAATAAAAAGCTAATAACATTCATTCCAAAATTGATAATTAAATAAGTTCACAAATAAAAAATACAAAATAACTAGTACTTCCATCGAAATTTAAAATATTAATACCCATAAAGGCTTTGGTTAAGTATACTATTAGTTGCTCACATTCTACGGATTGTGTGGTGTGGGTTATTGTAGTCGTAAAAAATATCCACTCTTGAAAGCAAGATGATAGACCAAGGATTAATATCTTCTGTAGTACTGTGCATCCATGATGGATCTATCATTGGTAAATGTGAACCTTTAACCATATCGACTTATAAATTTAAGATCGAAAGATTAAAATTATATGTATAGAGCAAGTATATATAATAAATAACTAAATGCATCTAATATAAAATTTGTTTACTTACATGATAAAAATGATTTGCGTTCATGAAAGCGACCACGATCTCGTTTATTGGGCCCTTAATTGGTGGTGTATTTTTAACCGGCAAGTAAGTTGTACAGTTGTCTGGTGCTATGCAATAGAAAATAAAATTGAATATGATGGCGATTAGTTTACCGCAACTAGGTAACGACATCTAATTTTAGATTGGTGCAATCTCTTTTCCTTTATTCCCTAGATACTATCTTAAGTGAAAATCCAAACGATTTGTTCGTACCTTTTACTCACTCGACCATCGACTCTAGGCTTTACTCCTCGTGAATCAAAAAATGGTGAGCGTAGTATATAACAAGTGATATTCCGCATTGGATAACCTCATGAAATACATATAAAATAAACAAATAAATAAAACCGAGATTCCGGATTAGTTGAGGCAATTTCGCAATGCATAAAATGGAATGCGCATGTTTATTGTCATGAGATGGCGGAATGAGGCACCCATCCACCATGCATGTGACAGCATGGTAAACCAGCACACCCTCATCATTGTGTCATTCCACCATTGCAATGGCGATAAACACTTTTTGGACTCTATTCTATGACGGAATCGAGTAAAATTTAGATTTTATAAAATTTAATATTTTCGAAAAAATAAAAAGATAGAAAATTAGATACCTCTTCAGCATTCACGATGGTGTGCAAAGGTAACAGTTTTATCTCTATTTCGGTCTAGTTGTACGATTTTAAGAGATTAAAAAATAATATGGGAATTGCTAAAAAAAAGCCAAAACTACTCCGCGAACTCGCATGTTTCTGATTTTCAATATTTACAAAAATGCCACTAAGCAAAAAACCCAAAAAACCCTTGGAGTCCAAACTACTCCATGAAGTTGCAAACATAATTTCAAATCTCAACCTTAATTCATCTTTTTCAAACCTACTAAAAATAGAAACTTAACAACCAACAAAACCCATCTTTTAAAAAACTTCAAAACCCTTACGACATGGCCGGAAAAGAGTCGGAAGCACTTCCTACGCAGAGCAGCATAGTCGCTGAGGAGGTACATTGCATTTCCCTCTATCATTTTCGCGAAAAAATAGATTTTCAGAAAAAACCTGTTTTTGCTGTTCTTCGCCACCCTCTGGCGTGGACGGCACAGTGTACGCCAATGAGAAGGCGTAGGACAGGATTACCACACCAATAGACGGCGTGGGGGACCTTCCATACGCCACACGTGTGGCGCATGGAGGGTTTCATACGCCAGATACTGGCGTAGAGATGGTGGCCTACGCATTCTACTTAGCGAAATGGGCTTAACTTATCCAGAATGCCGGTTTAATTGGTTTTTCTACTTCTTACATATTGCAGGAGGTGACCCAATGCGATATTTTATTTGTTTCGGACTATGTTCACCGTTTCACCACTCACGACGAGTATAGCTTAGACTCAATGACCAAGTAGGTAAAACGTAGGGGGAATACGTTGGGTTTTTCGATAAACGTAGCATCGAATGAGGTAGGAAAAAGGGGGAGAACACCGAGAGTGGATTATCGGTGCGAGCGATACAGAATTTTTAAGTCGGCCGTTAAAGAGTGCGACCGTAAGCGTAAGGCTACCGGTAGTAAAAAAAAATTGCCCTTTTCATTTGGTAGGCAATCCGGTAAAAGGAGACGATAGATGGGCTCTTAGTGTCCTTTTTGGGAAGCACAACCACGAACCGATTAACTATGCCGAAGGACATTTGCAATGGTCCAAGTTAAAACGGAAGGAAAAATAGCTCGTTGATCTTTTGACGGTGAACGGGACAAGTCCGCGACAAATATTTGGTGCTTTAAAAAAGGTCGATCCGGAGAATGCTTCAAATATCCGTCACGTTTACAATCACCGTCAAAGAACGAGGATGGCTGAAAAAGGCGGTCGATCCCAAATGCAATGCTTGTTAGTTAAATTACAGTTGCACAAGTACAAGTATTGGGTTCAGACGGGGAATGACGGCTCTAACGTCATAACCGATTTTTTTTCACACATCCACTTAGTATTGATTTACTACGGACCTTCCCACGCTTGCTAATCATGGATAGCACGTATAAAGTTATTCGTTACGAGATGCCTTTGTTCGAAGTAGTCGGGGTAGCATCGACTAACAAAACGTTTTGCATTGGTTTCACGTTTATGGTGAGTGAAAAACAAGAAAACTACGAATGGTCATTGGGATGCTTGAAAACGGTAATGGAGGAGAATGATTGTGAATTACCTTGTGTTATCGTTACGGACCGTGAACTAGCCTTGATGAATAGCATCGACAAAATATTCCCTAGTGCTAGTCACATGTTATGTGAGTGGCATATCAATAAAAATGTTAGCGGGAGAACGAAAAAAATGTTTCAAGACGGAAATGTGGCTAAATTGTTTTTGGTGGCTTGGAACGACGTTGTTTCATCCAATACCGTTAAGGTGATGAACGAGAGGTTGGCTAAGATACGGTCGGTGTTCAAAGACCAAGATAAGACGGTGGATTACGGGGTTGACTCGTGGATTACGCTTTATAAGGAGAGGTTTTTTCACGCTTATACTAACAAAATCATGCATTTCAATAATCACACCTCTAATAGGGCGGAAAGCTCGCATAGTACATTGAAAAAATATGTCGGGTCTAGCCGATTGGATTTCGATGGGTTTTGGGATAAAGTACATGGCCTGTTAGCGATGCAACATTCGACCATTAAAGAACCAATGGAGCTTAGCAAGTGCCGTCTAATTCACAAATTCCAAGATTTTAAACCGTTTAAATTTTTATGGGGGTACGTATCACCTATTGCATTGGCGATAGTATACGATAACCATGTTTATAAAAGCGGCGGTGAAAAATATTCGTGCGTTTGCACCGATCGTACGATCCATGGTTTGTCGTGTTCCCACGAACTTGAGGCAATCCGAAGAGTGGACGGTCATGTACCTACTCGGATTATAGATGAGCATTGGAAGAGACTAGATATCGTTCCGCGAGTTAAACTCACCGGTGAAGAAGAGGTCAAATTTAATTTTTCAAATCTAAATGCGAAACTTGAAGAGTTTGATGTTTACGAACAAAGTCATTGGCTCAAAAAAAATTCAACAAATTTTGGATCCGTCGATTACACTCCTTTGCGAACCCCTCGAGCAGCTTAAAACCCGCGGTAGAACTCCCGGATGTGTTGGAAGCCGTGGTCGTGGACGGGGTCGGGGTCGCGTTAAAGGTAGCAATGTACAACGTTATTATTCTACGAAAAGGGATCCTTCGTATCACGAATACGTCGAACAAGAAATGTTCGAGTCCCACGATAGTGTCGAAACTCCACGAGTGGTAACACCCGCCGCTAGTATAGCAACCCCGGTCGGCACTCTCGGTAGCACCGCAAGAACGTTCGCCGCACATACTCCTACTAATTCCGGAGCAAAACCGCCAAAAAATAAAGCCAAACGGGCTCAATGCGTTGGTTTAGGCACTCCGGTTGCGTCGAACCACATCACCGCTATGCCGTCATTCTCGGCTAAACCATTCCTGTCGAGATTACCTAATGTCTTGGACTCGAGATTTTCAAAAGACATACCTCAATATATGCGTCCTTTCATAAGCCAAATTACAAATGTAATGCCCGATGATAATTTTGGTTTTAGAGCCATCGCGCATGGTATGGTCGGTAACGAAAGTGGATGGCTAATGGTTAGAGAAGCCTTGGTTCACGAGCTAAAGAGCGATCAGGATTTTTATAAATGGGTTGCATATTACGACGATGAAAGCGAAGTCGATAAGGAGATAAACTAGTTGACTTTTAATAAAGAGAATGCACCTTTCGCAAATTGGATGTCCTTGCCTAGTTTCAGAAAACTAGTCACGACGACATTCAATTGTGTTTTCTATTGCCTCACTCCCGGTGGAAGTACGACTTACCTACCGGTGAAAAATGCACCGCCGAACGATGATTCTTTAAAGGAGATCGGCGTGGCATTCGTCATTAAAAACTATTTTGTTCACGTGAGTAAAGTACTTTTAGTTTCACACGTATTTAATCATTTATTTTCTTAACACGCATTGATATTCAAAGTTGATTTGTAGGTTAATTTGGTTAAAGGGTCACTTTTACCGACAATAGATCCAACGTGGATGCGAACGGCGAGAGAAGACGTTATTTCTTGGTCGATCCCTTTGCTAGATAGAGTCCGTATATTATCAAGACTTCAAAATCCCACGCCGACACATTCCGTTGAATTTGATGACCCCATAGTGGACTTAACCAAAGATTGATATTTGAGTTGGTGTTGTAATATTTAGTTTTGAATCAAATTTATTTTGTGTTTGATTATGTTGTTTTTTTGTAAACTCATTTCGTATTTTATTCATGTTCCATTTTGTGTTCAACATTATTTTTAAAAAAAATTGAATTCATAATTTCATAGGTAGACGTTTTCGCCGCCATGATGGCGTAACTAACAACGCTCACGCCAACGGTTGACGTGTACCGACGTCTACACGCCAATCATTGGCGTGGGAATACTACTCTACGCCATTTGGCTAGCGTAGACGGCTTTTTTTGAGCCTTTGTTCCAAAAGAACAGAGGCTCTTCAAGATTTAACCCTATTGCCGCCACACGTTGGCGAAACAGGATTCCTCTACGCCATTGTATGGCGTCAATATGGTAAACCCTAAATTCCATAGATTATGTTGTTTTTTAATCACCTTTAATTTTAATTTAATTTGAGGTTAATTAAATTAAGTAGACGGCTAAAGTTATCAACTTTTAAAGTTTGAATTTAAATTTAATTGTTAATTTAAAAAAGTGTTCTATGAAGTCAAACAAGCTGAAACACAAACTAAAACATAAAAAGGAACATGACCTGAAACATTAACTGAGACATAAACCGAAACATCAAATGAAACACAAACATAAATACAAACTAAAACATAAAAGTGAGCATGAACTTAAACATGAACTTAAACACAAACTGTATTAATAACTCAAACTTATCTATGAGGCCAGTTCTATTTCATCACCTTCCTTTCTTATTTCTCATCCTGGTAGTCAATGATTTCCGCTAAACGAATGTCGATAATGTCAAAACGGACCACATCCAGCTGATCATCTATTATAGAATCCGTGACCTGGCAATTGAACATGTTATATGCAACACGACGTTCAAGCTCGATGAGGCCAGAAACTGGATGATGACGGAATGTGACTAGGACTGACCACCTAGCCTTCACCTCATCAACACGCCTTGAAATTCTTACCGGCTGGACATCATCCCTTCCGTATAAGAAGTACATCTGGCATAGAAATTCCTCAAAGTATGCTTTACGCCCCTCTTCCATGTGCGTGTTGCCAACTTCGATCGATGCTTCCATCAGATATTGATCTTCCAACTAATTTCATGGACACATTTTTTGTTTGGTTTTTCAACTTCATTACCCTTCTATATGTGGATAAAACGTGTATTTATAGATAATTTTGTTTTTGGATCACGTAATCCAGTTAGATGAATTAAAACGTGACACGTGTAAATTTAGGGGGGAAAAAGATAAGGATACAGACGAACGCCTAAATTACTCGGTGAAGTTGCATAGATTATTAAATTCAACCGGGACCCACCAATAACTCCAACCGGCATAATAACTCCCGCCAACACAAAAACTCCCGCAAAAAAATACCCACCAACATTTTAATTCCTCCTGAGTAAACACCCGCCAAAAAACACTCGCCAAATTCGATTCTCATTAACCCAAAAACTCCCACCAACGCAATAGCTCCCGCCAAGAGTAACTATACTATATAAACATGTCACAAAATACAAAATTTCATAATATAAACCAAGAGTCTATTTACAAAAAAAACACAAACACTTGAATAGATGGAGTTTACAGCTGATGAAGACTATCATTTGCTTAAGGCGGTGAGGGTTGTCCGCCGAAAAATGGGGGAAGATCGTAGTGATGCGTTCTTCGACCGTCTCCTATATCAGGTGTATTTCAACTATGGGCATTTAGGAGCAGGAGACGTTCAAGTGCGAAATCGTGACGAAATCAAAATCAGGTACCGCTTCGTCCAACCACTCACTCCTCTGCTATTCCACCCAGCTAGAATTAAGAAAGAAGTACCTTTAGTCTGGAACGTGACGGTAGCAGGCTACATCGGTAGGGATATGGTGGCGTATCTAGAGGATAGGATTGCGTCAAAGAATGAAGGGGACGATTCAGATGACAATTTGGGATACGATTTCAACGACTAATCATTTCACTATTTTTTCTGTGTTTGTGCGTTCGAGTTGTTATGTTTAGAGTAGTTTGTGTTTAAATTAAGTTACTCCTGAATGTGTGTTGTTTTAGGTAATACTACTATTTCAATTATGTTTGAATTGTGTTTGAATTATGTTTCAACTTTGTTTCAATTACGTTTCAATTATGTTTCAATTACATTTCAACATTCCTTCAATGTACTATAGTTTTAAAACAACCAAAACATCTAAGCAATTACGAAAATACAGAAACATTAACTTCAAACTGAGTAACCGCATAGTACGTGTATCAAAAAACAAACAAACCATCAAAGTAACCGACAACAGTGTTAAAGTATCATACAAAAAAATACAACATAGTGTCTAAGCAAGTCTCCTGGCAGTGGACAAAAAATCCTCGTAAGCCTCAGCTAGATGATCAAAATCATGATCAAACTCACCAACTCCAGGAAACAACGAGATCCTGTGCATACCAGCACATAAATGTCGGATGATAGCTCCCTCTCGATCCTCATGCACATAGTCATCGAGCGAGTAGATTGCAGTGTTGATGAGGTCGAACCAGCTAATCCTCTAATGAAGGAGAAGGTACTCAGGCTCACAAAAAGACTCCATCTCGTCTCCCACCATCGCTCCCCAAAAAGCCTGATGCAACTTGTTGCTTTCCCAGTCCTCCCAATCATACGGATCGAATGCAACGCCATCGTCTTCGGTTTTCTCCTTGACTTCGACTGCATATCTACCAAAGGATGTGCAATACCCCTCTGGACACGGCCAAACTGCCGCTGAACTCGCTCTGGATAGTATCCCTGGAAGTGCTCCACACCGCATATGACATTTCGAAACCACGCTATATGTTCGAACGGAAAATGATCGCGTATAGCACGATAAGGATCAAATAATACTTGCAATACAAACAGATATGAACATAAACACATAAAAAATAAGTTTTGGGATCACTAAAGAATAAAACTTACATCGCTCTCTTCCAGGTTGTTTGTTGGAGATACGAAGGTTTAGCTTCATCCGGGAGTTAGATACTGCTGAACCTATATCCCATCTACCAATAGTGGGCTGACGCTTAGTGTAAGTGGAACGAGTAACATGACGAAGCATGAAAAAATGATCCCGTATCCATGTGTCCAACAAACCGATACATCCGGCCATAGTCCTCGTGTCGTGAAGGGAGGCCTCACCCAGATGGTGGTACAAGTAAGCGAGCACAACACTACCCCATGAGTACCTACTGACACCCTCTTGAGTCAAATCGCTCAACAAAAATAAATATTTGTAATTGGAGTACATGTTGATCTTGTACGGGAATATGACCGTGTCGAACATATGCAATATGTAGGCGCGGGCAGCCGCATCCACCATCAGATCACTGAGACCAGGGTTGTCATCGCAGAACTCTGGCCCACTAAACCTACTCCGGAGCCATTTAAACCCCAAACCAACGCCCTTGCATTTCTAAACCTCCGTCACGAAGGATAACTCATCCACCATAAGCAGTTCAGCGCACTCGTGCATGGCCATAGTCTTGTCAGATATAACGGGAAACAAAGCAAGCTCACCCTGAACTGGGAGTCCCAAAATGGTGTGGATGTCGTCGAGAGTAATCGTCATCTATCCGAACGAGAAATGGAAAGTATTAGTCTTCATATGCCACCGCTCTAGAAAAACCTCCGTCATGTTGGAGTGTGTGCATGTGATAAAACGGGTCTATGAGACGACCGAAAGGAGTGGCGTCAACTACGGCGCGTATCCTAGTCTGTGCAGCCAAACTCCATGCTCTATGACTAAGATAATGGGCATATAGCCGCATCTCTCGCTCCTGAAAAGATTTGTTCGAATTAGCATACGACAAAACTAAACAGTCATAAAATGTCAAATTGGAATTTCGATATTACCTCTCCCATCCAAAGGTGGTATGCAGTGTGGGAGATGAAAGTCTCGCCGAATAGCGGTTGTAATCTGGACGGAGGAGGAGCGGAAACTATAGGCAGCTCATCCGCGGTGGGGGAAGATGACGTCGTCCGCGGGAAGCAGAAGTAGAAGCAGAACTCGAGTCGGACACATGCGGTCCGGAAACTATAGGCAGCTCATCCATCGGAACTGCTGAATTGACAGCTAAAGCGGGCTGACCAGCTTCCCGTACTCCACTCCGCTTTTTTATTCTCCTCGTCCGCGAGCCATACGCAGACTGTGCGGCGTCGTCATGATTCATCACCTGAAATAAAAAAACGTATTAAATGTCAACTTTCGTCGAAAACACAAATTGTCATGCTCGAAGCGTTTTTAGACAAATAATAGCATAAACCAGGTTAACACACACCAAAAAACAAGAATAAACCGGTCCCGGACCATTCCGGTGACCGGACCAGCCAGCGCCATCACTGTGGCGTGAATATAAAGGTGTACGCCATAACTGAGGCGTACACCCTTATACCTACGCCACAGTGATGGCGTGAGGCAGGGTCCCTAAGCCACGCGTGTGGCGTAGGATGGGTTTCATAGCCATACGATGGTGTACGAACCTTGTTCTTCGCCCCCTTGTGGCGAAGAACACTGGAACTCAGAAACCTTTCAACAGACCTCTAATAGCGAACATAAACCTAACCTACCACCAATCGATACCCTATTAACGCTAATCCTAACACTAATAGGCATTTTGGAGACCCTTACCGTCTCGAATCGCCGGACTTGCTCCTGTTGCTCCTGCTCCTGCTGTTGCTAGTAAGAGAGGCGTTCGGGGTGAGAGATGCTTAGACTGCTCGATGCTTAGACTGCTCTTCGACTTAGACTTGCTGCTGGTAGTCCTCAACTTTGGTGAGACAAGCATTCGGGGTTGGTGAGAGAGGCGTTCGTGGGTTTGCTGTTGGTGGTTATGGTAAAAAGTAAGTCCTCAAGGTTATGGTAAAAGGTAAGTCCTCAACTTTTATTTTAATTTTAGTTTAGTTTTTAAGATTTGTTATTTACTTACTTTAACTTCATATTTCAATTACATTTCAAATTTAGACAAATTTTGGTACCAATTATTAGGTTGAATTCAAGTTTTTAATTTAAGTTTAGTTTTTTTTAGAAGGAAGGAATAGAGAATACCATGTTTTTTCTGAAATTATGGTAAGTTCACAGAGTAATTTTTTCTATTTAAAGGTTTCGTGAAGGGTAAGATCGTCAAAAAAATTAACTTCACGAAATAATTTTGAAAATCAGAAACAACTTCACAAAATAATTTCGGCCGTTTTTTTAGCAATTCCAAAAAATATTTATTAAATATGAGATTTTAGTAAAGTTTTGGAAGGGAAATGTTAGTTTTTATTAGATTTTCTGTTTTGCCCTTTCGTGAAATAAATAATGACATGAGATGTAAATATATAATTTTTTTTGTTTTTTAATGACAATATTATAAATATTACAAAATAAAATATGCGACTTCTCAAATAATTTGGGCGGTTCTTTCAGCGATCCCTTAAATGTCTATATATATATATATATATATATGTGACGAACGTATATTTTTAAGTATAAAAAGTCAATATATAAAAAATACATCAAATAAACGATTTATGCATCTAAAAGCTGTCCATACTAGTACTCATAAGCTAAAACCCGAAATAATAAATAAAGAATTACAAATGTGCTATATCGGCCTCTAAATTTGATGCCACGTTAGATTTTAACGGATCAAAGCTTGGCTAAATGACCTGAGCCAGCCTGACTGACCAACTCTTTTTTTAGGATCTTTCCGGCTGCTGATTTTGGAATAGCGTCAATAAAAACTACTCTCCTTATCTTCTTATAAGGTGCAACCTGCAAAAGCAGCATCATTATCATCTACTTAGAAAACACATAATCTTTAAATCAAAGAAGCATAAGCAGATTAAAATCGAAACCAAATTTGCTTACTTGTTTCGCAACAAAGTCCATGACTTGAGCCTCAGTAATACTGCTGCCAGGTTTTCTGACCACAAAGGCCATTGGTATCTGCCCGGCTGCTTCATCCGGATACCTTATTCAAGATCAGACAAGTATAAAATAAAATGAGCTATGCTATTCATATGTGAAGAGTTTCTGGGCCAAGCATTACCACAAATTCTACAAGACAACTGGTAGAGCCAGAAATTAGAATAGCGATCAACTTCCGGGCATATATTTTATAGAGAGCCTAAAAAAGGAGCCAAGATAACTTTATCGGCACCTTTTATGTACAAAGAAAGTTTTATCAGGTACTCACCCAATGACAGCCGCATCAGCAATTTCAGGATAAGATAGAAGCATTTGTTCCAACTCAGCAGGCGGAACCTGCAATTCAAATCAACAAAATATAAGATGAGGTTAAATCAAATTTATGTCACGAGCAACGCAATCACAATCACAATCACGCAAACCTGAAATCCCTTATATTTAATCAGTTCCTTTAGTCTATCAGTAATATAGAGGAAACCCTCAGAGTCAAAATAACAAAGATCACCGGTCTTTAACCAGCCATCTGAATCCAAGGTTTCAGCAGTTGCCGCATTATTTCCGACATATCCTGTATTGAAAACAAAGAGACAGCTGAGCCTTTATAAAACCTTAATTGACAATCTTTCTTACTGATTATAGATGAAAAAACTAATCCTTGAGTTTGAAGTAATTGGTAGTTCTACACTTATCCTATGAATTATATTTCCCCATGCCTTCAAACTTAGCTTTAAAAACGGGCTCCTTTGTGCATTACTTACAAGTATATAGATGTCTAAACTAAAAACTATTTGAGTGGTATTAAGAAGCATCAAGTGTGACTAAAATCTAAGCCAGCTGGAAATTCGAAAGAGCTAGCAAAGTCGTTATCTTATAATATCTTATAATTTGCATATCCATCTCAAAGGAACAGTAGATAACCTGTATATAAGGGAAGCTCATACCTTTCATGATGCTTGGCGACCGCAACCAGAGTTCTCCCTTGTGGCCAGGTGAGAGAGCTTGTCCTGTGGTGGGATCAACAATCATTGCTTCCAAATTAGTTTCTAAACGGCCAGCAGAACCATGTCTCTCCATCTCATCTTGCGTAGCTAATCTCGTCACTGACCCACTAGTCTCGGTCAATCCATATCCCTAGGACATAAGACCAAGCTGTTATGTGCTTGTTCTTTTTGCGGATAAAGATTCCAAGGAAATTAAATAAGGATAATAGTTTTAAACTTTCATATTTACTTATATTTCAGCTCAGAATAGGGTTGTGGAGTTTCTAGAAATCTATCCTTCTTCCCAATGTAAAATACTATGCAAGATATAGAACACTATTGGTACTAATATAGGAAGTACCTTGTTACCTGAACAATTTTGATGTTAGGGAATTTCTGTCTGAATCTCACCGCAACTTCCTTCCCTAACGGTGCACCACCGCACCCTAACGCCAGCAACGAGCTTAAGTCGAACTTATTAGTCACCTCAGAATTCAGCATTGCCACTACAATCGGAGGAGAAACCGGAATGTAAGTCACCCGATACTTCTCCACACTTTTCAACATCGTCACGAAATCGAATCTTTCTAGCAACACGAGAGTCTCTGCTTGAGCGAATGCCTTCAACAGCATGAAGAACCCGAACACGTGAAACAGAGGCAAAGTGAACAGAGCTACCGGGCGGGGCGGGTCGGGCTCGGTGTGTCCTAGGTGGCGGAGGTGGTAGTACCCGGCGATTAGGGAGATTAAGTTGCGGTGAGTTATATTTACACCCTTCACCCGACCGGTTGTTCCGGACGAGAACAAAATCGCCGCCGTGTCGGATTGATCCACGATGACTGGGTCGAGTTTAGCCCATGCTGAATCGGGCTGAGTTAACCATGAGTTGAACTCAGGCGAGTTGATGAGAACGGTTCCGTGACGGAGGGAAGGGATTTTACGAGCGGTTGCGAACGCGATGACCGGTTTGCTGATACTGATCTGGTGAGCCACTTCCGAGTCGGAACTGAGCGGGTTGATGGGAGAGACGATAACGCCGAGCGAGATTAAAGCAAAGTAGAGAACTAGGACGTTAAGGGAAGGAGGCGAGATGATGAGCGCGGCGTCGTTTTTCACGAGAGAAAAATGACGTCGGAGAGAGAAGGCAAGAGAGCGAGTACGATTGATAAAGTCCCTGAAGGTGAGGGCTTCTCCGGTAGGTTGAAAGACGGCGAAGGTGGTGGTATCGTAGAAGTTGGGTCCGGCGTCATTAGCAATGTCGTGGAGGAGAGAGAAAGCGAATTCCGTGATGGAGAGAGGTTGGTCTGCAGGAGGGAAAGAGACGCGAGGCCTTAAGCTGTGGTAGATTTTCGTCCGTTGATCGAATCCACTTGTGGGATCTATGGTATCTATCTGGTTCCTCGCCATGGGAGTTACTCGATGCTGTCAGAGACTAGAGAGAGAGAGAGAGAGGGAGAGAGTGTGTGGTTGTCTGAATGACATGGGAAAACAGACGAAGAAGAAGGGACAATGTTGTGCCACATGTACAATAGACCAAATGTTTTGGTGGTTATCAACTTATAATCAACCAAGAATCCAAGATCACTTTAAGGATGTTTAATTTTATTACATTTACACCTTGAATATTTTCCTCAAATAGAACGCTAAATATCTACGATCCCAAGTATATATTAATTAAACATGTTTTTTCTTTTTTAATTTATGGTTCGTCAAGCTTTTGGATTAAAATATTTATAGTGTTTTTCGTAATTACAAATACAAAACTGGGAAGCTGATGCATATACCACTTCAATAGCTGTTTATTGGTAGACCTTTGAATCTGATTGAAACAAGAATAAAGAAGACGAAGATAGAAAGTCCCCTGAATTTTTAAGGTCGATAAATTGTGGTGTTTTTCAAATTTTTAAAATTCATAGACCAATATTTTATGTAAATTTTCATTTAAGTCTAATATCTTTGTAAATATTCAACTTTACCCAAATTAATAAATTGTTTTTTTTACTAAAAAACTTTTGGATAAAAAACATGACTATATGAAAAATTAAAAATTGATAAGTGAATATTGGATTCGGCCAATAAAAAATAACTATTCAATTATACAATAAAAATTATTTTTTAAAAGTTTTTTTGTTAAAGATTTTATTTATATTATTTAGCTAATAAAATATTTTATCGTTCTTCTTTTAAAATGGTTAGTTTTAAAAATGTAGGAGATCAACGAGTTCAATAAAAAGTGGTTGCTCTGCAACCCAACTTTTATAGATAGTTTGCTTATTTATCTTATGAGGATTATTTTGGCATGTTCGATTTTGTTCCAAAAGTGTCGTACTTCGAGTTTGTAAACTT
This sequence comes from Limnanthes douglasii subsp. nivea, assembly GCA_036936605.1. Classification (NCBI taxonomy): domain Eukaryota; kingdom Viridiplantae; phylum Streptophyta; class Magnoliopsida; order Brassicales; family Limnanthaceae; genus Limnanthes; species Limnanthes douglasii. Next base: position 262,796,378 of record JAUPFV010000001.1, read on the forward strand.
TCAAATTTTTATTGTCAAGGGATTTTATTCTTATTTCGACTTTGAGAAGTCAGTTCCGATTCCGAAGAATAGTCATATTGATTTTTCCTCACTTTGATTCGACAAACTGATAAATGAGAAGTATGGTCTCTCTGAAAAGCACCTACTCCATCCTTTTCAAACGTGGTGATTATACTTTTTCACCAAGCAAGAGACTCATACGGATTATTTTGCACATGGGTACCGACCCACGAAGGATAAGTAGTGACTACATTTTAGCGCCAATGTTATGGAGAGCGTGGTTTCTGCCGCTTTGGGTGCTAGAAAAACAGATTGGCCGCCTGTCCAAGTGGTTATTGTTGGCCAGTAGGCTTCCCCCCAAAAGAGAAAGTTTGTTTCTACTTATATTTTTAAAAATTTTCTGTGTTACAAGAAAGATGGGTAGACCAAAAACATGTTAAAGTAAAAATAAATATAGAAGAAATCGATAGCCATAAAATATCGATAATTAAAGGAATATGAGGGAGAATGAGGAAAAAATTACATAATATGCTGCTGAGTTACAGTGTCAGATGGATGTAATATCTGCCTAAAAAGTATGGCTTATGAAAAAGTAGAAGAAGCATGTGGAGTATGGTAGTTGTTGGTGTGGATAATAATCACCTGAGGGTAGGCTAGTAATTTCAGTTGGTGTTTTAAGGAAGTATGTGGGTGTTAAGTGTTTAGAGTAGAGAGTAGAGAGATAATTAAGCAGCTTGGTAGCAGTTAATTCTCATTGCCTATAGTTAATGCAGGTGGTTGGGTATTTATACCCTTATGTTTGGGCCTTTATGGGCTTTCGGGTCATGTTTAATGGACCCGGGTCATGTTCAAAGACCCATGAGCTCTAAGTAGGAGAGCAAGTAGCTTATTCAAGAAGTGTTTAGGTTTTTTAGTACTTTTGTCATAGTTCGAACAGTCCTATGGTCATAGTGTTCAAAGTGATCTGTCCGGTCCGGAGGCCTTGGACTGATCTGTCCGTGTCCGGGGAGCATGCTGAATTCGGACTCATCAGGAGCCCCTTTTTTAGGTTTTTGAGCAAGTATTCTTGTCAGAGACCTGAAAAACAATCCGACGTCAGAAGTAGTTTTTAATCCGGACAGGTCTATGGGTTTACCCGGACAGATAAAGCTTCACGAATTCAAAACGGTTTTTTGCCAGAGTTCGTGGGACACGTGTCGCTCTCTGAGTGGTCGCTCCAGCCGTTTTTTCACCTTGAATTTCGAACCCACCTTCTTCGAAAAGCAACCTCTTTAATTACAAATGGTGACATCAGCGCCGTCTTTTAATCATTGCCAGACTTTTCGAATTCTCCTAGGAATCAACTTCCTTTTCCAGATTTACTATAAATTTAGACTCACTTTCTACTGTTTTACTATCTCTTTCATATTTACTCTGCATATTTTCTTAGAGCTTTCTCTCTCTAATTTCCCCTTTTTCTTACATATTCATATTTTAAGCAAAGATTTTCTTGATAGTTTATGTTTACAACAAGGACTGCTTTGATCAAAGGCGGGTGGCTCAACCTTTCTGAGGGTTACCTACTTCGCCTGTCAACAGACCAATCTCTTCTGCTGCAGAGTCAGATCGAGGATCTTCTTCCTCCAAAGGCACTAAGCCTAGAAAGTTATTCCAACCTAGCCTTTCCCCATCATCTCTGGTTCCTCTGTTCAGGAATCAGAATCCATCGTCGAACCAGGAGTAACTGCCACCAGCTTCAAAAAACCCTCACCCTTCATAGCGATGGGATCAGACATTGAGAAGTCCCCGGAGAAGTTAGTCGACCGAAGAAAGAGTCGGCTGGTTAAGGGGCACGCTTCTAAGAACACTCCCTCAAAATTGGGGGCAAAAAATAGCAGTTCTGGGTCTGGAGTGCCTATCAGAGCTCCCCGGGAAAGAATACCTGGTCCGGAGGCTAGCAGCCCAGCACTTCAAAGAGAGACTTCTGCCTCAGAGCCCCAGCCTGAGACTAGAAGTCTAGGAAACACTGAAGACCCGCAGTCCGGAAGCCAGGCTGAGCCAAGTTTGAATTCTCCCCGAGCCACTACCACTGATATTCCTCCAACGATCATGGAGGAAATAATGGAGGACTCTGCTGAAGAAGTCCCTTTCGAGTCTGAGCCCTCCGGTCAGAGTAGTAATACTGCTGCTGCCAAAAAAGATAAAGGCAAAGAAAAACTGTGCTTGAGGCATCCGGAGCTGTCGGAGTGTCTCGAAGGGAAGGTAGGGCCTTGTTTTCACAGGGTCGAACTTAAATACCTTTTGGCCTTACAGAAGACCAAGTATGCTTTCATCCATACGGCTGAACTGGGTCGAATACGCACAAAATGGGGGATCCCGGAAAATGTGAAGATAAGGATTCCCATAGATCCCGAAACTCCTATGGATTGCAAGCTGAATGAAATAGTCATCTTCACGGAGCTATTTAATTGGGGACTCAGATTCCCATTGGACCCAGAGATTGTCAGATATTTTCATCTGATCAAACTCTGTCCGAGCCAGCTGAGCCCCAACGCTTGGTATACTCTGATGTCATGCATCATGGCATCAAGGCTGTCCGGGATCCCTCTTCCTATGGAAGAGTTTGCTGCAGTGGCCAATCTTTGCAAACATCACCAATTCCCCTTCTACCACTTCAATATGGGGGACAGTTTCAAAGCTGTTGATGATCTATTGGAGTCTGAGAGTAAATGGAGGAGCCAATTTTTGTTTGTTAGTGGCGCTTGGGAAAACGGAAAGAATATCAAGTCCGGAGAGAACCCAAGCCTCCTCAGAAGCAGGTGGAGGAGTGACCGTAAGTCTCCTACTTTAAATATCTGTCTACTTCTTCCTTCTTAAAGTTGGTTTAAATTAACTGGTCTTTCTTTTGTCTTAACAGAACTGCCTAAGGAGTTCGGTGATTACTTGAAGGCCGGGCAGGTAACCTGTGGCAGGATCAATGCCTGGGCTGCTGAGGAATGGGGGAACCGATTCCACGCTGCTTTCACCAGTGGAAACTTGGCAAGGTCTCACCTGTGGAACACCACAGGTCGGAGAGACCTGACTTGGGAGGAGCTCACCACCCAGCCTTCTCCGGAAACTGTGCTTAAGAGGACCCATGAACCAGATGGGACACTCTTCCTGCCAGGCCGGGCCAAAGCCCCAAGCAAAATGAAGGGCAAGAAGAAAGGCAAGAAGGTGGCGAGTGATGCCAATCCTGCTGATGCTGAGAAGGATGCTCCAACAGACCTGGAGGGGCCAACCCAGAGTCAAATCAATGCTGCTCTTTTGCAGGTAGTGGAGCAAGAGACCGAGAGGCAGGAAGCAGATCTCCCAAAACTTCCAAGGGCTTCCAAGAGGAATCGCAAACAGGGGGTGAAGGTGCAGACCGGGTAGCCAAGAAGAAAAAGACTTCTAAAGGAGATGAACTTGCTCTCCGGGATCCGGAGCCTTCTTTCCAGGCTGACCGTTCTGACCCAACGCACGCCGAAGAGATCCCAAGGGACTTTCATACCGATGAGGTTGAGGGAGGAGATCTCAACATCGATGGAGTCGACATCACCGGTCTTGGTGAGCTTGGTGAATACTTCCTCAACCTCCCTAGAGACGACTTCGCAGGGCCTTACATTCCTCCGAGCAGCTCTAACACCGTCAACTTCAATGGTGAGACTTTCATTGTCTCTAGTGAAAAGGACACCAAAGCCCACTCCTTGCTAAGCAACGTGCAGCCGGTACTTACACTGGAGAGACAAGTTCGGGGTCAAGCAAACATCATCAAAGACCTTAAGTCTGAGAAGGAAAAGCTGTCCGAAGACCTTCGCACTGCTACTGCCAATGCTGACATGCTAAAGGAAGCAAATGAGGAGTTGAAGAGGAATCAGGAGGAAAGCAACATAAAAGTTGCCACTCTAGAGGAAACCATCAGAGACCTCTGGGAGAAGCTGTCCGGTGTGGAGAAAGACCTTACTGCCTCAAAATAAGAGACCAAGGCAAAGGACAAGATTATCACCAACCTAACTACTGACAAGATTGCTCTTGAGAATGCAGCATCCAAGGCTGCCGAGGAGAAAACCACTTTGTTAAGGGATCAAGAGGCTACGATCCAAGCCAAGATCAATGCCTATGCCAACCAGATGATTAAAAGCGAAGAGCTATTGCTTGAGAAAGTGAGGTCTGACATGGTTCTACTCTTTCATGAAAAATTTCCGAAGAGGAACCTAGGGGACTTGTGGCTTTATGTAGACGATGATGACCTTCCACATCATACAATGACCGAAGAGGATCAGTATGGAGTCTCCAGTGCGTCCTCATCCGATGATGAAGAGAGGACCGGAGAGAGCCCAGACAAGGAGGAAGATGATCCCAAGGGAAAGAAGAAGGTTGATGTAGGTGAAAGCGATTTTAAAAGCAAGAAGGTAGATGAAAGTGAGCCATCTTCAAAGGCTCAACCTTAACCTACGATCTACTTTGTTTATTTTTTATTCAGACTAAAGTCCTTGGAAGGCCAAGGCACTCTTTTTGTAATGGTGTCCGGTGTTTGTTCGGACAGGCTTTTTGTGTTGTATCTTGACTATTTAAAAGTCCTTGGAAGGCCAAGACAATTTTAAGTTATTTATTTTAATGAATATCTCCGTTCTGTACAACTTACATCTTCTTTCATTGTTCGTTTTAATTTTGATAGCCAGAGTTTAAGTAGCCTTTAGTTGTTGTATTGTGAGAGTGTTTAAGTTCTTCGGCTAGAGTTTAAATAGCCCTTAGATATTTCAGTCTGGATAGTACGACAAGGGATAAAACTTTAAAAACACTTAGAAATTTTTTAAGAAGGCATCGAATTTTATTTAACCGCCCGGACACCTCATTAAAACCTCTCCGTGCCACCGGGGAGGAAAGAGTATGCCCCCAAATATTTACATGGATGTTCAAACAAGTAAATATTTACACAAGTGCTATTCCAAGTACATCCGGAGATGCTCGATATTCCAAGGATGTGTTAGAACTCTGCCATCTTTGTCTTCCAACCAATAAGTTCGAGGCTTAATTCTTTCAACAACCATATATGGACCCTCCCAAGTTGGGGCCAGCTTTCCGAAGAGCTTTTCTTTAGTGTGTAAGAAGACCTTCCTTAATACTTTGTCCCCAGGTTGGAAATCTCTTCTTTTAACTTTAGAAGCAAACCTGCTTCTCATCAAGCCTTGATAGTGTGCAACTCTAAGGTGAGCTTTAACTCGTCTTTCTTCTATCAAATCAAGTTGAACTCTGATTGCCACCTCATTAGCATGTTCGGAGAAGTTGTGAACACAAAAAGAGGGGAGAGTTGCTTCTATGGGAGCTACTGCATCCATCCCATAGACCAAGGCAAAGGGTGATTCTTGTGTTGCAGCCCCAGGTGTTGTCCGGTAGGCCCATAAGACCTCTTGTAAATAACTAGGCCACTTCCCAGCAGCCCCTTCCAAATTCTTCTTTAAACCGGACAGTATAGTTCTATTAGCCACTTCAACTTGCCCATTTGCTTGTGGGTGGAAAGGTGAGAAAAACAATGCTGTATACCCCTTGAGGCACATAAGCTCTCCATTTCTCTATTGTCGAACTGTGGCCCATTGTCCGTTGTTATTTTCTGTGGGACACCAAATCTGCAACATATATTAGATAAAATGAATTTTATAACAGCTTTTGATGTTGTCCCTGCTAGAGGGGCTGCTTCTATCCACTTCGAGAAGTAGTATATGGCCACAATTATAGTTTTGCGCCCTCCGGACGCCACAGGGAGAGGCCCTACTAAATCCAATCCCCATCGAGCAAAAGGAATAGGCTCAGAAATTGATTCTAAAGGAATGGCTGGTACATGAATTTCATTGATGTACCTCTGGCATGGGTCACACCTTCTTACCAACTCCTTAGCATCTTTCATGATTGATGGTCAATAATAACCGGAGAGTAAAACTCTTCTTGTCAAAGCTCTAAACCCACAGTGGGCTGACCCCTCACCATCATGCAATTCAGAGATGACCATTTGTGATTCTTCATCCCCCAAACAGCGCAGGAGAGGTTTACTGTAAGACTTCTTATATAACACTTCTCTCAATATGATGAAACCACGAGCCTTGTGTTTCAATGTTCTGGCTAGCGACTTATCAGGAGGCACAACACCATCGGAGAGATATTGCCTGAGAGGAAACCTCCAGTCTTGAGGTGGTTTCACTTGTATTTCAAAAATTTCCTCTTCTTTACCCTTACAAAGTTGGATGGAGGGGCTTTCAAGCACATGGATCCATGGATATGACTCTGTATATGCTATGGTTGCTAGTGAGTCTGCTAGCTCATTTTCTGCCCTGGGAATGTGTTCATAGACAACACTTTTACACTTAAGCACTTCATTTTTGAGGAGGAGTAAATATTTCACAAGTTGCTCCTTCTTAGCCTCAGACTGGCCTTGGGCATGATGGATAAGTAGTTGAGAGTCACTTAGCAGCTTGACCCTCTTAGCCCCACAAATGTAGGCTAACTTTAAACCAGCTATAGCTGCTTCGTATTCGGACTCGTTATTAGATGCCCTGAAAGCAAAACAAATAGCCTGGTACATTTTGTCTCCATATGGGGAAGTTAAGCATACTCCTGCACCACATCCCATAGTGCTAGATCCACCATCTGTTTGGACGACCCATACTTTTTTATCTTTTATATCAGTAGCTTGCTCCGAATCCCTGTCGGAGTGGAATTCGACCAGAAAATTAGCCACAGCTTGGGCTTTGACTGCTGTTCGGGGAGCAAAGTCTATGTCGAAGTCCCCCAACTCTACTGACCACTTAGTCATTCTGCTCGAAATGTCTGCTTTTTGAAGGACATTATTTAGAGGAAAAGAGGTCCGAACGATGATAGGATGAGCCTGGAAATAATGCCTCATCTTCCTTGCAGCTAACACCAGGGCTAATGCCAATTTTTCTAGTTTCAAGTAACGCTTCTCTGCATCTATCAAGCTTTTGCTGATGTAGTACACTGGATGGGGATGACTATCGACCTCTCTTACCAGCACAACACTGATGGCACAACTTGAAACCGCCAAATATACAAAGAGAGTCTCCCCATCGACTGACTTGAACAAAGTTTTGGGGGAGGACAGGTGTTTCTTGATCTCATTGAAAGCCTCATCACACTTTGGGGTCCAATCAAAGCCCTTTGCACCCTTCAAAGTTTGAAAGAAAGGAGCACACCTGTCCGAAGACCTTGAGATAAATCTGTTTAAGGCAGTTAATCTCCCCGTTAACCGCTGTACTTCTTTGACGTTTCGAGGAGGCTCCATTTGGAATAGAGCATTGAGTTGGTCCGGATCAGGTTGTATTTCATGCTCACTTATGATATAGCCTAGAAACTTCCCGGACTGCACTCCGAACGCATAATTTTCAGGGTTTAACTTCAAATTCACTTTCACCAAGTTGGCAAAAGTTTCTTGGAGATCGGACAAGTGCAACTGCTCATCCACACTCTTCACCATCATATCGTCAATATATACTTCCATATTTCTTCCAATTTGATCAGCAAATGCCTTGTTGACTAATCTTTGATAAGTAGCCCCAACAATTTTCAAACCAAATGGCATTACTTTGTAGCAATGAAGACCTCTGTCAGTGACAAATGTGGTATGCTCTTGATCCTTTGGATCTACTTGAATCTGATTGCATCCGGAGAAAGCATCCATAAAGGAAAGCAGCTTGTTCCCAGAGGTAGAGTCTACTAACTGATCAATCCGGGGGACCGGATACAAGTCTTTTGGGCAAGCTCTATTGAGGTCTGTGAAGTCAATGCACATGCACCACTTGCCATTCTTATTTTTCACCAAGACAGGATTGGCAGTCCACAAAGGGTATTGAGACTCCTTGATGTGCCCCATCTTTGTGAGCCTGTCAACCTCTTGCACAATGACATCAACCTTTTCTTTGGAAAAAGCTCTTCTTTTTTGAACCACTGGAGCTACATCTCTCCGGACGGATAGGTGGTGTGATATCACTTCTGATGGAACTCCAGTAACATCAGCATTGCACCAAGCAAAAACATGCTGATGGTTCTTCAAAAACTTTAACATTTGATCTTTCAAACCAGGTGGCATTTTAGACCCTATCTTGACACTTTTCCCATCTTCCAACCAGTGTGTTTCTACCTCTTCAACTGGTATCAACACTCCGGGGGTCTCTTTGGGGTCATCAATTTCACCCTCACCCCCAGAAAGGCCCTTAAATTGCTATTGTTCATTAATACGGACTGCCCCCAGCGTTCGAGGAGCCAGGGCAGTGGCATAACATTCTCTTGCAATCTTTTGGCTGCTCCAGACGACTCCAACTTGTCCCTGAACATCATATTTCAAGCACTGGTGGACTGTTGAAGCCACTGCATGCATCCTAGAGAGCCAAGACCTCCCTAGAATAGCATTATAGCAAGTGGGACAATCCACCACAATAAAGAGTATTCTGACCATTTTCTTGAAAGGGCCCTTGCCCAATAACACCTCTTCTTCGAACTCTCCGATCACATCTGCTGAGCTTCCTGTGAAGCCCACGATTGACCTGTCCGAATTCTGAATTACAGCTGGATTTTTCATTTTCTTGTAAGTGGTTAGGAAAAGGATATTGGCTGAGCTTCCAGTATCCATCAAGATTCGTCTTATGTCATTGCCCCCTATAGATGCTCCTATGACAACAGCATCCTCATGAGGGCCAACAATGTTTATTAAATCATCTTCATCAAACACAATGAAGGGAAATGAGTTTGGTGACTGATAGGATGTCATGCCTCCTTCTAGCTGGGAGGCTAGAGTATGAACATGCCTCTTCCTCGAAGAAGCAGTAGGAGCTGTCATAGTGTCCCCTCCGAAAATTGTAAGCGACTCGAAAAACTTAATGAGCCCGGATACCGATCTAGAACATTCCTCTATAGCACCACTCTGTTTCGAGTTGGATCAGGGTCCAAGTACTCAGATTCCACGTCAAACCTTTCAACTATAATCATGGCTCCCTCCGGAGCAGCATTACTTGGACCAACCCGGTGAGTGTTATCTGGCTTGTTACCTCCTCTTCTTTTCACATAGGCCCCCAGCTTTCCCCTTTTAATCAATTTCTGAACTTCTTGTTTCAATGCTATGCAGTCATCAGTGGTATGACCAATATCATTGTGATATTGGCAAAAAGAGTTGTTGCGATGCTCTCTGGGAGACTGCAGTGTTGCCGGTCTCCGGTAATGCACTTCATCCTTTGTTTTATCAAAGATAGTGGCCACACTTTCTTTTAAGTCTGCGAACCACTCTGGTTGGACCCATGTCCCTCTCTTGTTTCTGGATTGTTGACTTTGAGCAGGAGCAGCTGGCTGAGACTGAGCTTTTGCCCTACCATGCCCCTGTCCGGTTTCTCTTGCTTTGTTCCCGGACTGATTCTGATTGGGATTTGGTGTCACTGGGGTAGACCTCACCTGTCTGTGCACCCTGGTTTTCTTTGTTTCATCGACGTTTATTTATTTGCCAACCTGATTCAGCAACCCTCCCCATGTCATGGCCTTCTTTTTGGTCACTGAATCAGCTAGATTGCCTGGGTTCGAACCCTGTCTCAGGGATGCTATTGCTACCTGTTCGAAGCAATCAGCCAACCCATTCTTTGTGTTCACAAAATGGCTTATGTATTCTTTCAAGGACTCATTTGGCTCCTGGGCACAATGGATTATTGTGTCTCCATTTCCCTTTAGCTCTTTACTCCCTACGAACTGTCTTCGAAAGGCCACCCAAAAAGTGTCGAAGTCTTTAATACAACCCTGAGGCAGACTGTTGTACCACTTTAGAGCACTCCCCGTGAATGACTGGGAGAATGCCATACATAGCAGCTTGTCATCATCATCAAAGTTCATCATGAAAATTTTAAATTGTTCCAGATGGTTGTCCGGATCAGTACTGCCATCGTACTTTTCTATTTTGGTGCTATCAAACCTCTTAGGGAGGTTTCCGGACAGAATTTTAGAAGACAATGGAGATTTCCTCCAATTCCTTCCACGACTGAACACGGTACCCTCATTGGGAGTTGCAAAGATACTTGGCTCATCGTGAAAAGCGAAGGGATCCATCAGCATTTTGTCCACATGCTTCCGACTATGAGATGATCCCTTACCAATATGCCTTTTCATCTTTCCTTGCCTATCCTTTTTTCTTGAGTATTTTTTAATATGCCTTTGCTTCTTTCTAGTTCGACCCTCATCGCTGCTAGAGGATAAGGATTTTTCAACTCCATCACTGTCCGAAGAGCTATCAGAAGATTCTGAGCTTGAGTCAGAACTCTCCACTGGCTTAGAGCGGTGAGACTTTTAGAACTGGCATGAGTCTTTTTAGTGCTCACATGAGTTTTTGAAGACTCATGCTCCCTGGGGTTATCGGTGTGATGAGAAGCTGATACTTTGGATTTTTCTTTCACGCCCATCTTGGCCTTTTCAGCCCTCAGAGCTTCTATTTCACCCTTGAGCCTATCACGCTCTTCGATAGTGTACTCATCGTTCTCTCCCACCACTTCGAGCAGAGCTGGTGTTACTTCTGGATTGTTCGGATTCATACGGACAGATTTTCTTAGCTGGTTTTGAATGGTTGATTCAGGCACCTTCGTGCTCCCACTGTGGTCGCCAATTTGGTGTGGATAATAATCGCCTGAGGGTAGGCTAGTAATTTCAGTTGGTGTTTTAAGAAAGTATGTGGGTGTTAAGTGTTTAGAGTAGAGAGTAGAGAGATAATTAAGCAGATTGGTAGCAGTTAATTATCATTACCTATAGTTAATGCAGGTGGTTGGGTATCTATACCCTGATGTTTGGGCCCTTATGGGCTTTCGGGTCATATTTAATGGACCCGGGTCATGTTCAAAGACCCATGAGCTCTAAGTAGGAGAGCAAGTAGCTTAGTCAAGAAGTGTTTAGGTTTTTTAGTACTTTTGTCATAGTTCGAACAGTCCTATGGTCATAGAGTTCAAAGTGATCTGTCCGGTCCATGTGATCTGTCCGGAGGCCTTGGATTGATCTGTCCGTGTCCGGGGAGCATGCTGAATTCGGACTCATCAGTTGTCATGCTAGGATGAAGCAAAGAAATAAGGACTTTAACGGTGGGTTGAAACCTGTAAAACCTTATTCTGAGACCCTCCCCTAACCTTCTAGTATCCCAAGCAAGATACAGTGCTCTTACCAGGTCTTCTGTTGTATACTAAGAGACTGAGATTAAGATTTCTCATGCCTCTATTTCGGTCATGATCCTAACAAAAAAGATAATTCAAAATGATCAATTTATTTTATTGGACGCTTTTTCTAATGATATATGGGTTTATGATTCCCAACCATCCACCGGTCCCCAAAACCTACAGGTGCGAGAAGTTATCCTTCAAATATTACCGTCAATACAAAACTGTTTTATGGGCTCACATCGGTCCTTTATTGATTTTTTACCTCGACATGTGGAGCTTGTAATTAATAAATGTAGTTTTTTTTTTACTATTGGTTATTCTTTAGGTAATTTCTTTGGAATAAGTTGAATTTATCGTTGTAGACCATCTTTAATGCTTTTGATATGTTGGAAAATATGTACAAAGAAAAAAAGTATGAATCTCCGATTACTACTTTCATGGTTATCGCACCCCTAAAGAATCAAAAGAAAACCAGGGTAAAAGAAAGCCAGGTATGGTGTGGATAAAAGTAGCCTGAGGGTAGGCTGGTAATTTTAAGTGGAGTTTTAAGGCGGCGTAAGGGTGTTTCACGGTGATGTGGTGGTGTTTAAGGGTGTTTTAAGATATTTCAGGGTGTTTCAAAGTGTTTCAAGGGTGGAGAGAGAATTAAGCAGCCTGGCAGCAGTTAATTTTTCTTACCCCTAGTTAATGCTGGTGGTTGGGTATTTATAGTATGAAATTTGGGCCCTTATGGGCTTTCGGGTCAAGTTTAATGGACCCGGGTCATGTTTAAAGACCCATGAGTTTTAAGCAGATGTACAGGTAGCTTAGTCAGATAGTGATTAGGTTTTTTAGTACTTTAGTCATAGTTCGAACTGCCTTATGTTTGCAGTGTTCAAGGTCATCTGTCCGGTTCTACCAGTGCTGTTCGAACTGAAGTCATGGAGTCTGTCCGAATTTACGGGGTGATTTTACTTTGGACTACCCTTCCGGGGAGCTCTTCGAATTCGGACTCATCAGGAGCCCTTTTTTTAGGTATTTGAACAAGTGTCCTTGTTAAAGAACTGAAAAACAGTCTGATTGAAGAAGTGGTTTTCCAATTCGAAGAGAATTGAGATAGGCCCGGACAGCCCAACCGTTATGAATTCCAAACGGTTCTTTGTCAGAGGTAGTGGGACACGTGTCACACCCTGGCTGGTCACTTCAGCCGTTTTTTCATCTGGAAAATCGCACCACTTTATTGAACAAGTAACTTCTTTAAATGCTTTTGATGACGTCAGCGCCGTTTTTTAATCATTGCCCAACTTTTCGGATTCTCCTAGGAATCAAACTCTTTTTTACATTTACTATAAATTCCATTTGTCTTTCACAGTTTCATTTTCACTTTTACTTTGTCATTTCACTCAAAACTTCATCTTTCTAAAACTTCAAACCTTCCTTAGTTGTTTTATGTTCACAACAAGAACAGCTCTAATCAAGGGTGGCTGGCTCAATCTTTCAGAACTAGAAAAAGCTCAAAGGGTTGAAAAAGAGAAGAGACTTGCAGCAGGGCTTCCAGCGTCGCCTGTTGAAAAACCAGCCCCTTCAATCGAAGAATCTGATAGAGGTTCGTCGTCTTCGAAAGGTACGAAACCTAGAAAACTCTTTCAATCAACACTCTCCCTAATAGTTTCTGGCTCATCAGTCCAAGAGTCAATCCCCACTGTCGAACCGGGGGTCGCTGTTACAAGTGTTAGGAAGAAAACCACTTTTATTGCTATGGGGTCCGACTCCGATCATTCTCCAGACAAGCTGATCATGAAAAGACCAAGTAGACTAGTTAAGGGACTCTCCTAAAAAAATACCAGTGAGTCAGGGTCCGGGACAACTGTTAGGACCCTCCGGGAGAGGCCGGTTGGTCCGGAGGCTAGCAGTCCACTACCTCCTAAGGAAACTTCGACCTCAGAAGCTCAAACTGAGGTGAGAACTCAGAAACATACAACGAGCCGCCAGTCCGGAGGATCAGCTGTGCCAAGCTTCATCCCTCCCCGGGCTGTTTCTGCAGAAGCTCCCCCAACAGTAATGGAGGAGAGGATGGAAGACTCCACTGAGGAGGTCAGGTTTGAGTCCGAGTCTTCCGGACAAGCTGAAACTGCTATAGTTGTTGCCAAGAAAGGCAAAGAAGACTTGTACCTGAGCCGTCCGGATCTGTCGGAGAGCCTTGAAGGGAAAGTTGGGCCCTGCTTTCACAAGGTAGAATTTAAGTATCTTTTGTCTTTGTCAAAAACCAAATACATGTTTATTCATACTAGAGACTTGGGACGGCTTCGCACTAAGTGGGGGATCCCTGAAAACGTTAAAATCCGAATTCCTATCGATCCGGAGACCCCGATGGATTGTAAAAAGAATGAAATAGTCTTCTTTACGGAGCTATTCAACTGGGGACTTAGGTTCCCATTGGATCCAGAGATAGTGCGCTATTTCCATTTAGTCAAGCTATGCCCATCACAGCTGAGCCCCAACGGATGGTACACCTTGATGTCATGCATTATGGCGTCCAGGCTGTCCGGAATCCCTCTTCCCATGGAAGAGTTTGCTGCTGTGGCTAGTCTATGCAAACATCACCAGTTCCCCTTTTATCACTTTAATATGGGGAACAATCTGAAAGCCGTCGATGATCTCCTGGAATCGGAGAATAAATGGAGGAGCCAGTTCTTGTTTATAAGTGGCTCATGGGAGAATGGGAAGAAGATTAAGGTTGGGGAGAATCCTAGCCTTCTTCGAAGTAGATGGAGAAGCGATCGTAAGTTCTTTCCTTAAGTTTCTGTTCGAATCTTCCCTTCTTTAAGCTTTCACTAACTAGTTATTCTTTTGTTTTATTAGAACTGCCAAAAGAGTTCGGAGACTATCTGAAAGCCGGACAGGTCACCTGTGGCAAGATAAATGCATGGGCCGCAGAGAACTGGGAGAACCGGTTTCACAAGGCTTTCACTTCGGGGAACTTGGCTAGATCTCACTTGTGGAACACCACAGGTCGAAGGGATTTAACATGGGAGGAGTTCTCCACCCCTCCTGATGATGACATAGTGCTGAGAAGGTCTCATGAGCTAGATGGGACCCTTTTCCTCCCTCTCCGGGCCAAAGCCCCAAGTAAAATGAAGGGCCAGAAGAAGAAAGGGAGGAAAACAGCAGCGGATACGGAGAAAAAGGCTCCAACTGACACAGAGGTGCCAGTCCCAGCTCAAGTTGATGCAAACCTTCTTCAGGTGGTAGAAGTGGAAAGTAAGAAACACGGAGAGAGTCCCTCAAAACCTTCAAGGGCCTCCAAACGAACTCGCAAGCAAACGAGTGACAGTGCTGATAAGGAGGCCAAAAAGAAGAAGATTTCTCAAGAAGAAGAGTTTGCTCCCCGGGATCCGGAGCCCACTTTCCCTATTGATCCAACGTTGGCTGAAGAGATCCCGGAGAATCTTAACGAAGGGATTCCAAGGGAACTCCATACTGATGAGATTGAAAGGGGAGAGATCAATATGGACGAAGTGGATGTCACCGGCCTGGGTCCTCTGGGTGATTACTTTCTTGGTCTGTCAAGAGATGAGTTTGCTGGGCCATATGTTCCCCCAAGCAGCTCCAACACAGTAAACTTCAACGGTAAGACTTTCTTGGTCTCCAGCGAGAGAGACGTTATAGCTCATTCCCTCCTGAGCAACGTACAACCAGTACTTACCCTAGAGAGGCAAGTCCGGAGTCAGGCAGAAACCATCAGAGAACTTAAGTCTGAGAAGGAGAAACTGTCCGATGACCTCAGGACTGCCACTACTAAGGTTGACTTGCTCAAGGAGTCGAACGAACAGCTGAAGAAGAGTCAAAATGAAAGCAACACAAAAGTTGCCTCTTTAGAGAAAACCCTAGAAGATCTTCGGGCTAAGCTGTCCGGGTTGGAGAAGGACTTGAAAACCTCAAAAGATGAGACTGCAGCAAAAGAGAAGCTTGTCACCAATCTGACTACTGACAAACTTGCTTTAGAGAATGCAGTGACTCAGGCTGTTGACGAGAAAGCTGCTCTGGTGAAGGATCAAGAGGCCATGATCAAGGCCAAAATCAATGCTTATGCCAGGGAGATGATCCGGAGTGAGGAATTATTGATTGAAAAGGTGAAGTCCGACATGGTCCTCCTATTTCACGAGAAGTTCCCGAAGAGGAGACTTGGGGACTTATGGCGTTACGTGGATGACGATGATCTCCCATATTGGACCATGGTTAATGAAGGGTACACTGATATATCCTCATCTGGGGACGAGGAGGAAACCGGAGAGAGTCCGGGTGAAGAAGAGGCTGACCCCAAAGGCAAGAAGGTCATTGAGGAAAAAAGTGATATCAAGACCAAGGGAACAGATGAGGGTGAGCCATCTTCAAAGGCTTCACCTTAGTTGGTAATTTATTCTGTTTACTTTTTGCTCGAACCAAAGTCCTTGGATGGCCAAGGCACCTTTTTTGTGATGCTGTCCGTTTTAACCGGACAGATTTTATTGTGCTTAAACTTGTTTAAAAAAGTCCTTAGAAGGCCAAGGCAACTTTAAGTTTATTGAATGAACGTTTTATCTTGCACAACCTTTCTCTTATTCCATAGTCTGTTTAAATATCTTGGAGTTTAAGTAATTTCGAGTTATCGTGTTGTGAGAGTGTTTAGTTTCTCTGGCTAGAATTTAAGTAGCCCTTAGACTTTTCAGTCCGGATAGTATGACAATCAACAGAATTTTGCAAAAACTTAGAAAATTTATTCAAAAAAGCTCCACGTTTCATTTAAAGCTCTCCGTGGCGCCGGAGAGAGGTAGTGGTATGCCCCCAAATATTTACATGGATGTTTAAACAAGTAAATATTTACATAAGTTTTATTCCAAATACATTCGAAGGTGTTCAATATTCCAAGGGTGAGTTAAAACCCTGCCATCCTTGTCTTCCAACCAGTATGTGCCAGGTTTGATTCTTTCAACCACAGTGTAGGGGCCCTCCCAAGTTGGGGCCAGCTTTCCGAAGAGCTTTTCCTTGGTATGCAAGAAAACTTTTCTTAATACCTTATCTCCTGGTTGAAAGTCCCTTCTTTTAACTTTAGAAGCAAACCTGCTTCTCATCAAGCCCTGATAGTGTGCCATTCTAAGATGAGCTTTTACCCGCCTTTCTTCAATTAAATCAAGTTGATTTCTAACTGCCATTTCATTAGCCTGTCCGGAGAAGTTGTGCACTCGAAAGGAGGGAAGTGTCTTTTCTATGGGGGCTACTGCATCCATCCCATAGACCAAGGCAAAAGGTGACTCTTGTGTTGCAGCCCCAGGTGTTGTCCGGTAGGCCCACAAGACTTCTTGTAAATAACTAGGCCACTTCCCAGCAGCCCCTTCCAAATTTTTCTTTAAACCAGACAGTATCGTTCTGTTAGCCACTTCAACTTGCCCATTGGCTTGTGGGTGGAATGGTGAAGAAAAGCAGTGCTGAATACCCCTTGAGGCACATAAGCTCTCCATTTCTCTGTTGTCAAACTGTGGCCCATTGTCTGTTGTTATTCTCTGGGGAACACCAAATCTGCAACATATGTTGGATAGAATGAATTTTATAACAGCCTTTGATGTTGTTCCTGCCAAGGGGGGTGCTTCTATCCACTTCGAAAAGTAGTCAATGGCTACGATTATGGTTTTACGCCCTCCGGACGCCATAGGGAGAGGCCCAACTAAGTCTAATCCCCATCGAGCAAAAGGGATAGGCTCAGAAATTGATTCCATATGAATGGCTGGTACATGAATTTCATTGCTGTACCTCTGGCATGGGTCACACCTTCTTACCAGTTCCTTGGCATCTTTCATTATTGAAGGCCAATAATATCCGGAGAGAAGCACTCTTCTTGTTAATGCTCTAAATCCACAATGGGCTGATCCCTCACCATTATGCAATTCGGAGAGAACCATTTGTGACTCATGATCTCCTAAACAGCGTAGGAGAGGTTTGCTATAGGATTTCTTGTATAAGACCTCTCTAATCATGATGAAACCACGAGCCTTGTGTTTTAGAGTTCTGGCTTGTGATTTATTCAAAGGTACGATGCCATCGGACAGATATTGTATAAGAGGAGACCTCCAATCCTGAGGCTTATTTACTTGTATTTCAAAGACTTCTTCTTTTTCCCTTTCATCAAGTTGAATAGAAAGACTTTTAAGCACATGGATCCATGGATAGGACTCCGTGTATGCTATTGTTGCCAACGAGTCTGCTAGCTCATTCTCTGCCCGGGGAATATGTTCATAGACAACAGCTTTAAACTTCATTGCTTCATTTTTCAAGAGAAGTAAATATTTAATCAATTGTTCTTTTCTAGCTTCTGATAGGCCCAAGGCATGGTGGACAAGCAATTGGGAGTCACTTAGCAGCTTGACCCTTTTTGCTCCACAGATATAAGCCAATTTCAACCCAGCTATAGCTGCTTCGTATTCGGACTCGTTATTAGACGCTCTGAAAGCAAAACAAATAGCTTGGAACATGTTGTCCCCATAGGGGGAAGTAAGACATATTCCTGCCCCAGATCCTATGGCACTGGATCCTCCATCTGTTCGGACAATCCACACTTTTTTGTCTTTTGAATCAGCAGATTGTTCTGAGTCCCTATCAGAATGGAATACGACCAGAAAATCAGCCACAGCTTGAGCTTTTACTGCTGTTCGAGGAGCAAAGTCTATGTCGAAGTCCCCCAACTCTACTGACCACTTTGTCATTCTGCTTGAAATGTCTGCTTTTTGAAGGACATTCTTTAAAGGGAAGGATGTCCGGACAACGATAGGATGAGCCTGAAAATAAGGCCTCATCTTTCTTGCAGCTATCACCAAGGCCAATGCTAGTTTTTCAAGTTTCAAGTAACGGCGTTCAGTATCAATCAGGCTTTTGCTGATGTAGTATACCGGGTGAGGATACCCATCAACCTCCCTTACTAGCACAGCACTGATGGCACAGCTCGAAACAGCTAAATACACAAAGAGAGTCTCCCCCTCGATTGGTTTAAACAAAGTCTTGGGAGAGGATAGATGCTTCTTAATCTCATTGAATGCCTCATCACACTGTGGTGTCCACTCAAACCCCTTTGCACCCTTCAAAGTTTGAAAGAAAGGAGCACACCTGTCCAAAGACCTTGAGATGAATCTGTTCAAAGCTGCTAACCTCCCCGTTAACCGCTGTACTTCTTTAACATTTCGTGGAGGCTCCATTTGGAGCAAGGCATTGAGTTGGTCCGGATCAGGCTGTATTCCATGCTCACTTATAATATACCCCAAGAACTTCCCGGACTGCACTCCGAACACACATTTTTCAGGATTTAACTTTAAATTTACCTTGGCCAGGTTGGCAAAAGTCTCATGGAGGTCGGACAAGTGCAGCTGCTCATCCGTACTTTTCACCATCATATCGTCAATGTAAACCTCCATATTTCTTCCAATTTGATCAGTAAATGCCTTATTGACCAACCTTTGATAAGTAGCCCCAGCATTTTTCAAACCAAAAGGCATCACCTTGTAGCAGTGTAAACCTCTATCAGTAACAAAAGTGGTATGCTCTTGATCTCTTGGATCCACCTGAATCTGATTATATCCGGAGAAAGCATCCATGAAGGAGAGTAGCTTGTTCCCAGAAGTAGAATCTACCAGTTGATCTATTCGGGGAACCGGATACAAGTCTTTTGGGCAAGCTCGATTGAGATCTGTGAAGTCAATGCACATTCGCCATTTACCGTTTTTCTTTTTTACCAAGACTGGATTGGCAGTCCACAAAGGATACTGAGATTCTTTAATGTGCCCCATCTTTGTGAGTCTGTCAACCTCTTGTACGATGACATCAGCCTTTTCTTTTGAGAAAGCTCTCCTCTTTTGCACCACTGGTGCTACGTCTCTCCGGACAGATAAGTGATGGGAAATCACTTCTGATGGAACTCCAGTAACATCAGCATTGCACCAAGCAAAGACATGCTGATGGTCTTTTAAGAATTTTAACATCTCTTCTTTCAACACTTGTGGCATTTTGGACCCTATCTTGACAAATTTCCCTTCTTCCAAGCAGTGTGTTTCAACCTCCTCAATTGGGATCAACACTCCGGGGGTCTCCCTGGGGTCATCAATTTCACCATCACCCCCAGGAAGGTCCTCAAACTGCTATTGGTCATTTATACGGACTGCCCCCAGCGTTCGTGGAGCCAAGGCAGTGGCATAGCATTCTCTTGCAACTTTTTGACTGCTCCGGACAACCCCAACCTGCCCCTGAACAGCATATTTTAAACACTGATGGACTGTCGAAGCCACTGCGTGCATCCTAGAGAGCCAAGATCTCCCTAGAATAGCATTGTAACAAGTGGGACAGTCCACCACAATGAAAAGTATTCTAACCGTTTTCTTGAAAGGGCCTCTGCCCAACAATACTTCTTCTTCGAACTCACCGATTACATCAACTGAGCTGCCCGTGAAGCCTACAATCGATCGGTCTGACTTTTGAATCACAACTGGATTTTTCATTTTCTTGTAAGTATCCAGGAAAAGGATATTGGCAGAGCTCCCAGTATCCACCAGGATTCGCCTTATCTCATTGCCCCCTATCGATGCTCCTATGACAACAGCATCTTCATGAGGGCCAGCAATGTCTCTCAAATCATCCCCATCAAAGACAATGAATGGGAATAAACTTGACGATTGATAAGAGGTCATGCCCCCTTCTAGTTGGGTTGCCAAATTATGAACATGCCTTTTTCTTGATGAAGTGGTAGGAGCCGTTACAGTGTCCCCTCCGAAAATTGTCAAGGACTCAAAGAATTTAATGAGCCCGGAGACCGACCTGGAACGCTCCTCTATTGCACCCACTCTGTTCCTTGTTGGATCAGGATCCAAGTATTCAGATTCCACATCAAACCTTTCAACGATTACCATAGCCCCTTCTGGGGCAGCATTAACCGGACCAGCCCGATGAGTGTTGTCAGGCCTGTTGCCTCCTCTTCTTTTAACGTATGCACCCAATTTCCCTCTTTCAATCAGGTTCTGAACCTCTTGTTTCAAGGCTATGCAATCATCAGTGGTATGGCCAATATCATTGTGATATTGACAAAAAGAACTGTTTCGATGTTCTCTGGGAGACTGCAAGGTTGCCGGTCTCCGGTAGTGTACTTCATCTTTAGTTTTCTCGAAAATGGTTGCCACACTTTCTTTGAGCTCTGCAAACCACTCCGGTTGGACCCACGGCCCCCTTTTGTTTCTAGACTGCTGACTTTGTGCAGGAGCAGCTGGTTGAGACTGAGCTTTTCCTCTTCCATGCCCCTGTCCGGTTTCTCTAGCTTTGTTGCCGGACTGGTTTTGATTGGGAGTTGGTGTCACCGGGGTGGATCTCACCTGCCTGTGCACCCTGGTCTTTTTTGTTTCATCAACATTTATTTGCTTGCCGACTTGATTCAGCAATCCACCCCAAGTCATGGCTTTCTTCCTTGTTACTGAATCAGCCAGGTTGCCCGGGTTCAAACCTTGTCTCAGGGATGCTATTGCCACTTGTTCAAAGCAATCAGCCAGCCCGTTCTTTGTGTTCACAAAACGACTTATGTATTCTTTCAACGATTCATTTGGCTCTTGGGCACAATGGATTATGGTATCTCCATTACCCTTGAGCTCCTTACTCCCCACAAATTGTCTTCGAAAGGCCACCCAAAAGGTATCAAAGTCTCTGATACAACCCTGAGGAAGGCTGTTGTACCACTTCAGAGCACTCCCCGTAAAGGACTGGGAGAATGCCCTGCAGAGTAGTTTATCATCATCATCAAAGTTCATCATGAAGTTCTTGAATTGCTCCAGATGATTGTCTGGATCAGTACTGCCATCGTACTTCTCCATCTTGGTGCTATCAAACCTCTTGGGGAGGTTTCCGGATAGGATTTTAGAAGATAGTGGAGACTGCCTCCAATTCCTTCCACGACTGAACACGGTATCATCATTAGGAGTTGCAAAGATACCTGGCTCATCATGGAAGGCAAAAGGATCCATCAGCATCCGGTCTACATGCCTCCGGTGAGATGACCCTTTTCCAATATGCCTTTTCATTCTTCCATGGCGATCTCTTTTTCTAGAATACTTTTTAACTTGCTTTTGTTTTTTCCTGGTTTGCCCCTCGTCACTGCTGGAGGACAAGGACTTTTCATTTCCCTCACTGTCCGAAGAGCTGTCCGAAGATTCTGAACTTGAGTCAGAACTCTCCACAGGCTTGGACCGGTGAGACTTTTTAGAACTGGCATGTGTCTTTTTAGTGCTCACATGAGTCTTTGAAGCCTCATGCTCTCGAGGGTTATCAGAACGATGAGCAACTGATGTTTTGGATTTCTCCTTCATGCCCATCTTGGCCTTTTCAGCCCTCAGAGCTTCTATTTCAACCCTCAACCTGTCACGCTCCTGGACAGTATATTCATCGTTCTCTTCCACCACTTCGAGCAAAGCTGGTGGAAGCTCTGGATTATCCGGATTCATTCGGACAGAATTCCTTTACTTGGTTTTGAATATTTGATTCAGGCACCGTCGCCTCCCACTGTGGTCGCCAATTTGGTGTGGATAAAAGTAGCCTGAGGGTAGGCTGGTAATTTTAAGTGGAGTTTTAAGGCGGCGTAAGGGTGTTTCACGGTGATGTGGTGGTGTTTAAGGGTGTTTTAAGATATTTCAGGGTGTTTCAAAGTGTTTCAAGGGTGGAGAGAGAATTAAGCAGCCTGGCAGCAGTTAATTTTTCTTACCCCTAGTTAATGCTGGTGGTTGGGTATTTATAGTGTGAAATTTGGGCCCTTATGGGCTTTCGGGTCAAGTTTAATGGACCCGGGTCATGTTTAAAGACCCATGAGTTTTAAGCAGATGTACAGGTAGCTTAGTCAGATAGTGATTAGGTTTTTTAGTACTTTAGTCATAGTTCGAACTGCCTTATGTTTGCAGTGTTCAAGGTCATCTGTCCGGTTCTACCAGTGCTGTTCGAACTGAAGTCATGGAGTCTATCCGAATTTACGGGGTGATTTTACTTTGGACTACCCTTCCGGGGAGCTCTTCGAATTCGGACTCATCAAGGTGGAAGAACGGGTAACCTCCAACAAAAGACTCATGCGGATTTGGAGGCTAGTTTTGAGCATAAGTTTGTTGCTGATAAAAATAACGAATGAGAATGTGAAGTCTCTACTGACCGATTAGGCGAAAAAGATCACCGAGATGGAGAAAATCGAAACCAATGTGACTGGTTGCCAAATCAAAATAATCGAGTTCGAGGAAACCTTATATAAAATAATTAATTATTAAAATATGATCCTCATGTTGGAGGGACAACTCTTAGTTGATATGGAAGCGAAAAAAGGCCATAAGCTTTTAGGATGACACTACTAAGCTATTAGTGGATGCGCATTAGTTTTATGAAACCAGATTATTAAAATATCGGGGATATAAGTTTCAATTTTTTTATTAAGTATGGAAATAGATGGAAGCAAATGTTCTATTGTTCATTTATCATGCTATAACATATGTCTATCTTGAGCACTTATAAAAGCTAGTACATCGTGAGAAGTGACCCGCCAAAGTAAATGGTTCTCATTGGGTAAATTAGATAATATCACTCATAAATGAGTAAATAATTAGATCTTCCTCCCGTAGAGAATAAAGTAGAAGATAAAGTCCTTCGTTATAAAGATACCGATAAAGTGGAAGATGTTTCTCCCCCTAATAGTCCTCCAAAATATTAAAATGAAGAAAAAAAGGTTTTGCAACCCAAGATAGTTGGTAAAAGAGAAAGGGTTCGTCCACCCCGAAGTGAAGATGACAAAACATTTTTCCACCTTAGAAAATGAATACATTATAGGTTCTTCCGCCTCAAGGTTATAATATTTCTTCACTTATATTATTTTTGTTTAAATACTTCAAGTACAAATATCCTATTGTACATGCAAATTTTATATATGACCGAAGCTTATACTTGTTAGGTTGTGCCTCTGTTTTAATCTATCTTTTATTTTTTACAATATATATTTTTAATTTA
Source organism: Limnanthes douglasii subsp. nivea (assembly GCA_036936605.1). NCBI lineage: Eukaryota > Viridiplantae > Streptophyta > Magnoliopsida > Brassicales > Limnanthaceae > Limnanthes > Limnanthes douglasii. The sequence continues at coordinate 262,819,573 of JAUPFV010000001.1, forward strand.
GTAAAGTTTTATATTAGATGTATATGGTTACATGTTTTTCTACTCATTTACTTTTAAATAAATCTTTTAGCTCGGTTACGTGTTTTAAGGAGTTGGGTTATTCTTCTTAGATTTATTTAAAATTATGAGAAGAATAAACATAATATTTTTCTTGTTTTATTTTACGTGATTTCTCACAAAAACACTGATACTGAAAATTTTCCAGAGTGATCGAATTTGAATACAAAGGTTAGGTGTTATGTCCCCAGGGCCTAATGCACTTTAGTGCTCTGGCTTGAAAGCTTGATTCACATTAGTGCGCTGGCTTGAAAGCCTATTGCATGTTGTTTCTATAGCTCCAAAGCCTTGTTGTGTATTTTAATTTTCTACGACGAGAATATAAGAACACGTGAGTTAATATGACATCAACAATTTATTAAGGAAAATATATCATTTTAAAACCTATATGCGCCACCAATGTGAAAATAATATACCTGAATACAAAAATAAATTGAAAGTATGGCTTATTAATTTAAAATTTAACTAAGATAATATAATCTTCATGGGGTGTAGAGTTTCAGATGTATCATATTCTATGTATGTGGCAGAGGTTTCCCCTCTACATCCAGTGAATTTTAAGTTCATGGTTTTACTATGTATGTTACTATGTAGGGTTATTTCCAGTTTGATCCTAATTTTTCAAGGATTCTATTTTTCGTGTGGAGGAAGACCTTTCTCAAAACTGGATCCCCTACATAGAAATCTCATAAACTAATTTAAGAGTCATACATGTTTCATATCAATATTGGTTGATATTTCATACTCGTTGAGTCTTTCATTATTATTCTTCTATTAAGTTCAATTATGTCATATGTATGTCTTCATTTGTGCTTTCATTGTAATTAGTGGATCTGAATGAAGGCATACATGTTTCTGCTGAGCATAACTTCTATCTCATAGTCCAAAGTGAAAGAGGTTTCCGTTTTTGTGCTCATTAGGGTGACTTTGTATGACCATAAGACATCTTAAAGTATATATAGTCATTCCATGCATAATATTCTATAAACTAGTGTATCATCTTAATAGGGTATAATTGGTTATTATAACATGTTCATTAGCTTGGGGGTGAAATGGTGCCAAAAAATGTTGTTGGATTCCCCTTTTAGCAGAATAATGCTAACTTTCCATTTTGGAATTGCAGCTTGTTATCAGTGGTTAATACTCTTGGGATCCAAAATCTACAATAATTATTGGTTAGGAGAAACTGAATGATCTTCTTGGCTCATATGTTTACCAATGGCTCAACCTTCATATATTTAGAAAAGTAATCTACTGTCACTATAATGTACCATTGACAATTGATCTTTGAGGAATTTTCATATTATATCCGGACCTTATATGTAAAAAAAGATCTTATAGGAAAAGGTTTTTGAGGTACCTATAGTAATTGAATTATGTTAACAAATTATATGCAAGTGTCGCATTTTTGGAGAAATGCTTTGGTATCAGCGTGTACTATTGGCAGAAAGTACCATACTAGCAAGATTCAGATATTAAGAGTTGTACCCACAATGAATCGCATCATTCTTCTTCATGAATTCCTTCAGTGAGAAAGTTGGTTCTTTTGATATGTGGCATTTAATAAGGGGTATGGTTAACCCATGTAGATAAATTATCTTTTACAAGTTTATTTGGCTTACGATTTCACAAGTTTAAGATTTCGTAAGTTTTAATATGTCATGTTTCGCAATCTAAAACTTTGGAACTTAAGCATATCATATTTTGTAACTATAATACAATATGTTTCACAACTTAAATATATTATGTTTCGTAACTTAAATAAGACAAGTTTTGCAATTTAATTATATCATATTATGTAACTTATATATACTATATTTTATAAAAAATAAAATAAAAATAATAACAAAGGAATTCAACAGATACTAGAAAATTTTATCATGTTCTCCACATGTGCCTTGCCATTTTGTGAAAAAAAAACCGTCCATGTCTATAAATTTTTATCATTTTTCTTTGTCGAGCCTCTCTCTAAAGATGACAATATTAGTCTTATTCAGCCCGACCCGACCCGACCCAGTCTGATCTGACTGGGCTTTGTTCGGTCTGAATATAAAACGGGCCAGGTACAGGTTTAGAAATTATGACCCTCAAACGAGCCAAGCCGAGCTTAGGCTTTTAATTCATCTGGTCTGGTCCGACCTGAAAAAGTATATAATATATATATATATATATATATATATTAAAATTGGTGTCCGCGGATCGGGCCGCATTGATCTACGGACATGAACATATGGGTTCAGGTTTGAAAATGCTATGCCCGAAGCGGGGCGAGCTAGGTTCGGGCTCAAGTACCAATAACTTAGGGTTGAACGGGTTGGTCCAAACTCGGGCTGCCAACGACCCATTGTCATCCTTACCCTGTCAAATAACATAAACTAAAACTAGCATGCTTTGACCCGATTCTATATTTTTCAAGACAAATATTTCTGGTATATGACGTCTAAAACCTATCTTAACACCAAACAACATTAATCTAACTTAAAACCTAACAAAAAAACAAACCCAAGTTTGATTTAAGGTTTTTTTTTAGATCAGAAGTTTAAGGTGTTAAAGTAATCAAAATTGAATGTAAATTATCTTAAATTTAAGTTTGGAAGTTAATTTATTAAAGTAAATGAGTCTTGAATATTGAATCAAAGTTATGTTTTGAAGCTAAGGAAGCAAATTTGTAATTTTTACTTTTATATTACGATGACTATCTTTAGTAATTTAATTTATATTGTGATTTTTTGACATTGATATTTTATTATATCTAAAATGATAATTATGTTTAGTAATTTCGATTCTTCTTGATACCATTGTGTTTAATAATTTTGACCTTTTTTACCGGATCCATTAACTATGATTGTTAAACTAAATAAGCCCAATTACAACGCCAAATGAAACAACTTAATATATAACCTTGTTGGATCATGTTTTAATTTGGAAGTGTTTATTTATATATTTTTTGTTAGAATTATTGATTAAATATAAATAAAATTTAGAAAACATATATTAAGATTTCAAAATGTTATTTAATAAAGTGTAATTTAGGCTTGATTCTTATTTTTGGACCACCCTTTTTTTAGAAGATGGTCTAATCATTATCTAATTATTCTATTTGTATCTTTTCTCTCTAAAATACTTTCACACGAACATTGCTATGAGAGAAACCCGCATATGAACATCACTGTTGATGAATTCAGATATTTCATAGATATAAACCCGGACAAGAATATGTTCATAAGGGAGTGTATGTCTAAAAAATGTTTGTATCATGTGTTTTTAGAGGGAGAATAAGTGTAAATGGAAAGAGAAAGAGACAAAATGAATAAATGTAGCAATTGTTGATCAATCATTGACCCATTTCCTAAAAAAGGAATGTCCTTTATATTGTACATGAGGTAAGCAGTGAAATTACATTATTACCACTGTTTAAGTGGATCTCTCACTCTACTCATTTACAATTCATAAACAAGTTTATTAGTTATTACATTTGACCCTCTTAGTCCTTATGTTTTCTTTAGATTGGTCATTGGAATATACTTACACCAATTTGACCCTTGTATTTATCTTATTGAAGCTTATTAATCTATATATTTTTTTTCACTTAACAGTAGCCCCCAGTCCTTGTGAAGTACCTGAGGTAGGACTGATTTTGGGGAACATATTTTTCTTCTTGTTAGAAACCAACTCTAACATTTTATATGCTATGCTCAAGAATCATAATTATCCCTGGTATCTCACTCCTCTAATAAATTGCTGTAAAAATCTTATAAGCAATTTTATGACTCTATATATAAAGATTAGAATAAGCTTGCAGATTGGTTAGCTAGATGGTCTCACAAATCTAAAATCAAACTAGACATAAATACATAACAAATTCCAAATAAACTCAAAGTTATTGCTATTATTGATAGTCTAGAAATTGGTTTTTTTAGAGATATAAATTAGTGTGTTTTTCTTGTTATCAATCTTTATCCATTAATCGATATATATATATATATATATTCTATAATCTCTTGTCTGACAGGTAAATCTTACCTGACTAGAATCTATTTGGAGAACAAACCTAATTAATCTTTGAGTGCAGCAACAAATTTACCTACGCCTCAAGGAAATTATCCATCAAGCTCTTCGATTTCCTGTCTCCGTTGAATCAATCTTCCTATTAGAAATCCCTTCCAGCTAATGCTCTTCCTCGAGTTTAAGATTGTTAACCAATCATCTCTTCACTGGACTCAGATTAGTACTATGTGTCTCTGTTCTGAGTCCATGCTCGTGTTATGCATGGACCTTCTCAGTAATCTTTTATGAATCAGATTGATCTGTCGTCATAGTCATCTTTTGATAAAATGTTTGTCGAATTACAAGCCCTTCAATAGTCTCATGATTTTTGGCTGTGGTTTTTGGCGATGATTTAAATTTCAGTATGTTCAACGCATTCTTTGGCTTTAACTTTCTTTTACCCTCGTGGGCTTGTTGACTCATCCAAGTTACTCTATTATTAATAAATAAATAAATTACTTAGAAAAAATATATACCGTTTTAGATTTATATACTTATTTAAATGTGCACTATAGATATTTTTTTAATAAATATACTTAGAGATGATAACCAAACCATATTGATCTAGTAAGATGAATTTTACCAGATAAAAGTGAATAATTTATGACTTTTATTTTTACTATTGTTCAGACTTGGTTCAAATTTTAGTTTTGTACAGTATATCACGAATAATTTTTATTTTATTTTTTTATAAATAAACTTTTAGTTTTAATATAATTATATTTGTAATGTGTATAATAATAAACTCCAATGATTGTTTTTTCTCCAAATAATTTTACCTTAATATAGTAGTTTTTTTTTACTTTCAATTGGATTAATTCCAGCTAATCTCAAAATTTCATCAGAGTATCTTAAAGAAGTAGGAAATTTTTATTCTCTCCATGATTTGAGGTTTTGATTTTATTTAGTTTCTGATAAATAAAATTAATTAATCTATCGTAATCTCATATATTAGATCAAGATATAAAATCGTATTTCATATATATTTTTGTTTTAGAGTAAGAACATCCCCAACCGATACTCTGTTTTTTAGGTAAATATGGATTGTATTTGGATAATGTAAATTTAAGTATTACATTTTTGTTCCAAGAGATAGTGTATATTTAAGTTAGTTACCAATCCCTAAAATAATGGAAGAAAAACAAGGCAAATAACAAATAAGCTTTACCTATTGTTTGACTACTATTACAAATATATCTAGCATAATTTACACTCATAGATATAAATCTGTTGAGAAGAAAAAAATCATATATAATCATTAAATTTATTTTAAACTATCAAGTTGCTCTAAAACAACAGAATGAGAAGTTGTTACTCTAATTGATTTAGTAATATAGTATTTTTTACAGATTGTATTATTTTTAAAGTAATATTCCTATATTGGTACTAGCCATTATTTTCTTGTTTTTGTAAGATTTTTGAATTTGATTTTCATAAGTATAATCATAATTTCACCTTTTAATACAGAAATCACATTTAAATTCCTACTTGATTGTAGTGTATAAATAAATATTTTAAGTTGTTGTATATTGTTTAGCGGTTTTATCATGCCAAATTAACTAGCGTAATACACTTACTTGCATGTATTTGTTGGACTCTTAATCCTCAAAGACACAAATCAACAACAGTAACAGAATAGAAGAACGACAAAAGGATCGGCACAAAATTTACAAAATCAACGACAATAGTAGAACACGAGAACGACAAAAGAATCGGCAGCAAAAAAAAATATGTGCAAAAAGAAATAGCTTCTAATTTTTAAAATTTCAAGAGATTTTTACTCTCACCACTCTTTTAAATAACTTGAATAATATCTTTCTCTGATGCGAAAAATATGATAATTTGTTTTGTGATTTTTATAAAAAAAACACAAAAAAAACTCATTGGTTTGTTTCAATACCTAAGCCTCTTATTTATAGACTTTACAATTTGAAGCCCAAAATTGTAAAGCCCAAACTATGATAATACCTCGTGACTCATACCATAATCCAGTAAATTGATAAATAAAATTACACTAAATTATTAGTTCAGGATTAAGAGTTGAGATTTGAGCCATATTCTTCATAGTACCCAAATTCAACCCGGTTACCACACATAGGTTCATAACGTCATTTTCACCCATAAGTCCAATTCAGTTAATTACTTAATTTAATTAATTCGATTACTTTTAATTTGGACTACCTTAAGACAATGCATGAATATGTATATTTTAGCATGTCGGTCCATAAATATATTAACAAATATATTCCAACAATCTCCTATTTAGACCGCCACGTGCTATTCAAGAATACATATTCAACACTAATAAGATCCCTGGATCTATTATTAATGGGTAAACGGTACAACTTCATACATAAGTGATAACAATAAAGGATTAAAGACCTTTTTCTCGTAATGTGAACAATACGATGCAATAGTAATCACATTACTATTATCAATCAATTAATTTGGTCAATTATGAAGTGTATCCCAAAAATAATATAGCTTGTAATCGTACATATCTACTTTTAAATGCTTCATACATTTGGAGATCTAATATAGTACATATATCAATAAATATTTCCAAACATATATATTGCAATAAACCTTAATATGCACAATACTCCAATATTATAACATGAGATCCTATTACAAACTCTCGCACTGAAACTAACAATCCTTTAAATCAACTACATCCATACTAATGGTGTGTCCCTGGAAAACCTTAGGCAAAACTGCCTTAGTTAAAGGATCTGCTATCATGGAGTTTGTTATGATGTGCTCCATACTTATCTGACCCATCTAAACTCTTTGTATAACAGAAAATAATTTCATATCTATGTGTTTGGATTTAAAAGAGCTCATGTTGTTGTTAGAGTACTATCACAATGCTTTGTTTTAATTAAACAGTCGGATTCCCCTTGTCCGTACCAGTTCTGAGTTGACTGTTCGACGCCCGGGGAAGGCCCCCGAAGGAGCCGTTCCCAATCCGTCCCCCGGCCGGCACGCAGCGACCCGCTCTCGCCGTGGTAGCAGCTCGAGCAGTCCGCCGACAGCCGACGGGTTCGGGATTGGGACCCCCGTGCCCAGCCCTCAGAGCCAATCCTTTTCCCGAAGTTACGGATCCATTTTGCCGACTTCCCTTGCCTACATTGTTCCATCGACTAGAGGCTGTTCACCTTGGAGACCTGATGCGGTTATGAGTACGACCGGGCGTGGGCGGCACTCGGTCCTCCGGATTTTCAAGGGCCGCCGAGGGCGCACCGGACACCACGCGACGTGCGGTGCTCTTCCAGCCGCTGGACCCTGGAATCGGCTCACTTTCTTTTAACTCTGCGAACCACTCTGGTTGGACCCATGGCCCTCTTTTGTTTCTGGATTGCTGACTCTGAGCATGAGCTGCTGGCTGAGACTGAGCTTTTGCCCTACCATGCCCCTGTTCGGTCTCTCTTGCTTTGTTCCCGGACTGGTTTTGATTTGGAGTTGGTGCCACTGGGGTAGACCTCACCTGCCTGTGCACCCTGGTTTTCTTTGTTTCATCAACATTTATCTGTTTGCCAACCTGATTCAGCAACCCTCCCCATGTCATGACCTTCTTTCTGGTCACTGAATCAGCCAGATTGCCTGGGTTCAAACCTTGCCTTAGGGATGCTATTGCCACCTGTTCGAAGCAATCAGCCAACCCATTTTTGGTGTTCACAAAATGACTTATATATTCTTTCAAGGACTCATTTGGTTCCTGGGCACAATGGATTATTGTGTCTCCATTGCCCTTCAGCTCTTTACTCCCTACGAACTGCCTTCGAAAGGCTACCCAAAACGTATCGAAATCTTTAATACAACCCTGAGGCAGGCTGTTGTACCATTTCAGAGCACTCCCCGTGAATGATTGGGAGAATGCCCTAAAAAGTAGTTTATCATCGTCGTCAAAGTTCATCATGAAATTTTTGAATTGCTCCAGATGGTTGTCCGGATCAGTACTGCCATCGTACTTCTCTATTTTGGTGCTGTCAAACCTCTTGGGGAGGTTTCCGGACAGAATTTTAGAAGATAATGGAGATTGCCTCCAATTCCTTCCACGAGTGAACACAGTATCCTCATTGGGAGTTGTAAAGATACCTGGTTCATCATGGAAGGCAAAGGGATCCATGTGTAATACACAATTTGGTAGCAAACTCTATCGCAAAATGTTATCTTTTCTAACAGACCATCAGCATGTTTTTGCTTGGTGCAATGCTGATGTAACCGGAGTTCCAACAGATGTTATATCACACCAACTATCCATCCAAAGAGATATATCACCTGTTGTACAGAAGAGAAGAGCTTTTTCTAAAGAGAAAGCTGATGTCATAGTTGAAGAGGTTGACCGGCTTACTAAGATGGGGCACATAAAGGAATCCCAGTATCCTTTATGGACAGCCAATCCGGTCATCAACAGCTTTGAGATCGTTCCCCATGTTGAAATGGTAGAAGGGGAACTGATGATGTTTGCACAAGCTGGCCACAGCTGCAAACTCTTCCATAGGAAGAGGGATTCCAGATAACCTAGACGCCATAATACATGACATCAAGGTGAACCAACCGTTGGGGCTTAGCTGTGTCGGGCAGAGCTTGACCAAGTGAAAATAGCGCACTATCTCCGGGTTCCTGAGATAGTGCGCTATTTTCACTTGGTCAAGCTCTGCCCGACACAGCTAAGCCCCAACGGTTGGTTCACCTTGATGTCATGTATTATGGCGTCTAGGTTATCTGGAATCCCTCTTCCTATGGAAGAGTTTGCAGTTTTGGCCAGCTTGTGCAAACATCATCAGTTCCCCTTCTACCATTTCAACATGGGGAACGATCTCAAAGTTGTTGATGACCGGATTGGCTGTCCATAAAGGATACTGGGATTCCTTTATATGCCCCATCTTAGTAAGCCGGTCAACCTCTTCAACTATGACATCAGCTTTCTCTTTAGAAAAAGCTCTTCTCTTCTGTACAACAGGTGATATATCTCTTTGGATGGATAGTTGGTGTGATATAACATCTGTTGGAACTCCGGTTACATCAGCATTGCACCAAGCAAAAACATGCTGTTGATCCCTATTTTTTATTGTTGCGATATAACCTCATGGGACCTTCTATCCCATGTGTAATACACAATTTGGTAGCAAACTTCCACAACCATAATTTCTGGTTCGATACCTCAAAGCACGCAACAAATTCCACTACTATGGTGGATGATACAATAAATGTTTGATTTATATTTTTCTAGGATATTGCACCTTCACCCAATAATAATGTGTTGTATGATGTGCTCTTTAGTGTGTCTACGCATCCACCAAATTCTGAGTCGGAATACCCAATGATCTCAAGTTTATTCGACTCCCCATATGTCAACATATGCCCCTTTGTTCGTTGTAGATACTAGAATACTCTTTTAACTGCCTTTCAGTGATCCATGCATGGGTTATTAACATATCTTCCTAACATATTTACAACAAAGACAATGTCCAGCATAGTACAAACTTGAGCATACATTAAACTCCCAACTTCCAAAGCATAATGGACTATTTTTATTGCTTTAGTCTCAAATTTTGTCTTAGGACATTTACCCAGACTAAGTCTGTCACTCTTTGCTATAGGGGTACTTAGGTGTTTGCAATATGCCAATCCATAACACAGTAAAACACTTTCAATGTATACCTTTTATGATAATCCAAGAATATTACGAGAGCAATCCCAATGTATATGGATTCCTGACACAAAGCTGGCATCACCAAGATCCTTCATATTGAACTTGTCTGATATATATATTTGTAGTAAGTAATAATTTTTATTCTTCGAGACAAGTAATATGTTATCCACATATAATATAATACATATGAAATTACTCTCACATAACTTATGATACACACAGTTCTCAACCGAGTTAATTTCAGAGTCATAAGAGACTATTACATTAATTAATTTGTGGTACCATTGATGTAGGCCTGTTTGAGCCCATAGCTACAAACCAGATCCTTTGAGTTTCTGTCTACAGAATATTCTGGTTGCACCATATAGATCATTTCCTCAATAACACCATTGAGAAAAGTGGTATTAACATCCATCTGATGGAGCTCAAGGCCAAAAGGTGTAACTAATGACATGATTATTCTAAAGGAATCCTTCTTCGATACTTGAGTGGATGTTTATTTAAAATCACTCCATTCATATTTGATGAGTATAGATTTTGCCTTAGAAATTTTTTATAAGAGAATTCTAGAGAGAGAAAGAGTTAGAGAGTTTTTAGAGAGAGAAAGTTTAAGTACAAATGAGTTCAGTAGAAAAAATGTTCAACCCCTTTATTAGGTTAGTCTTTCCCTTTATATAGAGGAGCCAAGACTTAGCCTTAAAGTGAAATATGTTACAAAAAGGACAAATTTCTCTTTAGTCCTTAACAATTATACATAGTCACAAATGTTCTCTAAAACTTACATTATATATAATTTAAGGACTAAACTTACATTATTTACAGTTTAATCCTTAAATTTACATTACTTATAACTTAATCTTTAAAATCCTACTTCCGTATCAATATTGAGTATAAACTTTCGCTACAAGACGCGTTTTATATTTTTCCACATTACCCATGGAATCACATTTGGTTTTGCAAATCCACTTACAACCAATTACCTTTTTTCATTCAGGTAATGGGACAAGATCCCATACTGCATTTTCCTACATTGATTTATACTATTTCTTCATAGCGTCAGTCCACTTTCGAGATTCAAAGCTTGGCATTTCCTATTTTTATGATGAATGATCATCTACAATTCTAATATATGACTCATCATGCTCCCGAAGATACACTATAAATTATAGACCTATAGTAATCTTCTTTTCTTTTGTAGACCTTCTTAAAGACACTATTTCCTCTTGTTTCACTTATTGAGGATGTAAAGTTAGATAATTATGAACGATGTCCTTTTGATATTCTTATACCTGGAGTATATTTGTATCCTGGTTAGGACCCTCAAGTGGAATATTATTGTTAATTTAAGGATTACCATCTTCTAATGGACCAAAATGATTAGCATTAAATCCCAATATTATAATACATGAGTATCCCCGTTAAAACTTTCTTAAATCTCAAAATATTTTTTCTTAAAAATCAACATAAATTCTTTTATTATTCCTCCCAAACTTAACATCCTCGAGAAATTTTTTCGTTCCTGTAAACCTTCTAGAGTGTTCAAAATAATCTATGAAAAATCAATTGATTCTTTATTTTCTAGTTTCTTTTTGCCGAGGTTTGTAAGGCCTTATCTCAGTTGGACAATCCTACAATGCAGATTCTTTAAGTTGGGTTGATGTCCACTCTGTAGATCATATGGATCCTACCAGTAACCATAGTGGGATCCTGCCGGTAATCTTAGCGGGTACTCTATTGATTATGTAAGAGGTATATATGATGGCTTCCCTCTAAAGAGATAGTGGTAGAGATGGTGACTTATCATGCTTATGATTATATATTTTAGTGTTCAGTTCCGACTCTCATATACACTATTCATGCGGGATGAACCCAACATTGTGTATTAAGGAGTATGTCATACTCTTCTAGGTATTTAGCAAAGGGTCTTTGACATTATTCACTCGATCTATCATATCTGCCATAGTACTCACCACCACGGTCAGATCTAACGGTATTAATGCTCTTAACGAGTTATTTTTTAAATTTGTTCCTAAAGGCTTTGAACTTGCCAAAGGCCTAAGACTTTTCATGAAGGAGGTGGAGGTATCTGAAATAATATAGGTAGTTAATGAATGATATAAAGTATTACTTCTTGTTTCATGATTCACGTGGAAACAGTCTACAAATGTTGGTATGTATCAACTTTCAGAATCTTGTTGCTCTATATGCCCCTACCCTTTTGGTTTTGGTTTATGTCCCTTTGATACACTCGACGCATATACCGCAGTCAAAGTTGGTGATGGTAAAAACTCGATTATAGGTAAACACGGGAAAATACTTTAGCTGGTCGATAATAACTGTTTTTGTAAACGGCTGCGAGAGAAATGAGGTGTGTGCTTATATTAATGTATTTGGAAAAATTTCAACCCTTTAAATGATGTTAGTTAGGGTATTTATAGTGTTTTTTCCCGACCCATGTGACGTGTGGGTCAAACCTTATAGTCGGGTAATTCATATGAGCCCCCAAGCCCAATAAATGAGCTATTAGGCACATAACTGAGTCATTGTTCCACTCAAGCTACTATTCATCCACTGTATTTTATTTGGTCTGTCCGAAATGCCCTTCGAATATTATCAATATTAATAGAGATATGCTTCCAGCAATATCATAACTGATCATCTAGCCCCCTTAGCTTTTTCGAAAAACCTTTAGAAGAGCTAACCATATCAAATAATATTTGATCTGTCTTCGAAGTGAATTTGAAGGTTCTACGATCAAATCAAAGTTTGTGACTTTATTATTAGTCTTCCATTGCACGTGTCAGCTTCTAGTTGGATTTACTAGTCATTTTCTTCTAGGGACTTGCAACTATACTTCCAAAATTAAGGGGGTTATAGTTAATAGACTTTAATTATAACCTTTGGTGATTCACTTCCCCTACGTGAAACACTAAAGTAGACTCTTTTATTTGATAAATATCTTTTTTATTGTTTTTATTTCTAGAGTAAGAAAAATTTCCAAATTTTAATTCTAGAGAGAGAAACTTAGAAATCTCATAAGCGTTCATCTCCCACAATATTTCTCAAGATTTTATGTTCACAACAAAAATTTCCTTAATCAAAAGAGGTTGGCTCAACTTCTTTGAGTTAGATAGAGAGAAAAGGGAGGCCATAATCACGGTCGGACTACCTGCCTCTTCTGGTGGATTGATCATTAAAGAGGTATGAGAACCGGACAGGAGTTTATCTTCTTACAAACCAACCACATTTTTCAAGAAAACTTCATCTGCTCCATCTTTAATAAATCTTGAACAACCAGAATAACTAGAAGAACCAAAACAACAAGTTCACCAACGAGAAAAACCAGGTTCAATTAAAAGAAAACCCGTTTCCCAGAATCCAAGTTTGCTAACCATATACTGGATAAACTCGGGTGAACATTTAATGATTCTTTTCACTGTGTATTAATATTAATCCTTACATCGGATAAGTTTAATATTAAATTGTACATCAGATTTGTCTTTCAATGTTTTCCAAGATGTTCTCAGAACACTTGGAAGAAGGTCGAACCAATTTTAAAAAAAATAAATCAATTGGCCACATAAAATTAGGGAACTAGTTTCCACAGTTGTTTCACAACAGCTAACATGGTAAGGGCCCATCTGTAGAAAATAGTGTTTCGTTTTCCGGATAATCTCTGAAGTCTTGTAAACAATTTCTTATTGAAATATTTTTGGGGTTCTCCAAAAATTTCAATTGGATAAAATCAGAGATATGTACTTTGAACAGAGAGGATGAAAATGATATGATTTCCTTTTCAACAGAACCCATATTTATAATTTCGACCAACCAAAATACAGGGGCTCCGCCCCTTGACCCCGCTAATCGTGATATAATCTAACAAGCGTGCACTCCGCACTCTACGACTTGTTTGATAATATATCATGATTAAATTGGTCGACTAGTCGATCCAATTACACTAAAATAAATAACAATCTTCCCCCATTTTAGTGTAATTCATGATCTACTAAACACAATCATATCAAATATCAAATTTATGCATAAATGAAATATCGTAACGATTGAATTTCACATTAGTATATTACACATTCCAAATATTCGAATATCAAGGTATCACTAAGGATTGAACCTTTACTATTCACAATGAATACATGAAGATAATATACACATAAATTTACATTCTCACTTGTTCTTACTTGACACTATATTTTACTAGCCTTGTGTCCTTATCCTTCTTAAGCATATCAAAGCCAAGTCCTAGCTTCTTGAAGCGGCTAAAGTTCATGCTCAAATAGGTAGTTCTTTTCATCTTGCACCTGCATATGCAATTTTTCAAAAGAGCTATTAAGAAGATAATCTTCAACCTTCACAACTTGCAGTTCTGAACACATACCTTGGGATGATATACAAATGTGTTCCAATATCTTGATGTTAAGCTTTCCACATTGAATTCAACACCTAATGTCATATTAGATGGGAATTGGGTATCTCAACATGAGAGATTTCAAATGGACTTTAATCCCATCCCAATAGCCGATTTGTGCACAAGATCTCTATTTAACCCCTTGGTTAAATGATCGGCTAAGTTATATTGAGTTCTCACAAACTCTACTGATATAACATCATGCGTGATACGCTCACGAATCATACTGTGTCTAACACCTAAGTGTCTAGACCTGCCTTTGTAAACTTGTCTATAAACATTGGCCAAGGCAGCCTCACTATCACATCTGATAGATATATGTGATATCGGTTTGGGCCACAACGGAATTTCATACATTAAATTTCGTAGCCACTCAGCTTCTTTACTCGCTGCTGCTAATGCCACAAACTCTGATTCCATTGTTGAATCAGTAATACAAGTTTGTTTCTTAGACGCCCAAGAGATAGCACCTCCCCCAAGTATAAATACCCATCCACTTGTGGAAGAATGATCTTCCATATTGGAAATATAACTCGCGTCTGAATATCCTTCAAGTACAGAAGGAAATCCGGTATAAGTTAAACCATAATTCATGGTTCCTTTCAAATACTTGAATACTCGATGTAAAGCTTGCCAATGATGCGAACTAGGATTGCTAGTATACCTACTAAGTTTTCCAACAGCAAAGGCAATATCCGGCCTAGTGCTAGTCATGGCATACATAAGACACCCGATGGCTCTCGAGTATTCAAGTTGAGATACAGCAATACCTTTATTAGGTAGAAGCTTAAGACTAGGATCTATAGGTGTGCTTACCGGAGAACAATCTTTAAAATTAAATTTATTTAATATCTTCTCAATATAGTGAGATTGAGAAATCGATATACTATTGTTCTTTCGCTTGATTCTTATACCAAGAATCATTTCAGCTTCCCCCAAATCCTTCATCTCAAAGTTAGATGATAAAAAATTCTTCGTTTCATTAACCTGATTTTGGTCAGTACCAAAAATCAACATATCATCCACATATAGACAAATCATAACTCCTTTACCAGAATTATCAAATTTGCTATATACACACTTGTCTACTTGGTTAAGAATAAATCCATTAGACAATATCACATTATCAAATTTTTGATGCCAATCTTTTGGTGCTTGTTTCAAACCATACAAAGACTTTTTCAACTTGCATACCTTGTTTTCACAACCAGGCATCACAAACCCTTCCGGTTGTTTCATATAAATCTCCTCATCCAAATCACCATTCAAGAATGCTGTTTTAACATCCATTTGATGAATTACAAGATTGTATACAGATGCAAGTGCAATCAACAATCTAATAGTGGAAATCCTAGCAACCGGAGCATAAGTATCAAAGAAGTCAATGCCTTCTCTTTGTCTAAATCCCTGGATAACCAATCTAGCTTTATACCTTTCAATAGTACCATCTACTTTCATTTTTCGTTTAAATATCCATCTATTTCCCAATGATTTGCACCCAGGAGGTAAATCAGCCAACTCCCATGTATTATTATGCATGATAGACTCTATTTCATCCTGGATAGCTTCTTTCCAGAATGCAGCATCCCTTGATGCCATAGCATCACTAAAAGTCCTTGGATCATCTTCAATAACAAAACAGTATTGATATTGATAGTCAATCTTATCTCTTGACCCTTCAACTAAATATAGTTGAAAATCAGATCCGTACGACTTAGCTTTTCTGGCTCTAGTACTTCTCCTTGGTTCAGAAGGTCTAGGTACACAATTGGTACCACTTGATATATTTTCAATTTCACTTGAGTTCCTATTCAAAGAGTTTTGAATCAAATATCTAGGTCTAGGTATAGAAGTAAATCTCTCTTCATCAAATATTGCATCTCTTGACTCGATAACTGTGTTCACCGACACATAGTCATTAGATTCTAACACATAGAACCTATATGCAATGGAATGCTCAGCATACCCAATGAAGATACAATCTATACCTCTTTCACCCAAATTTTTCCTTTTAGGTTCAGTGAGTCTTACAACAGCTCTACAACCCCAAACTCTCAGATAATTTAGTGTTTGAGGCTTCTTAAACCAAAGCTCATACGGGGTCATCTTATTCCTTTTTAGTAGGAACACGATTCAATAAATAACAGGCTGTTAACATAGCCTCACCCCAGAATCCTTCACTCAAACCCGAATAGGACAACATGGAATTAACCATTTCTTTCAAAGTCCTATTCTTCCTTTCAGCTATACCATTTTGTTGTGGTGTATAAGGAGCCGTGGTTTGATGAATTATACCCGTAGACTCAAAATATATTGGATCATAATATTCACCTCCTCTATCCGTACGTAGATTTTTAATCAAATCATTCTTATGTAGCTCTACTTCTTCCTTATAGATTTTAAACTTATCAAGAGCTTCATTTTTAGCATGCAACAAATAAATGTAGCAATATCTAGATGCATCATCAATAAAAGTAATAACATACTTTTTATTTCCTAATGAAGGTGTAGCATGGAAATCACATAAATCACTATGTACTAGTTCCAATATTTTGGAAACTCGGTTAACATTATTGAAAGGTTTTCTAGTTATCTTAGTTAACATGCAAGTTTTACATTTTTCATTATTTGCATCAACAGAAGGAATAAGGCTCATTTTAGACATGTCTTTTATTCTTTCATAATGAACATGTCCTAATCTAGCATGCCATAATTCTGCTTTATTTATATTTCTACACACACTAGTAGAAGTCATGCAAACAGAATCATTTTCGAATGAAACATTAATATTTAACATAAACATACCATTACATAAATATCCGAATCCCATAAATACACCATGTTTTGACAAAACATATTTGCCACTTTCGTACACTTGTTTGAAACCACAATTGTTTAAAACAACACCAGACAAAAGATTCTTTCGAATCCCAGGAACATACAATACATTGTTCAATAATATGTACTTTCCAGAAGTAAATAGTAATTTAACATTTCCTAGTCCTTTGATTGGTTCGGTAGCAACATTTCCCATCTTAAGTGAAGGTCCATCTTCAATCGGTTGAAAATTACTAAACCATCGAAGATCTTTACATACATGACTTGTTGCTCCCGAATCAACCCACCAAGCAACATCACCATCCTGCACATAAAATGCTTCAGATATTAGAGATATATAATTTTGACCAGAATTAGAATTCTGAAATAAAATCTGACCTTGTTGCTTTTCAGGATCCTTAGATCCACTTAAACCAGCATTGTGTCCACTTGATCCAGCATTGTTCCCACTTGGACCAACATTATTTTTGCCTTTTACAACTCGACAATCCCTTCTAAAGTGACCAGGTTTGCCACATTTCCAGCATGCTATTTTAGGCTTTTTGCTGTTAAAATTACTGTTTTTGTTGTTTCCTTTAAACTTTCGTTTATTCCCCTTATCTGTATTTCCATTCTTAAAGAATCCGCTGCTTTCAGCCATATTTACAGATGAGTTTCCCACTTGGTTTTTACCCTTGGGATTACTTAATTCATCTTGAGCCCTTAGAGACTCTTCAATCTTAAAATGACTACCAAGTTCGACTAGAGTCATTTCTTCCTTGTTGTGTTTCAGTGTGTGTTTAAAATCCTTCCACAAAGGAGGCAATTTGTCAATAACAGAAGAAACCGAAATACATTCGTCCATTTTCATATTGTGTTGAACAAATTGACCCAGAATTCTTAGTAGTTCATTATACTGTTCCATTACAGGTCTAGAGTCAACCATTTTGTAATTTATAAAATTACTAACCAGGAACTTCCTACTAGAAGCATCTTCTGCCATGTATTTTGATTCTATAGAATCCCATAATTCTTTTGCAGATTCGACATTTTGGTATACATCAAACAAAGTATCAGACATACCGTTTAATATATGGCCTCGGCAAATGTAGTCATCATTCTCTCACTTGCTGCGCCTCCTCGTTTGTTCCAATGTTTCATTCTCAGTGATCTCTGGCCAGGGGGTACTCAAGACATACACAACCTTGAGTGTAGTCAACAGAAAATGCATCTTTTTCTGCTATCGTCTGAAATCATGTCCTTCGAACTTGTCCAACTTAGCGAATTTACTTGTCATCTCCTTCGCAGATTCTCCTCCGTTCGTCATCTCTATCTTCATCAACAAGACCAGAATATTTCAATAAAATGTAGAAAATAGTGTTTCGTTTTCCGGATAATCTCTGAAGTCTTGTAAACAATTTCTTATTGAAATATTTTTAGGGTTCTCCAAAAATTTCAATTGGATAAAATCAGAGATATGTACTTTGAACAGAGAGGATGAAAATGATATGATTTCCTTTTCAACAGAACCCATATTTATAATTTCGACCAACCAAAATACAGGGGCTCCGCCCCTTGACCCCGCTAATCGTGATATAATCTAACAAGCATGCACTCCGCACTCTACGACTTGTTTGATAATATATCATGATTAAATTGGTCGACTAGTCGATCCAATTACACTAAAATAAATAACACCATCTATGGAGAATAAACAACCATAGAGCTCTCCTGAGAATAGTTCACCAGTCCTCTTGAAGCTACTGAAATCTTCAAACAGACTGAGGAAAAATATGGTAAGCTCTATTTACCAGCTAGGAATAAGGCTCATAGTCATCTCGATAAAATCAAGAAGAAGAAGAAGAAGAAGAAAGGTAAAGACTCCTCTTAAGGGCTTCCCGATGCAGGTAGTTCGGGATTGCCAAAAGAGATTGATACTGCATTATTGAAGGTTGTTGTAGTAACAGTAGGTGAGGCTGAAGGGCCATAACATTCTTCAAAAAATAGGAAGAAGTAAAAAGGGCACAAGATGCGCCAAGAAGGTAGTGATAACAGGGAAGAAAATAAGAAGAAAATGTCCATCAGTTCGGAGATGATACTCCGATCTGAGGTCATTCCTCCCATCTTTCTTACTGAAGTCCATACTGAAGTTATTACTGAATAAGGGGTTCATGTTGATCCTTCCTCTCCAGTGTTTTCTACTGCTGACCAACCTCCTATTGAAGGCGAGGTTAACTTGGATGATATAAGGAAATTTTATTTCAGTGAATTTGATAAAGAAGATTTTAAACAAAGCTCCCCCCAATCAACCAACTTAGAAAATGCAGTAACTCACGATGATGACTTTTTTAAAGTATCCGAGGAACATGACATATTAGGCTACGCAATCTTAGGCTACATCAGGCCCATAGTTGACTTGGAAAGACAAGTTAGAGCTCAAAAAAAAGATATCACTTCCTTTCAAACTAACAATCAAAACTTGAAGGTCTCCCTTGTGACCGAACAGAAAAATGTTGACACTTTGGTCAAGAAAATGAGCAACTGAGTGCTGATTTGGAACAAGCTAAGACCGATCGAGAAAAATCACAAACCAGCTACACCAAACTACAAACTACAACTTCCTAGGAAGTTAAAAAATTGAATAAAGCACTGGCCAAGGAAAAGGCTGCCAATGAACAACTCTCCAAAGAGAAGAAGGAATTACAAGATATTCTCAAGAAAATTGATGATGAAATCACCGCTTTGAAGGACACGAGGGCCCAAGATATAGCTGCTACCAAGAATGAATATGTTGAGGGGGTGTTGAAATTCATAAAACAAAGGAAAGAATCTGTTAAAGTCGATATGGTCCTTTTGTTCCACCAAACTTTTCCCAAACGGTCTCTTAGGACACTAAGGCAGTTTATGTCGGATGATAAAGTTACCTTTCATAATTTAGCACAAAGTGACAAATACAACATGACTTCAGATGATTCCAAATATCATGATGAGGTTGAGGATGGCTCATGTTGATGGAAAGAAGAAGGAAAAAGGTAACGTTGAGAAGAAAACCAAAAGGAACGAGCCCTAAGGTTAATTATTATTATTGTAATGGTATTCTGAACCGAAGTCCTTGGACCATGCAAGGAATTTTGGTGTTTTGATATCGGATTTTGAAACTCTAGTTGTACAAGTCCTTGTCGTTTACAAGGCATTCTGTAACGTGAATCGGATTCTTTTATGATCCTACTCGTATTTCATGTTATTTCAACCTTCACTTAGTATTTTTCTTTTGTCTTCTTCTATACTTTCATTAATATCCGAGTATAAAAAATATATTATTTATAGAAAATAAACATTTAATCAGTCTTATATTTATCCGATCCATATACAGATCATTTTTTAAAAGCAACACGTGCTCAATAATCCTTTAATTTATCAGGTGGTTAATCAGTTTTTAACATATCCGATCCACTCAAAAGTAATCCATTTTAGGGAAACAAGTGTTTAATAAGCCTTTAATCCACCAAATGTTTAATGAGTCTTTAATACTTTTGATCCACTCAAAAGTGTTCCATTAAAGGGCTACAAATGTTTAATAAGCCTTTAATCCATCTGGTTTTTAATGGGTCTTTAATGTAGGAAACAGTGTTTGAAGATTTTCGGATAATTCTCTGAAGTCTTGTAAAAATAATTTATAATTGAAATATTTTTGGGGTTCTCCAAAAATATTCAACTGGATAAAATCAGAGATTTCTATTTTCAACAGAACCCATACTTAAAGCAATTCGACCAACAAGATAGGTTTGACAATTAGGGTAGTTAGGGGTAGATAAGATCATATAACTGGATTTGAATTAAAACGGGTGAAATTTGAAATTTGAAATTTGAAATTTGAATAAAACGTTCAAATTTCAAGTTTTGAAATTCTAATGACTTGCAATAATAGTCGATTTCTGCCCCTTGAATTTCGCAAGGGGCTTCGTCCCTTGAAACGTGTTAATCATGATATAATCTAACAAGCATGCACTCCGCACTCTACGAATTGTTTGATAATATATCATGATTATATTGGTCGACTAGTCGATCTAATTACACTAAAATATCTAATCATTAATACCTCTGATCCATTCAAATTAATATTTTTTCAAAAAGAGAGAGCAAAGAATAGTCTATTGATTGATATCTGGGCACCTCATTAAAACTTCCACACGCCACCGATATAGGAAATAATATGCACCCAAATATTTACGTTGAAGTAAAGTAAAGGAAATATTTACAAGATATGATTACTCTAAGTATAACCTGAGATGCTCAATATTCCAAGGATGCTTCAACAAATTGCCTTCTTTATCTTGGAGTTTGTATGTTCCTTGTTTAACTCTTTCACATACGATGTATGGTCCTTTCCATTTCGGAGCTACTTTCTGAACTATGTTTCCTTGGTGTGTGAAATAATTTTCTCAACACTTTGTCTCCAACTTGAAAATCTCTTTTTTTACCTTAGAGGCAAACCTGTTCCTCATCAACCCTTGGTAGTGTGCAGTTCTTAAATGTGACTTCACCCTATTTTCTTCAACCAAATCCAACTGAGCCCTCATAGCTATCTCATTCTCGCTTTCAGAATAATTTTAAACCCTGAAGGAAGGGAGAGTTGCTTCTATAGGCGTAATTGTATTCATCCCATACACTAAAGCAGATGGAGACTCTTGCGCGGTTGTATGTGGAGTAGTTCGCTATGCCTATAGTACTTCTTGTAAGTAACTGGGCCATTTCCTAGCAGATCCTTCTAAATTATTATTTTTAAACTTATAGAATTGTCTGATTCGTTACTTCAAATTCCCCATTGGTTTGGGGATGAAAAGGAGAAGAAAAACAATAATGAATTATTCTAGATGCACAAAAAGTATCCATGTCCTTGTTATCAAACTGAGGTCCATTATCCGTAGTGATGCGTTTATGAATTCTAAATCGGCAGCATATGTTGGAGATAATAAATTTAATGACTGCCTTAAAAGATGTCCCTGACAAAGGTGCAACCTTTATCCATTTGGAGAAGTAATCTATTGCCACAATTATAGTAGGACAACCCCCTGAAGCCATTAGGAGGGGCCCAATCAGATCAAGTCCCCATATATCAAATGATATAGGTTCATATATTGATTCTATGAGGACTGCTGGCACATGGATGACATTTCCATATCTTTGACAATGATCACATCTCTTCACCAAATTTTTAGCATCTGTCATGATGGTATGCCAATAATATCATGCTAGTAAAACTCTTCTAGTTAAAACCTTATAACCACAATGTGCTGACCTTTCTCCATCATGTAATTCAGATAGAACACTATGGGACTCATTTAATCTGAGGCATCGTAGTTGAGGTTTGCTGAAAGACTTATTGTAAAGTACCCCCCTCAAGATCTGGAAACCACGAGCCTTATATTTCACTTTCTTAGCCAAAGCCTTATATGGAGGCAAAAATGCATTAGTAATAAATTCTTGGATTTAGTCCTCTAATCTGTAGAAGGTACATGAGATACGTGAAAATTTTCTCCAACTTCAATTTTACCTTCCGTAATTGCATCTATAGAAGGACATTCTTGCATAAAATCCAGGGATACGCTTTTAAATCCAATGGTGACTTCTCATCTAGGGACATGCTCATATCTGACGCTTTTAAATCCAATGGTGACTTCTTTCAACACTCGTAAATACATTATCAAGTGTTCTTTCCTAGTTTTATATTGCCTTTGAGCCTGATGAATAAGCAATTGGGAATCACTTACTAGTTGGACTTTTTTAGCCCCATATATATAAGCCAACTTTAACCCAGATATGGATGCTACATATTCAGATTCATTGTTGGATGATCTGAAGCCAAAACATATAGCTTGGTACATGATATCACCATAAGGAGAAGTTAAGCAAATTCCAGCTCTGTAGTCCGTCGTACTAGATTCACCATCCGTTTGGACTACCCCTTCTTTTTTAAACTTAGTAACTTTTGCTTCTTCACGAGGCCCTTTAGAGTGGAATTCTACTAAGAAATCATCCCCATCTTAAGATTTGATTGTTGTTCGAGGCACAAAATCAATTTCATAATCTCCAAATTCAACTGGCCACTTAGTCATTCTTCCGACATGTTAACCTTTTGTAGCACATTCTTTAGGGGAAAATAAGTTTGAACTGTGATTGAATGTACTTTCAAATAAGGCCTCATATTTTTAGAAGCTATCACCAATGCTAAAGCTAGATTTTCCAATTTTAAATACCTCTTCTCAGCTTCTAACCAACATTTGCTTATATAGTAAAACGGACGAGGGTAATTAACAACTTCTCGTACTAGTACTGCACTTACAACATACTCCGATATAGACAAGTACATATATAGTCTTTATCCATCAATAGGTTTGGAAAGTGTCTTGGGTGAAGACAAGTAACTTTTAATTTCAAGAAAAGCTTGATCGCAGTTAGGAGACCAATTGGAATCTTTTGCATTTCTCAAGACTTGGAAAAATTAAACACATTTGTCTGATGATCTTGAAATAAACCGATTTAAGGCTGCTAATCTTCTAATTAACCTCTGTATTTATTTAGTATCCCGAGGTGGATCCATAGCCAACAATTCATTCAATTGGTTCGGGTCATCTTGAATTCCTTTATCACTTATTATATAGCCTAAAAATTTACCTGATTGGACACAAATGTTGCATCTCTCCGGGTTTAATTTCAGATTGATGGCCTATAAGTTGGAAAAAGTTTTATGGAGATCAGAGATATGATCCTCCTCTTTTCTAAGACTCTTAAACATCATATCATCAATATAGACTTCCATATTTCTTTTGATTTGATTAACAAAGGCCTTATTCACCAACCATGGGTAAGTGGCCCCTGCATTATTTAACCCAAAAGGAATAACCTTGTAACAATGAAGCCCTCTATTAGTGATGAATATGGTATGATCTTGATCATCATGATTCATTTGTATTTGATCATACCCAGAGAAAGCATCAATGAAAGATAATAACTTATTCCCTGATATAGAGTCCATAAACTGATCTATCTGGGGTGCTGGGAAAAGATCTTTAGGGAAAGCTCTATTGAGGTTTGTGAAGTCAATACACATAAGTCATTTTCCATTATATTTATTAACCAAAATAAGATTAGCTTTCCAAAGGGGGTATTGCGAATCTTTTATATGCCTCATCTTGACCAACCGATCTACTTCTTGAACAATTGCTTCAGATTTTTCTTTTGAAAAAAATCTTCTTCTTTGCACCAATGGCCCAACATCAGATCAGACAGATAGTTTGTGAATAATCACCGTAAATGATACTCTATTTACATCCTCATTACACCATGAAAACATGTGTAAATTATTAGATGGAAAGGATAACAATTTTTCTTTTACCTTTAAAGTTCGTCTAGATCTGACATAGATACTTTTACCTTTGGCCAAGTAATAAATCTCTACTTCTTCCACTGGGAGTACTGCACTAGGAGCCTCGTTTGGATCATCTATATTGTTTTGGTCAACAGAAGGCTCCACTGAATGCTATCATTTTTTAATATTTACTGCTTCTAGTGATTTCGAAGCAAGAGCTGAGACATAACATTCGCGGGGTATCTTTTGGCTACTTTAGACGACACCTATTTTCCCTCTTACAACATACTTTAGGAATTAATGGAAAGTAGAAGCTACTCTATTTATAATAGATAACTAAGACCTACCATATATAGCATTGTAAGATGTCAGACAATCAACTATCACAAATAAAAAATTTACCAACTTCTTGAATCGCCTTTTGCCCAATAAAACCTCTTCTTCAAATTCCCCAATTACATCAGTTGAACTTCCAGTAAACCCCACTATGGTCCCGTCCGAACACTGGATAACTGAGGTATTCGTCATTTGATTGTAAGCTGATAGGAATAATATGTTTGCCGAACTGCCGGTATCAATTAAAATCCTTCGTATATTATTTCCTCCAATAGATGCTTCTATTACTACAAAATCTTCATGTGGCCAGACAATGTCTCTTAAATCATCTTTATCAAAGACAATGAATGGGAAAGGCTTTGATGTGTATATATTTTTCCCTATATCTCAGTTGTTAGGCTATTGACATGCCTTTTCCTTGAAAAACTTGATGGTGCCGTCATAGTATCTCCCCCAAAAATAGTAAGAGAATTAAAAAAGTTACGCAGTTCAGATACTGTAGAAGTATTCCCTGTTATCACTCCAACTTGATTCTGATCCAGATCAGGATCTAGATATTTTGAATCCATATTAAATATTTCAATAATTACCATAACATATTCTTGTTTATATGCTCCTATACTTTATCTTTGGTCGGTTGGTGATATAGCTTGGACTGTATTTGCATTAGATTGGGTGTTGACTAGCCTATTCCCCCCTTGTTATTTTTAAACAAAAGCTGATAACTTCCTTCTATCAATTAAGTTTTTCACTTCTTGTTATAGTGCAATGCAGGCTTGGGTATCATGACCCACATCATTGTGGTATTTACAAAACCGAGTGTTTCGAGTCTCTCTTGGAGATTGAATTGTTATTGGTCTCCTAAAGTGCACAAAATTCTTTGTTTTATCATATATGGTAGCCACACTCTCTCCTAGATCATCAAACTATTCAGGTTAAACCCATGGACCTCTCTTGGGTTTAAATGGTTGGGATTGAACTGATTGACTCTGTTTCGACCGATGTGACCTTTTTCTGGAATCTTTAGGCCTGTAATTAAGTGTGGCATTAGATTGAATACTAGCTTGTGGGATTTATGCTATTATAGCAGACTTATTTTAGAGTGGTACTCTAGATCTCATATCTTCCACCGTACTTTGTTTTTCGACCTGATTTAATACCCCACCCCAAGTCATGGCCTTTTTTGAGTTACTGAATCAGCTAGTTCACCCGGATTTAAACCTTGCCTTAGTGAAGTAATTTCCACTTGTACAAAAGAATCAGTCAACCCATTCTTCGTATTCACAAAGCGGCTGATATATTCTTTCAAAGATTCATTCGATTCTTGGGAACAATGGATGATAGGGTAACCATTCCCTTTAAGCTCTTTACTCCCCACAAACTGTCCCCGAAATGTCATCCAGAACATATCAAAGTTCTTTATTGACCCCTGTGGCAAACTATTATACAATTTTAAATCACTTCCTTTGAAAGTTTCTGAGAATGCCCGACATAAATGTTTATCATCATTATCAAAATTCATCATAAAATTCCTGAATTTCTCAAGATGATTATCAAGGTCTTTACTCATATCATATTTCTCCATGTCAAACCTCATGAGGATATGCGCGGATAATATTTTTAAAGATATGGGTGATTGCCTCCAATTATGGCTACGGTTAAAGACTGTATCTCATCAAGAGTGGAAAATATACTTGGTTCGGATTGGATAACAAACTGATCACTTAGTAGATGATTAATACAGTGATATGCCGATCCCTTTATTTTTCCTTGATACTTATTCTTGTTTATCTTTCCCTTCTTATCTATCTTCCTCGAATGTTTTTTAGTTAACCTTATTTTCTTTTTCTGACGATCCTGCTCACTACTAGATGATGAAGTCCCATCAAAGTCAGAAGAAGTAGCGGAACTATCAGAAGATTCTGATGTACTATTTACTTGTTTGCCCCGATATGTATCTTAGAAGTAGTTTGAACTTTTGGGGACTGATCATTCTCCCCTTGTTTGTTATTATCTCGAGAATCATCTATAGATACTTCTCCTACATTAGATTTTTCTTTCAATGATACTTCAGTCTGTCTTTGGGCCCCTCAAAACTTCTATTTTAGCCCTCAACTGATCACGTTCCTCCTGCATAAAAAACCTTTCCTCAGTATTATGATTGATATGAGACATTGTAGTATGTTCATTTTTTATCTTATTGTTTTATTTTCATGAGGCAACACCTGCTGTATGTTGAGATCCATATCTCAAGGATTTTCGAACTTCGTATTATTGGTAAGGTTTTGATTAGAGCTATTCGGGTACCTCTAGCTCCCACTGTGCTTGCCAATTTGGTGATGGTAAAAACTCGATTATGGGTAAAAATGGGAAAAGACTTTAGATGGTTGATATTAACTGTTTTTGTAAAGGGTTGTGAGAGAAAAGAGGTGTGTGCTTATATTAAATGTCTTTGGAAAAAAGTTCAACTCTCTTTTGATGATGTTGGTTGGGGTATTTATAGTATTTTTCCCCGACCCAGGGGTCATGTGGGTCTAACCTTATATTCGGGTTATTCATATGAGCCCGAAAGTCCAATAAAGGAGCTATTAGGCACATAGCTGAGTCATTGTTCCACTCAAGCTACTGTTCATCCACTATATTTTATTTGGTCTGTCAGAAATTCCCTTCGGATATTCTCAGTATTACTGGAGATATGCTTCCAGCAATATCCTAACTGATCAAACGTAATCAAAGGGACCCAATAAATCTCCATCCTAACTTTGGATATGTGACCTAAACGCTTGTGCCGCGGTTTAGAGGATCTTTCAGATTTAGTAAAGTTGTTTGTTATATGTTGTGTAGTCATAAAAATATGACAATTATCAATAATATATAATAAATAAAATTATCAACTTTCATTGAACTTTCATTCCGTACAATCACTTTATTCAAAGAGAATGTAAAAAACTGACAATAAATAAAACATGTTATGTTTTAAATGTAAATAACATATATTAAAACATGACAAGATCTCCCGTCTGTAGTGAAAATGGATCTTTCATCCTCACGTAACATCCTGCTCTTTGACGTACCTTGCGAAGAAATATAGACATGAGATGTTGCACCCGAATCAACCCATCAAGTATTCATTTTCACATAAATAATATTACTTTCTAAAAGAATCAAAGATGTGAGATTACATTTGCTTAATATGTAAGGCTAACGTTTCTCGCAATCATTTTTCAGATGTCATTTTTTTGTAAAAAAAACTATTGTTGATTCCTCATACTTTTCTTCTTTACTGGACCTTGACCTGACCCTTTGTCACCTGCCTTTCACTTAGGCTCTTCCCTCTTTAGAGATGTTATCACATTAACCTTAACGCTTCCCATTTAAGTCTTTCCTCATCTTGTGCAACATGGAAAATCAACTCATTGATATTCCACTTTTGTCACATGCAGTTATAGATGGACTGTGAATACTTAAACTGGTCCGGAAAAGACTGAAATATGAACCCGATTATGCATTCCTCATGAAAGTCTACCCTAATTACCTTTAAATTTTGGCCAATCGTAGACATTCCAAGAATATGCTCACATATTTTACCTTTCCCAGTGTACTTATTGGTAGAGAGCTCGTTTATAAGACCTTGTATCTCTACGTTTTTGTTCATATCAAATATTTTCTCGACCTCTGCAAAAAAAACGTGACAGTGGTAAAATTCTTCGGGATGACCCCCGAAGTGCTACTGGTATTACCTGTAACAAGAGACCCATGCATAGTTTATTTAAATTCTCCAACTTTTCATCTTTCTTAGATTCCCCCGATATACTTTCCAGATTAAGGGTAGATGGTTTGGGATGAGTTAATGCCTAGTCGTAGTCATGTACAGACAAATATAGTAGCATATCTTCTTTCTATAGTGGAAAGTCCAAACAATCTAACATGGGTGGATGATAGCCCAATAGATTGTAACTAATGGTTATTAAAAATAGAATAAATTACACACAAACCATATTTAAAAACTTGACATATAACTTGACATAAAATACCACGATAATAGATACCATAGGGCAAATCGTAATAACATGCATTTTATGAATTTGAGAAAAAAATACCATGATTATTATATTAATTTCCTAAGTACTAGTGAAACCCTCTACATGACTGATTTTACTTACTTAAGTCAAAATAACCTTAAATTAATTTTCATAAGTACCGGTTAAACCTTATGGAAAGCCAATTTTACCTACTTAAAATTAAATATTATGCATGCATGAAGTTAATTTTCTTAAGTTCAATGAAACCTTCCGGAGGGCCAACCTCACATACTTAGAATTAAAAACAACATAAGGACTATTTGCAGTGATTTTCTCCAGTTCATGATTAATTTAAACCAAAACGGTAACCTTCTAGAAGACCAATAATATTTAAATTTAAAGTAAGCCTCGAACTTTTCGAAACATAGGATCCTTAAGAGGATTAATTTAACCTTACGGATGGCTGATTAAATTAATTCCTTAGTTTCATCTACTGGTCTATGAAACATTAGTCATGTATCAACCATATAAAATTTCAAGCATATAAAATTTAATTCATAAATAAACATACAACAATTAGCATGTCAAGCATATCATATTTGTGAAATAAATAACTTAATACATTTTAAATTAATTAAACAATTACTTTTTAAAAAATATTTTGTTTCTCGATTTTTAAAATAAAATAAAATTACGACATACTACTGCTATCATTAGGCGATCCGCCCAACCAACAACAACAGTTGTTGTTGCCACTAGAACGTGCCCAACAACTACAACAATCGATGTTGGGTGATGCTCAACCTGCAGCTGCCTGGGTGTGCCCAACCTACAACTATTGATGTAGGTCTTTGGCACCCAGCAACTACAACAACAACAACTGATGTCACTGAGTATTTTCCCAGCCATCAGTTGTGGCTACTATCACTGAGCGTTTGCTTAGCCACCAGTGCCCTATGTTATCATCAACAACAATAGGTTTACAAATCCTGGTAGGTCACGATGTTCACCATAGTCATGCCTTAACCACCTCAATCAGCACATAAACCCAACAATTTCGATTCTTTACAGGAAAACAATACATGATACATATACATGTTGTTCGATTATTCTAATAATCACAAAATGGTTTTACTTGCTCTGATACCAATTGAAGAATCATCTTTCAAAATGCGGAAAATATAATAGCCATTTTGTGATTTATTATAGAATAAACAAAAATAAGAGCAAGGAAAATTCACTAGTTTGTCTGTTGTTTTGCATTATCATGTTCATGCTTTAATCCTCAGCAAGTCTATGATATTCAAGGATAACTGTTGAAGAACCGAAAGAGAAAAATGGGCGAATTCTTCCAATCATTTGTAGTAACGACTATCGACTGATTTAGGTTTAGGATGAAGAAATTCCGAAACCTAAGCCTCTTATTTATAGACATTATAACGTGAATTCCAAAGTTATAAAACGCAACCTGTTGATATTACCTCGTGATCGGGGACCCAATTTACCTCGTCATCTTCTTCGCAGTGCCTAAATTCAACCCGATTACCACACTAGGTTCATATCGTATTTTTCACTCATAAGTCCAATTCAATTCATTACTTAATTTAATTAAATCAGTTATTTTTTATTTTGATTACCTTAAAAAATAGCTGAATAAGTATATTTTGGTATGTTGCTCCAAATTATTATTGGTCTATAAATATATTAAATAAATATATTTTAACACGATTTTCTTCTTTAAGTACAAAAAATATATCATAATATAATTATTCTTTAATCATCTAAAATTGATTTTTTTCTTGTATGAGTTTACAAATATTTTTTATAAAAGTCTATCAAGCATATGAGTTCATGAGTTATTAGCTCAACAACCATTTCATTCTGATCGCATTGGTTTATTTTGATTTTGTTGGACTCTTCACGTTTTTCTTTTACTAATAGGAAAAATATGTTGTTCAATGAGTTATCTTATTTCTTCATAAACCTAAATTGAAGTGTTAGATTATCATGCATTTTTATGTATATTATAATGAATTTTTTTATTAGGATTAACTGTTTTAAACTCCATTGTGGATTTGGTAGGTTGTAAAATACATCTTTTCCGTATTCACATTGTATATAAGGGTTTAAGTAAGCAATAATATAGAGTATTCTCGTTGTATAGAAGGGTTTAAGTAAGAAATAATATATACATGATTGTTTGGTTACCGAGAAAATGCAAAGACAATCTAAAGATAGTTTTATGTTTTAACCATTTTGTTTTATTTGTTAATCGAATCCAACTTTACTATCAATGATGAAATGATAAAATCTTCTTTTTTATTTATTTATGACCAATGCTGTTATTTGTTGCAATTGTTTTCATGAAATTTGTATAGGTTTAATTGTTTAATTTACATTGATTATTCTAAGGATAAGAACTTGGAATTAATGTAACTCGATATAAAAATTAGCCAAATATTTGTTACTCATAATACATTTATAAATTTTGTGTAATTGTAAAAAATATTTTAAAAAAAAATTGTTTTATTAATTTACAAGAATATTAAGAAGCAAAGAAAACTAAGGTTATATTGGCTT
This sequence comes from Limnanthes douglasii subsp. nivea, assembly GCA_036936605.1. NCBI lineage: Eukaryota > Viridiplantae > Streptophyta > Magnoliopsida > Brassicales > Limnanthaceae > Limnanthes > Limnanthes douglasii. The sequence goes on from JAUPFV010000001.1 coordinate 262,850,883, forward strand.
ATAACAAGAATAAAATATTCATTTTAATCTTAAGAAAGAAAACTAAGGTAATATTGGATCTGTGAAAAAATTGGCTCTTCTAATTTAGTGTTTGTTTAGTATGTTTAATATATAAAAAATAATAATAAAGTAGATTTTGTTTTTACTTTATTTATTTATATATTATTGATGATGATATAAGAGTTGGAGAATGATAAAACACTACAAACATTTATGTAATTATAATATATATATATATATATAATAAGAGTTTATTAGATTTTTAACCTATGGTTACTAGCTGTGACGGAAAAAATTCAAAAAAGATCATCAACGAAACTATTTTTATTCATCTTCAAAAATACTATATGGTGTCGCATGATTTAATAATGTTTGGTCTCTCAACTTAATTATGCTTGGTCTCGCATGATTTAATAATGTTTGGTCTCTTAAATTTATTATGCTTGGTCTCACATGTTTTTTTTGGTCCCGCATGATTGATTATGTATGGTTTTGTATGTTTTTATTATACTTGGTGTCACATATTTTTTTTATACTTGGTCTCACATGTTTATGTATGCGTGGTGTCATATGTTTTTTATGGCTGATCTTGCATGTTTGGTTATGCATGGTATTTCATGTTACCGGTGAAAAAAATATAAAAAAATATATCATTTATAGATCTAGTTTTGTTCATCTTACAAAAACAAATCCGATGATACTTTCAAAAAAACATTATGAGCTCTGACTTGAAAGATACAAACCTTTTTTTAAAGTAAAACAAAAAACTTTACTTCAAGAATGAGAAGTGGTTAGATGGCTGGTGATGAAGTATGGGTATTTGAGATATTATTTTAAAAATTAAGTATTGAATAAGAGCTAATTACACAAAATAAATATTATGTAAGCAATAATGAGACTCCTATTATAGGCGGAAAGTGGGAAATTTGAAGGGAAATTCGAATGAGAATAATCTTCAAAAAGTCATATAGGTAGTATTCTTGATCTTTTAGCCTGAGTTACCTATCCCCAGCGAGGTGAATTCATCGTCCCTCTTATTGCATCTGGATGTTTGTCATTGGATATGGATGACATAATGGATGAACAACCAACCAAACATCAACAATAATATAATGGCATCAAATCATCTTCTATATCTCTGGCTAGAGAAAGATAAAACAGAATTGTGTTTGATAAATAATTTCCATCCTTGTATCAACATAAAAACTCTCAGAGCCACATCACAATAAGAAATATTTTGAAAATGATAAAAAAGAAGTTATTACAAATGAAAATACCCTACTGGAACCAAAAACCTATGCTGAAATGTTCAAGCCAACAAACTGTTCTACAGTGTTTTCTCATGTTAAAATCTAAGAAAAACAAGATCACGTTTCTATGTAGTTCACTATGCAAGACAAAAAAAACTTGTGAATGGAACAAAATTCACACTCATTAGAAAGTATTCAACAGGTATGCCAAAACTCAATATACTGAAACAATTCTAGAATGCCAGAAATTTTGCAGGTGAATTCAATGTCTCCATTTATGACTCAAAGCATGCCTTGATTGAATTTTCTTTTAAGGTTGATATATGTACATTATGGCTTCGTAATGTCTGGATCATGGGAGAGTTTTCTATGCGGTTATTCAAATGAATTCCATCCTTTAATCCTTAAAAATAATGCCCAATCACCCCATTATGGATAAAGATCGCTAATATATCTCTACAATATGGATATCATGCACTATATCACCTCCTCAATTGGTAAGCCTTTTAAGGTTTGGACGCCTGAAAAAAAAGTGTTATGTATAATGCATGCTATGCATGGGTGGAACTTGACCTTACAAAGAAATTTCAATATCATGTTTAGGTTGGTTTCAGAAACAATTATGAATGTTGGTTTGATAAAAGGTACAAGGATCTCCCTAATTACTGTCCACTTTTTCATCACATGGGTCACTCACAAGACAAATGTAAGAAAGCTCAAACTAAAACCCAGTTGAATAATAATGGTAAATAATATCACATATAACATTATGGAGACTAACATAACTCAAAAAGCTCAACGAAAAATGAATTCGATTATTGTTAAATTTTAGCAAGACAGAATCAAAGATAATCATAAGGAAACTACTAACCAGTAAAGAGATCATCTCAAAAGGTCAATTTCACCATCAACATGAATAAACTTAACTCGAAACTAGAATAACTTCTAAATATTTAAAAAGGGATAGTTTTTCAAACAATATAAAAAATACCTATAAAAAAAGGCAGAAGCACTTTTGAATAAGTAGAGGTTATTGAGGCAATGCAAACACTTGAATATGGTTATACTTTATCTTCCTCAATCGACTATAAAAACCTAGCAACTGAAATTCATACTTTACACCAGCAAAATAGTGGAAGCTTTCCTCCCGCTCCCTTTCTCAATAAAAGAGAAGTAAACAGAGAATTTAGAAAGTGTTATACAAGAAACTTAAGAAAGCTAAAAGCAGATGAGAAGGGAAACCTGGTAATTAAGTATCTGTTTGGGACTAACAAATCTTCAAACCATACTCAAAATTTTATTAAGCTCCTCAACTAGAATATCAATGTTATTGTAAACAAATGATCTCTTTGAAGATTGAAATCTATCATTTACAAAGAGAATATTAAGCTTCTTGCAATCCAAGAGCCCCTCATTAGGATGAATCACCTGGAAAACATAGCAATCAAGTTAGGCTTTAAAAATTACATTGGGAATACTACAAATACGATTTGGCTTCTATGGAATGAAGAGTTCGAGGTTAACATTGTTTTGGATCATCAAAATTTTATCAATGCTAATATTAGTCATATAATGTTCTTAATTACTACTCTATATGCTAAATGTCAAAGGAAGAAAAAAGCTGAATGGAACACCCTCAGATCAATATCATCAACAACCAAAGAATAGCTAGTTATGAGTAACTTTAATAAAATAACCTCATATGATCAATAATTTGGGTGTACCTCTTTCTGTCTTAATAGTAATGAAGATTTAATGATGTTATTAGTGACTATTTTCTCGAGGATGTTGGCTACTCTAAAACTAAGTTTATATGGACTAACAAAACTAAATGGAAGCGTTTAGATCAGGTGCTATAGAACTTAGTTGGTTTGATTATTTTAACAATACAAAGGTTATTCATATGGCCACAACATGCTCTAATTATACCCTTCTTTGCATTACAATTTCGTAAGATAAAAACTTCTTTAAACGGGGTTTTAAATTCTTGAACATGTGGGCATTAGACCATAGTTTTTTTAATGATTTAGAAGATAAAAGGAACAATAATATTATTGGCTACCTTATATATGTATTCTAGAATACGCTTAAGAGATTGACAAAAGATCTTCAAGCTTAGAATATATAATGTTTTGGAAATGTTTTTGACAAAATGCTGGAAGCAAATGATCTGTAAAAAATATGGAAATTAAGCTGCAGGAATATGATAGTATGGAAAACATAATCAACTTATCTAAAGCTAATACCTTGTATTTTCAAGCCTTAACTTATGAAGAATCCTATTGGAACCAGAAAAGTATGGGACGAAAATACGAAAATCTACCATAGTTTTGTCAAAAATAAAAGGAAAAGAAACTGCATTCTAAGCATTAAAGATGGTATGGATTGGATTACAAATAATCGTCAATTTGGCATATCTGCTGAAGCTTACTTCAAAAATATATGAACTAATTTACCCTTCCCTAACAAAGTGAAATGATCAAGAGAAAGAATGATAACATATTTAGATGTATTCCTAATCTAATTACAGAAGAGGATAATAACTTACTTATAATTATTCCTTCTGAAGATGAAATTTACTCTATCATTAAGAGACTCAACTCCAATAGCATTGCTGGCATGGATGGTTTCAACAAATTCTTCTATATTACTTGTTGGTAAATAAAAAAAATCTGTGAAGCTATGGTTCCTTTCATTCAGGGTCAGAACATCCCTCGTGCTATATTGTCCACTAGAATATGTCTCATCCCAAAATCTTGCAACCCTATAATATGGAAATAGTACATTCCAATCAGCTTGTGTACGCTAATGAACATAATAATGTCTGAAATCCTTAACAATAGGGTGGTAAATCTTATCCCTAAAATTATTACTAATGTCCAGGGTGCTTGTGTTTCTAACAGGTATATTCAAGAGAATATTCTCATTGCTAAGGAACTAATTTATGACTTAAAATGAAAGACTAAAGATTGAAACATCCTGATAAAAGTGGACATGTCCAAGGCTTTTGATAGGATGTCTCACAGTTTCTTCTCCAAAGTTCTGCAAGTTTTTGGTTTTTGTCCCAGTTTCTTAAACATAATTAATAAGATGATTAGACATATGTTTGTCTCCATCCTCATTAATGGAGATCCTAAGGGTTATTTCAGGACCAAAAAGAGGCATTAGACAAGGGGATCCCTTGTCCTCTAGTCTCTTTACTATTGCAAAAGAAGTTTTTGTCAGAGGTCTTAGGTTTTTATCTGAAAACAACAAGTCTATGAAGTTTTCCATGATGAGCAGTATAACAATTCTTTGTTTAGCCTTTGTTGATGACATATTTATATTTACCAATGGCCTGAAATCTTGTTTAACAAACCTTGGTAACTTCCTACAGAAGTATAAAAAAAATCATGGTCAAAAAATTAACAAAGAGAAGACAAAGATCATTACACATTTAAACCCCCCTCTTACCAAAATATCTACAAGAGTTAACTTTTCTGGTTTTAGTAACAACTTCCTTGCTACATCCTACTTAGGTGTAACCCTTAACACCAACAACAAAAATAGCAACTTTGACCCTTTGTTAAACAAGATAAGAAACAAGATAAATAATGAGAATGTAAACATGTATCTTATAAAGGTAGGTTTACATTAATCAACTCTATCTTAGTTTCAAAAAAATTCACTTGTTCATCTAAGGTTTGTAACCCCTATAATGAAGATGGTTTAAATGTTAGATACATATTAGAAATTCAAGATACACTATCCGGCAAGATATGGATCAGATTCAGGGAAATGAAATCTATGGGCTAACTATCTTCATAACATCTACTATAAAGGTCTGCATCCCTTTCATGTCAATATTAAATTAAAGACTCCAAACTTGGAACATATTAGCTAAGATAAAATCTAAAGGTGAAGCTAATATAAGGTGGAACCTCAGTAGAGGTGATATTGACTCCTTGCTGGAAAATTGGTACACAAAAAATCCTCTAATTATGCTTGATGACAGTTGTGACAATAACTGGTATATGCCTGTTAAGGTTCACATTTTCTGGGACAATAATTCATGGAACCTTAACAACTTTATTGGCCCTTTTTATGCTAATAAAATAAACCAAATTCAAAGGCATTTTATTAAAAATAAGAATGATGATACAATATTATGGCTTCTTTTTAAAGATGGTTCCTTCAACACACAAAAACATGGAACCACCTTAGATCCAAGCACAACACCTCTAACCTATATAGAAAACTATGGAATAAAATTACTCATATGAAATTCTCTTTTTTGAATTGGAGAATCCTTTATAATTGGTTATCTGTTGATTTTATAGTTCAGAAAAGCACACATTTATGGCTTCCAAGTGCCAATTCTGCAACAACTCAAAATCCTATAATCATTATTTGTGGCTTGCAACTATTCTTGGCATATACGGGCTTACTTTTCTGCTATGTTCAAGGTCAATATTGGAAAAAACATGACTATAGTAGACATGACTAGAACCTGGTTTTGGTCTTCTAAACAAGAAATTCATGTTCCTTTGATTTTTCCCCTTGTTATATGTTGGGCCATATGGCAAGGGAGATACAAAGCTAAGTTCTAAGGCATTACTAACTCTTCTATCTCTACTATCAACTACATAAAACACATATTAACAAGCATTGATCAATCAAATCTGCTTAAGAAAATCCAATTGTATGAAGATGAAGTCGTTGTAATTAAACTACAATGCAATAACTACTTAAAAAACAAAAGCTTACCCTCCTCGGATGGTCTCTTCCTCCGAAGAATTTAGTGGAGGTGTTATCATCACAGACAACAAGGGAGATATTATTCATAGCTTTGGTAATTTTTGTGACAAGCTCACTCCAATAATGGCTAAAGTCAGAGCCTTACTTTATGGTCTTCAAATCTGTAAGAACAAAAATCTGAATAATACAGACATAAAAGTTGAAAATCTTGATTCTAGTGGAAAATATCCTTGACCTCTTGAGCCAATCTTAACATGTTGTAGATGCATAATTCATCCATCTATGAAAATTGTGCACATATTAAGATAAAGTTGCCGACTGACTAGCTAAGTGGACCTTAAAGTGCAAGATGAAAATGAATTTCACTAACCATGAAGCCCCCTTTCAGCTGATTGCAATAACTTTGCTTGAAAGTATAGCCCTTTCAGCTGATTGCAATAACTTTGCTTGAAAGTATTGGCTTGGGTTATGTAAGGATAGCTTCCTAGCTCCTCTCTAAACTTCATTTTCATCAATTGAATATAATCCAAAGATGTTCTCACTAATCTTCTCAATGCCTCTTATACCTTTTATGGAAATTTCTCGCATACTTGAGGCTTCTTATTTTCTTATAGGAAATTTTTTATAAAAAACAATCAATTGAAAAGCGAATTAGCAATTAGGGTTGAAACTGAACCCGTTCTCTGCTATTTTTCAGACGATCTTCGATTGAGAGTTGCCTTAAACTTTTGTAATCATTGCGAAGTTTGGATAGTAGCTCTATAAAATGAAATTTTTTATACGGAAACTTTTAAGTTGGACGCTCTGAATAATGGCGCCTCATTTTTGGCATTGTACCCATTACTTTCGTTTTTGTCATGGAAAGAAATAAGCAATAATGAAAATTTAAATGCTAAATGACAGTAATGGAGACATTTCTACTAAAAAAACATTAAGAAAAAAAGTCGGTATGTTCATACATGCGTTCAATATTTATAGCAAATGAAAAAACAAATTCGAATATCAAAATTCTCTAGCGGATTAATTAATCTGTTAGTCTTAATACGACGTAGTATAATAATAAGAAAAATCTCTAACTCGGATAACACCTTTTTTTTTTCCTTTTTCAAATTTTTTCTGGAGAAAATTAATTAAAATTTATTTTAGTATTTACACTTAAAGAAATAAATTCATTAATGGAATTTATCTATTTATATGGGCAAATAATTAACTGTACAACTCAATTTCCCACCTATTTAGATGATAAATTTTGATGGAAATATACAGCATAGAAACCTTATCTCAACTATGGAACACCTCTAGCATCGTACTATAATGAAGCTTGGTCATTTTATTTCATAAAAAGTGACGACTTGTTTTACTATACCTGAATTTTATTTTATTTTGCCTTTTAAGACTTGTTAAACCGATGACAGTATCTTATATAGCAAATTAGAACACTAAAAAGAAGTGATATAAAACACCCAGTCTTTTAATACATAATAGCTTAACCATGTTCAGCTTGATAGCCTGAATCAATTTAAACCCGAATCAACAAAACTCATATCATAAGCAAACGATAAATCATAACCCAATTTATTGAAAACTGTAACAAATCACAAAGAACCAGTATGATTGTACTTGGGACAATAGTCTATTTCAAGTTGCCATTAACAGTATCTTCTTCAGATTTGAGAAGAAAAGTATTGATCATGCATCTTTCTTCTCTGATGACAAGTACCTATAATAGGATAGAATACAATAGAGCTTTCTTTAACTTCAGTTTCAACTTTCAAGAAAGAATTTGACATTATAGGTATCCGCCCGAAACAAAAGAATATAGCCGTTTGCCAACGGTAAAATGTAGTTAAAATTTGAGTTCCGGATACAAAATGCATTTCTAGGACTTCAGAGAAGTAGAAATATAGCGTTAAGAGTGAACTGACCACCAATTGAAATTTAAAATTTTGGATTGTAAGATAATTCCAGGGCTCTTGATGAAATATGTAGGATATACAACCCATTAAAACTTTGGTTTTAAACGAAAAAAACAAGCAATTTGAAGACTTCCAATGAAATCGGATATTGTTTTGAAAGAAATCCGAACTTTTTTATTTTTACATAATAAAGTAATGTCATCTTCTGAATCGGCGGTAGACCGTCTAACCAGAATTTGAGAAACTTGTTAGGCATAGACAGACAGTGAAAGCCATTTTCACTTTGATGATAGTGTCTTGCCAAAAGAACTATGAGACTTGATTCTTGGCCATATTGACATTATCTCAGTACTTTATTAGATGACACATGAATAAGAAGTTTGATCCAGTCTATTTATCACAACATCTTTTTCAAGAGAAATGCAAGAGAAAACTTTAGTAAAAATGAGAGGAATTTGAATTTATGAGTTGCTCATATTTTCATTTAGTTTTAGTGACGTACCCTTGACCCTTGGCCCAGCGCGAAAGATTATAGAGCTGTACACTTTCATTCGAAGCATGGCATGCAAGAAGTAGATAGTTACGTGGCTGTACCATCCATGCGAATCTCATGAACAACGCGGAATAAACGCACATTGCTGCACCATCAAAATCAAAGGGTGTGAAGTATACCCGCCTAGTTACAGCGAAGGACAGAGATAAAACCTAAAAGAGCAAGGCTATAACCAAACGAAAAAAAATACTATTTTTCATCATGTAAACATTGATTTTTAATTATAAACAAGTTCGGTCATCAATAAAAAACACTTTTAAACCTTGAATCTCAAATGCCAAGTAATTTATTTGATAAAATACATACTTTAGATAACTAAAATAAAATTTAGGGGTGACCAAACTTCATACAATCATGCAGATCATAGCTGTGCCCAACATAAAATTCACTTAAAAATGTGATCTTGTTCTTAACCTGAAGTCATGTTTCCTGAAATCATTTCCGGGGGTTTCTTCGTGTCCACTAAACCCTGTTATTACGTTCACCAAAATACAAAATAAATAAAAAAATCATTTAAAGGCTCTAACAGTAAAGGCGTCTACAAGATATTGTAACACTCCAGAGAAGGAAATCATACAGCAATAACGAAACCCCAGTTAGCAATAGGTCCCCAAAAATGAGTTGTTTTAGGGCCAACTGGACTGTTCAAGAAAGTTGTGAACTTTGACGCCATATCTTGTCAATCTCACTCGAACTCCACTGCAAAAGTTGTCACCAATTGTCAAATCATTCTACCTGTTAAAAATTAGACTCCATGGAGCTCGAAAACAATTGCGGAAAACAGAAGATATAAGAACACTACTTGAAAATCCCATCATCTATTAGGCCCCAAAAATCCTAACTCAGCACTCAAAATGATCCGAGCATCATGTCAAGTTCTGACAATCCTAACCTCAATAATCCAAATTAATATAGCCAGTATAGCCAGTTCAAAACAATAAAGTACCCAAAACTCCAATTAGTAACTTCATCCACATACAGAAAAACCCTAAATCGGCACAATCAATTGTGTTAGCTAACCAATCATCAAATCAAACACAATGAACAAACCCTAACAAGCATAATTTCGCACAGGTAACTAGATAATCGAAGTCAATTCAAAACATAAACAAATTGAACATTATCACAATCATAGTAATAACAATAAAAATGGGATTCGATTTCTCCAGATCAACACAGTAATAGGAATTACGTATATGTAATAGGTTCTACATACAGTACCTTATCGGGTTTCGGATTGTCTAACGAGGAGGAGACTTTGAGTTGGTGAATCGAATCGGTAGGAGACGACAAATGGATTTGCTGTTTCGATTATGTTCTTAGAGAATAATCATGTGTAGTCGTGCTTACTATGAGCATGCCTATCTAACCAATCGAGTTGATTATATATCATTCGTTATTTAATTAAAAGTAATAATAAAACAGCTATTTTAAATTATAATTATAAAATTTAAAATGGATTATTTTGTATAGTTTTATTTACTTATTATTATTATTATTATTATTATTATTATTATTATTATTATTATTATTATTATTATTATTATTATTAAACAAGCTAGAATTATATATTTTTAGGTGGTATAAGGTAACAAAATATTGTTTTATTTAGAATATGAGTTAAGTCTGAAATGGAAACTGAAAATTGATAAAGGTAGAAATTATTGATTTTATAGAATCCGGTTATTAAATGACCGAAGACCGATAATTGGACCGAATCAACATTTAGGTTCACGCAAGAGGTCTAAATCTTAAAGGTCATTCAGTCACATTAAAAAAAAACCTGAAGTCAAGCGTATTTATAATTATCAATCTATATTTGAAAAAAAATAGTTATTATAGATAAGAAATTTGGATATAAGTTAAATTTTATCTCTCTATAAATATTGTTTAATTTTCATAATATTTATTATTATTTTATATAAATATTTTAAAAAATCAAAACTTATTCTTACGAAGTTACCATTTTTTTAAAATTTATATTCTTATAACATTTTTTTAAAATTTTATCTTATACAAACACATAATGTTTATATTCATAACTTTTTTTAAATTAAATAAAAATAAAACTTAAAATAATTATAACAAGATCTTCCTAACTTCTAAAATTAGAAAAAAAAAAAACAAAGAATCAACAACATCGGATAACATCATCCAAACTACGAATAATCCATTTTCATTTTGTTTTAAGTCTTATATTTATTAAACATCACATCCTTGATTCAAATAAAAAAGTTGCCCCCAATGGGGTAGCCGAGTTGGTTGAGTATGACATTCTTATGACCAAAAGGTCATGAGTTCGAGTCCCTCTACATACACTTTCTCGGCTGAGCCTGTCACTTTATGTGGTTACCTTCTGGCGTTGGTTTGCAGGCTATCGCGTCAGACTGAGGGTTTACCCTGTGCGCACTCATTGCACTCTGAGTAGCGGCTGCGGGTTCCCTTTTTAAAAATAAAAATAAAAAAGTTAAGTACGAAAAACTGGATTATGTATATGCGATTTTTAACATGCTTTTGAAATTGGTGATTTTAGAAAACGCAATTGATTTCGAAAGCATGTTTTCGGAATGAGATTTATTTTAGAAAAATAACTAACGGATATAGGATTTTGAATAGGTTTCAAAATTTTTAAATTATTTATTTATTTTATCAACACTTTGTGTATTAATAATATAAAAATTTGAAATTGTTTCCAAATCTGAAATAAATCCGTATGTTGGTATTGTTTCGGAGAATATTATATATCCCTCTCTGAATTACATATTTACCATATATGTGCATCAGACGAAACCAAACTTACGACGTGAGTAAAGAGTGTCGATATGAGTAAAGAGTGTCGATAGAGATTTGAAATATTCATTAATGAAAATAGGTTTGTTTGTGAGCCTGGATGACAATGCGTGTCTTGTACAATCTGGTCCGATCTGATCCGGTCAGATTTAATCTGCTCTCATCATAATACAGGTTGGATACGGATTTAAAAATTATAAACTGTAAACAGATCGGATCGAGTTCAAAATTTTAATTCAGCCTCTTCATCCTGAAAATTATAAAATATGAATAAAAATAATATATTATAAAGAAAATAAAAATAATATATTATAGTTAAAATAAAAATAATTGCTCTTACAACATCTTAACGAAACAAGATGTGCGAAAGTTTAAATATACAATAAATATAGATTAGATGAGTATTTTTTTCGTATTTATATAAATTTTATGGTAAATTAGATGGTTTTAAATATTTTTACAATATTTTTGTATTATATAAATTTAGTTATTATGTTTATTGTTTAGTTTTTTAATGTTTTGTATTTTATTTTTTATCGGTGTTCATATATTTTTACATGTTTTTAAGGCATATTTTATATTTTCGTTTTTAATGAAAATACCTTATTATATATAATACAAAAATAATATATATATATATATATATATATATATATATATATAATATTAAAGTTGATGTTCATTCGTCGGGTCAGGTTGACCCGCGAACATGAACAGACGAAATTCAGTTTGAAAAAATTAGTTCTGGAACGGATCGGGGCGGGTTCGGGTTCAAGTGTAAAAGAAACAGGTTCAGACAGGCCGAGACGAATCCGGACCGTGGACGGTTGGAATCCGCTCTGTGGATGGCCCATTGTCATCCTACTTGTGAGTTATTTGGAAAGTTTAGAGCAAACCAAAGACATATAATGTGAAGAGAAGAAATTCAAGCACAAAAAAATTCTATTTTTTGCACTTATAGGTCATCTTATCGACAATGGGCTATGGTATTTAATAATTGAATGCGAAAGACATAATCATGCATTATCTGAATATTTGGAATGATGTCCTCAAGAAAGAAAATATACTACAACTAAAGAAGATTTGGTGAATCAATTATGGTGATGTTCTTTGGAATATTTTACTCGCATTAAATGAGCTTAAATCTCATAGCGTGACTAATACGCGATATATTTATAATGCTAGACAAAAACATCGTACATTGGAAAAATACGGTCAACCACAAATTCACTATTTATTGGATAAGATGAAGGAGAAAAATTACATTTATGGAAATGAACCAAAAATGATGGGTCTCGAATAATTACCAAATTATTTTTTCACATCCGAAATCTATCGATCTTCTAAGGACATTTCATGAGGTCTTTATTATGGATAGTACATATAAGACAACGAGATACAATATGTCATTGTTAGAGATTGGTGATGTTACGTCAACTAACATCATATTTGGGGTTACATTTGTTTTTTTTAGTCACGAAAGAGTTGACAACTACACATGGATAATAGATCGTTTGTGATTAGTCATGGAGTAAAACCATTGTATTTTAACTAAAATTATGGTGACTCGTATAAAATTGGCATTAAAAATTGATATTATATTTCTAAAAACGACACATATGGTATGTAGATGCACATAGAAAAATAATTGTAAGATAGACCACAAAAAATTTCACAAACAAAATTATATTTCATCGATTTTAAAAATCTTGGCATACGATTGTTTATTCAGATACCATAAGCAAGTTAGAATCAAACATAAAGTGGATAAAAGAAGAATACAATGCACACTGGAACCCTCGATTAGGCTCAAACATGGCTCAAACTTCATTATGGTAAAAAATTTCTTTATGTTTACATTGACAAGCTCAAACATTTTAGCAATAACATAATGAATCGATAAGCCTCACTAATTATAATTTAATGTAATTATTATATTATTTGTTCTTTTAAAATAAATGTTTAATGTAACAAATGTTATGGCGGAAGGTGTGCATGCCTTCTTCAAATGTCACATTGTGATAGGCTTGCTTATATTTAATTCATTTTTGGAAAGAGTAAATTATTTACTTGAGATGCAACACACAAATATAAAAGCATTGTTCAAAAAAAGTACTTTAATCTCTCAATTTGAGTATGATGCTTCGATATTCGAGGTTATAGATATTCCGGGTCAGAATTCTCCTTGAAACTTTTGAAAGTGCAATATGAAAAAGCTAGAAAAAATAGAAAGTGATAAAACATAATGTTGGTGTGTTATTAGAAGCATGTATGCTTTGACTTGCGCATGTAAGATTAGTTTACTAGTAATGAAATATTGTATATTCGATGCAAGTATGGTCGAAAATAGGTGGAAAATGTTGAAATTATTAAAGCACGAAAAATATAGCAAAGATAATTTTGTCGAGGAGGAAATAACGACGATCAGTTTTCTAATTCGTGGTTTTGATTGAAATCGTAGACTACTTATCATAAGAAAAAATTGTGAAGCAATTGAACCTATAAAAATTGAAGTCATTCCACTTGTTGAGAAAGTGAAGACTAAAGGTAAAGATAGTAAATGTGCTAACAACAATTCAACAAAGAGGAATTTATCAGAATTTGAACATGTATAGCTAGTTCATAATGCAAAAAAATCATTGTACCTAAGTCATATTTTCCCGACTGCAATTTAAAGCATCGTTAGATCATTAACTACTCAAACAAAATTTATACAAAAGGTTCTAAAGATTTCTAAGATTCATAAGATTTCTAAGATTCTTAATATTCTCATGCTTCCAACAATGAAATACTTAGTGATACATCATTTTTTTGCATTATCTTCCTAATTATTTATGCCCATTCATATTTGATTATAAGAACGTATGTTTGGATGGTCATTGTGGTTGTAGAACTGTCACATACATAATTTATTATGATGAAAACGTACAGGCTCATGTGAGGACCGCACTAAAAGAAGATATTATCAAATTTACCTTTGTATAACATATTTTATGGTAGCCGTGAAAGGGTTGATATTGAAATATGCAGTCTAGATTGTTTTGTCTTAATTTCCCTTTGTAAAAAATGGATGGCGATTCCAGACATATGTTACGTGATTGCTAATGCATTTGAATACATCGTATATACAATTTCTGACAACATTACTAGTATTTTTCTACCACTAATAGATATTCTTCCATCCACCTTACTGAATAAAAGAGAGTGGTATCGCTCACGTACACGACAATCATTATATCAATGTAAGTAAAAGTTATGTTGTTTTAACGTATTAGAGTTTATATTTTATTTCATACTTGTATATAAACTGTGTTTTATAAGAGGTTACCATATTTCCAAGTGGAGCATTATTGTTATTTTAACCAACATATTTCCAAACGCCGTGAGTACCTATCAGTCAAGTACAAACGGTCCATCCAATTCGTCCAATGCCTACCCTTAAGCGCATAACGGTGATTTTCCCTTGTTGAAAGACTAGTTCTACGATCAATGGGAGAATTCGACTTATATTGGACCTAACTGAATGGCCGCATAACTCAGTCCAGGTGGTATGCTTCGCTGACGAACATTAGGCGAATAGGGTTGCGATACAACCCTACTGTATGCTCCGGGAACACTGCACGAACATCTTCGTAAGGTCAGAAAATCACCTGCAAATAAACAAAAACACATATAAACATGTAATAAGTAAACCCACATATTAATCGATGACGTAAACAAACAAACTTATATTCGTCTCTGCTTGCGCAGTGAGGATGTCACGGTAGTACGGGCTCCCATGAATAAGTGCTCCGATAAGCTTTCTAGGCAACCACGCCAACATCTTCAGATCGGTTGGGCTGTAGCCGAGATTCAGCGGCGCCTGGAAGACAGGGAAGTGGTCATACACCCAACACTCTAACAACACCGAAAAGCCAACTAAGCTCTTCAAGGAGTGCTTTGAAATACCTCCCAAGCTCTTGTACAACCATACTAATGCGTAAGTACCCAATGCGTACTCATGAAGTTTCTCCAAGTTTTCGAGATGATGGAGAAAATCGCATTGTATGTTCTTTTGGTTAGTGGATGTGAAGATCGTACATCCGAGGAAGAACACGATGTATGCTCGAGCGGCTTGTTTCTTCATCTCCGTAGTAAGCGCGACGTTGGAATCCAAATATACATCCCTGGAAAACGTCTCCATTAATCATCGAAGGTCGAACCCACTCCCTTCATGCGCCTCCATATCCCCTTGCACGGTTTGTGTCGAAACTCCCAACAACGAGGCATATCGTGCACATGTCTCATCTATCAACTCGGTCCTAAAAGCGTCGATAATTCTCCCCTCGAGCGAGAGGCCGGTAATCACATACACTTTGTCCAGCGTGATGGTTATCTCGCTGAACGAGAACTGGAAGGTGTTGGTCTGCTGGTGCAACCTCTCAATGAACACCTCGTCCAACTGTGGGTGTGAGTTGAATTTCGGTAGGTGGCGCATAAGTGGCCAGAACAAAGTCCATTCGAATATAACCTTTACCCCTAGCTGTTTGCTAAATCCCATTGACCGAGTAGCCCGTATTTCGATTGGACCGTGATGCCGGAATAGGAATGAAACAAACAAACAAACATGGATATACCGTAAAAAAAATTAGTTCAAGTAATAACATAAATAATTAAGTCCAAAATTCAAAAACTTACATCGTCCATGAATGTGAAGTAGGCCTCGTGCTGCATGTAGTCCGGGAACTAGATATATATAGTAATTCTCTAAGAAAAGGTCCCTCCATTCCTCTGGATCAGTTGGACGGTCTTGGCTACGGACCTCTCGTGGAGGTGAGGTGATGACTCAGGGACATCCGCCTCTTCCTCCTCCTCGGAGTCTATAAACCCACGTCGTTGGCTATGGACCTCCCGCAGAGGAGATGACTGTAATACGCGCTCTCTTGTGGCATAATATTTTTTTATGCCTCAGGGAACGTTCCATATACACCGTGTGATCCCTGCGTTCGGCCCGATTTCCCTTCGGCCGACTACCACTACCACTACCATCACTTTTTTGGGTAAACGGACTTCTTCTCGTTCACGCCTTGGTAGTTTCTTTCCTCTCTCCTTCTCGGATCTAGGTACCTCGTTCATGGGAAAATAAAACATAATTTAAATGTCGTGTCACCTAATACCATATAATCAACTAGGTCCCCGCTGGGTGAGCCTGGGTAGCACCGACATGAACAAATGCTTAATGCAACAAAATCAGCATGATCCCCGTCGGGGCTGCCTAGGCTAATCCGGCGGAGATCAAGAACATTCTGGGAAAACAATGGTTCCCCGTCGATTACCATGTTCTCACCCGTGGGGATAAGAACACATTCGAGAAAACACCTAAAATAACTCGATCCCAACTCCAACCCAACCTAAAAATATCTATTCAACAGTAAATCAAGCCTTCTAACATCAATATAGAACTTCCAACACCAAAATGAACATACATTTGCCTATTCTAACACCATAAATAGCGATTCTACAAAAACATTAAAAAAAACTAAATATAACTAAAAACAAGTAATTAAAATAGATTCTTACTCTTTCACCTTGCCCATTTGTTGTTGTTTGTTCGATTGAGTCTTCAAGAGTGGTTGAAGAATAGTTTTTGGTTAGCCGAAAATCTTAATTTTGTGATTTTGAATTTTTGAAGTTTGAAGAAGGAGGGAAGAGAAAAAGGATGGAGTTTGGGTTGTTGTTTGGTTTTGAAGATGATTATAGTTTAGGTTTAGAGCTTAATAAATTAATCCCAAGTGTTTTGGATATAATTTTGTGATGGTTAAAATTAATAAGATGTACTTAAAAATAGGACCGTTTATCGTAACAAGACCGGTTTTGGCCAAAACCTTCTAAAAATCAATGAAAGATCAATGTGGGAGGATACCTTCGATGACCTTTCTAGTTTCCCTTACACCTAACTTTAGGAAAAAAATAAGACAGATATTAAACAGTTGTTTATAAAAATATTTACAACGTGATATATACTCGTGAAGCTAAATCATGAATTCCTATTCTAATCCTAGCTAATGATCAATGGTTTAGATTATTTAATTAAATAAATAATTGGAAAGACTAGACCACAACTCAAACTTCTATTTACCCAGCCAGGCGCCAGCCTCCACACTTAAGTTCTGATACCAAAGTCACCTGCCCATTCTCACACCTCACACTGCTCAGGGTGTAGCAACCCTACAGCCAGAGTTCTCCCATGTTGTATCGAATTCCCCAGCTCTCTCAACCCACCAAATGCAATATTTTCAATATATTTCACCACGAAGGTTACCCCGTGAGATTTCAGGCTGCCCTTGAGATTTCCTATGCAGCTTTCTTATAATCCATCCAAGTTCCGCATCAGAAATTGATGTGTTTTCAAAGATAGGAAGCATTTCTCGCTTGTTTGGCCGTATAAACTTCCTATGACCAACATACGCTCTGTGACCCTGATCCAAAATTACGACAGAAACAATGCATTAGTAATTTTCCAATTAATTAGTCTTAACTTGCATGACAAGTAAACAATACCTGCATAGCTCGGTCCATGTTTCCACCATGCGAAGGTAAAACTACGTCGCTACTCAATGAAACGATATAATCAATTGCAACAAGAGCAGATGATTTATTAGTATACGGATAAAGTTCGCCTTTATGCGCTAGTATTTCCTTCGTAATCAAGTTTGGAAATTCAGCTGCGAGTTTTTGGAGGGCGTGAATGCCACCAAATGGCTCGCCTCCAGCTATATACACGCGTGGACTACTCTTAGCTCCTAAAGCCTTCAACAACCTGCGCAAATCAACTCTAGAACTCAAAACTCTATCCTTGATTTGATTATTTCCTAAAGTCTGAACCTTTTGATCATATCAACTAACAAGTTCAACTTTTGACCTGAAACTAATGTAAAGTTGCATTCTTTACACTATTTGGACTGCTTCAAACACACATAAATTTGAAATATTGTACAATGTACTATAATTAGCTGTAATTTGTACAATCAGAGTATTCTGCATACAGCTCTACCATTTAATACGAAATCCACCAATCAACCAATCAAAATAGGCAATAAAAGTTTGACCTAAAAACTCTATCTTCTTTCGTTCACCTTTTAACTTGAATAAATGCAACATTTTCCATATATTTCACCACTGAGTTACCCCGGAAATTCTGAAGTAAAAACATTACTGCTGGTTAAATGCGACCAAAGTTCAACATCCCACGTCCATTAAACATGGAAATGCAGAGACTGTCGCAGTCCGATCTCCCTTTTAATCCGTATTGCATCACCTGGCAACATCAATGTTCATGGTATCGCTGACATGGTCTTTTTCGGAGCCACTGCATTTCTGTCCACTCTTAACACCTCAGTGCCGAAACCAGACCGACACCACAACACCAGCTGCCGACCTGTTGTGAGGCCAATAAAACTCTTCTGAATTATAACCAGAAGATCTGCCCCCTTCTGAATTAAAACTTTCATAGTTTTATATAAATGGATTACAAAATTATACCATTTGGCTCATAATCTCCACTTCACTTGGCTATAAGAATGGATACTCCATTCTATTTATAGCTATAGCATAACCCACCAATGCGTGATTACCAAGTCAATCCATTACAAAACTGATTCTTGCTTTTCCTTTTTTTCTTCTTTCCTTCTTCATCTAAGAAAAAAGTCATTTTTATATCAACCATTTGTACAAAACTAAAAACTTTTTTAATATATATGATCATTGTCTTTGTACAAAACGAACTATGGTGGTTTTTCGGTGTTTCATCTTCGTTTTTCTTTTCTCTTCATCATTTATTCATGGTTATTCTGGTAAGTAATGTCTGTTTTTACTAAAGTTTTAATTTTTCTCGTTTGGTCTCAGAAAATTCAATAATATGAAATATCTAATTTTTATTGCAGAAAATAAATTCACCCCAATTTGTCAGCTTAAAAAACCACCAGTTTTACCCTTGAATCCTGATGAAAGAAAAATTAAGAGATCTGATTTTCCTCAAGAGTTTCTATTTGGAGTTGGTACTTCTGCTCTTCAGGTAAAATTTAAGAAATTTAACTTTTTTTTTGTTAATTCAAAATTAGGCAATGTGATTAAGTATTCTTTTTTCTTAATGTAGTTACATATATATAGTAGTGATGGGTGCAGATTGAAGGATCAGCCTCTTCTGAAGGGAGAGGACCCAGTGTTTGGGATCATTTCATCATAAACAACCAAGGTTCTTTTAAATTTTTTATATTTTTTTATGTTTCTAAAGTTTATATAGAATTCAAATTGGTTCATGTTTTGACAGACCCTCGTTTTGACAAAAGCAGCATAAACAACGCTATTGATTCATACAGGCGTTACAAGGTTAGTAAAAACTATAATGTTTTTATATGTGTGTATATATATATTTTATAAAATTTATACTATATGACAGGAAGATGTGGATCATTTAAAGGATCTTGGTGTAAATGCTTATAGATTTTCCATCTCTTGGACTAGGATTTTACCTAGTAAGTTTAAACGAATTCATAATTTCTTTCCATTAATGAATGTTTTAAATTTAGTAAAACTATTTTTAAAATTTTAATTTTATTGATTAATTTAGATGGAACACTAGATGGTGGACTGAACCAAGAGGGTATTGATCACTACAATAAACTCATCAATGGGTTGATTCATAATGGTAAAAATATATATTTACTATTTTCTTCTAAATTTTTAACAATATAATTTACCCATTTGTTTATTTTTTGTTAATGTTTATTGTTCTGTGAACTTATTATGTAGGCATAACCCCTTTTGTGACATTACTCCACTTTGATTGGCCACAAACTCTACAAGAAAAGTATAATGGTGTCATAAACCGGTCATTTGTGTAAGTAATGTTTAATTTTTTTTAAAAAAAAAATAAAAAGAAAAAAATCTAAATTTGTTGTGTTTGAATCAATTCAGGGAAGATTTCAAGGCATACAGCGATATATGTTTTGATAGATTTGGCGATAGAGTTAAGCATTGGGTGACGATTAACGAGCCACTAGTAGTTGCCAAGTTTGGATATGACCTTGGTCTGGCTCCGCCGAGGAGGTGCTCCAACCGAATAATGTGTCCTGATGGAGGCGACTCGGCTGTTGAACCTTATCTCGTTACCCATGTCATTTTGCTTGCTCATGCTGCTGTTGTTCGCCACTACAAAAATAAATATCAGGTCAGGTCAGGTCAGCTGTTGTACGAGTACAAAGACAATTTAGGAACCACCTTGAGTAACTAAGTTTTAGGACCGGTCAGTCTATATTTCTTTTTCTAACTTTTATAGGACTAAATATGTAACTAACAACTAAAATAGTATAACACCAAAAATCGCACAGTGCAGTGGATTAGCGCATCTTGTTCGGACACGGTCTCGGTCTGGATCAGACTAACCCGACCAGCAATCAAATTGGTCCGATGTGATCTTTGGACCAGGCTCATTTACGGTCTGGTCCATCCGATAACTTACTGGTCCAGGCTCAGAAAATTCCAACCTCATACCAAACCGGACTGGTAACAGCCCTATCTTCACTTTTTAGTAGTTCATCTAGGGAAAATATTTGTTATAAAATTTAGAATACCTTTATGTAGCCCTGATTCTTTTAGGGTTATAATAAACTTGCCTGACACGTTACATGATGTGTAATAAAAGGTAGAAGTAGTCGTTGTTTATGTCGCAAGTAGTGAAGTAACAGCGAAACTAAACTTGATTGTCTTGATCTCGGATATATATGTTGAATGCGAAATGTTGGTTCCAAATTTTGCTACATCACTTTGTTATACAATCATACAATATATACTGAATAATAATCCAACAACCAATTAAAGTCATTTTGTACGATAATCGGCATTTAGGCAAAGCAAAAAGGAGAAATCGGTATAAGCCTTGTTGGAGAACACTACGAGCCGTATTCAAATTCATCAGAAGACAAAGCAGCAAGCCGAAGAGCAATGGATTTCACTTTAGGATGGTTAGTTGTACTTTTACTTGAGGTTAAATTGCAAAAACATTCGAACACCGAAAATCAGCTAGAAACTACATCAGGTTTTATACGATGTTTGAAGTTTTTATATATTAACAGGTTTATGGAACCATTAGTGTATGGAGATTACCCGAAAAGCATGAGACAGTTGGTGAGAAAAAGATTACCAAGATTCACTCAAGAAGAGAAAAATATGTTAAAAGGAGCTTTCGACTTTATCGGTATTAATTATTACACATCAACGTATACTAAAAGCGTATCTTTCGATCCAAAAGTCCCTCCATCTAGCTACATGACAGACTCCTATGTCGAACGCGTAGGTAAAGTTGTCAAAAGTATTTTTGTATCCAAATATTGAACTTAAGAAACTCTTTTGCCAAGGTTTATCAACTTCTTTACTTGTCACAGGTGATAGAGATGGTAAAGTTATCGGTCCACGGGTAAGAATTTTATTGAAATCATCTCTTAAACTTGTATGAAAAAAATATAAATTTGAAAAGTTGATCAATATATATTCTTTGATGTAAGCATGAATTTGCTTGTAGGCCGAAGGAGGGATGTCTCTCTATATCTACCCAAAAGGCTTACTGAAAGTTTTGGAATTCGTTAACGCTTACTACCATAGCCCTACTATCTACATAACCGAAAACGGTATGTTTCATAAGTGATTGTATAGTTTAACTATAAACTTTTGCTTCTAATATGGTGTAGAAGGCTTTATGGACAAAGCAACACTAATGTTTCTGTTCAATTCGTCTTAGGAGTGACGGAGACACGAAATGACTCTCGTCCTCTTAATGTTGCTCTTAAAGATCAACACAGGATTAATTTTATTCTGTCACATCTACACAAGATCAAATTGGCAATCGAGTAAGTAGTCTATAGCAAAAAACGATTTTGATTATTATATAAATGAAGGGTCATTTACCATTTTTCATGATTTGATGAAATTGTAGGAAGGGTGTAAAAGTGAAAGGATATATGCATTGGAGCGCGATCGATAACGTAGAATGGGCACAAGGCTACAATGTTCGATTTGGTTTATACTTTTGTGATTATAAGAACAACTTCAAGCGCATCGCTAAGGACTCGGCTAAATGGTATCGGGATTTCATCGCTGGCAATTCTGATCAACCTAACCACTATACTTTTTTGTAAAATCAGTCCACAACATATACTACCAGAATAGTTATAAAAAATGCTAGGAAATGAATACTGCATACAATAGTGTACTCACATTTTAAACTGTGTAATATTCTACTGTATCCAAAACAAGAGTAAGTTCTTGACATGGAGTTGTGTGGGGTTTTTATTTTGACCACATGATTTTCTCAAATATAATAGAGGTGACAAGAATTGGGTTATGGATCAAGCCGAACTTTGTAGTGACTGACAGTAGATCTGCATTGCGGACCTATATGTTTGTCTGAGCCCAAATCTGTTTTGATTCTACAGTATTTAATGAACTCGGTTGACCAGATCAGAATTGATATTAATATTTTCTACTACAATTTTATCTTCTACTTTTATTATCTGATCCGGGACTATCCCATCCAAATTATCTCACTGATCGATTACTTTCCAGTATCCGGATTTGATCGGTTTGTCCGAGAGTCCATATCGAGATAAGGCCGCATTTCAATTTGGAAGATATTGTTTTTACCAAACACAGATTTTGGAAATGGAATTTTTACTCGCGAGCTAATCCAAACAGATCTTTTATAGGAACAGGAACAGGAATTGTGTAAGAGATAGTTGTCAACTTGTCATTATGGTTGCCAACTAGTACAGAATCATTGTCTTATGTACATAGCTTCAAATGCCAGAGGAGCTAACTCCGATTAAAAGAATCTGGCGCCGCTTTTACACATGCAATCTGGAACTGGAAAAGCAATCACATCTTGATATCTCTTATTACTTCTTACTTCAGGCTGCCCTTGAGATTTCCTATGCAACTTTCTTATAATCCGTCCAAATTCCGCATCAGAAATGGATGTGTTTTCAAAGATAGGAAGCATTTCTCGTTTGTTTGGACGTATAAACTTCCTATGACCAACATACGCTCTGTGACCCTGATCCAAAATTACGACAGAAACAATGCATTAGTAATTTTCGAATTAATAACTCTTAACTTGCACGATAAGTAAAAAATACCTGCATAGCTCGGCCCATGTTTCCACCATGCGAAGGTAAAAATACGTCGCTGCTCAATGAAACGATATAATCAATTGCAGCAAGAGCAGATGATTTATTAGTATACGGATAAAGTTCGCCTTTATGCGCTAGTATTTCCTTAGTAATCAAGTTTGGAAATTCAGCTGCCAGTTTTTGGAGTGCGTGAATGCCACCGAATGGCTCGCCTCCAGCTATATATACACGTGCACTACTTTTAGCTCCTAAAGCCTTCAACAACCTGCGCAAATCAACTCTAGAACTCAAAAATCTATCCTTGATTTGATTATTTCCCAAAGTCTGAACCTTTTAATCATATCAACTAACAAATTCAACTTTTGACCTGAAACCTATGTAAAGTTGCATTCTTTACACTATTTGCAGGACGTGTTTGGATCCGAACATTAGTCTTTACAACATCCTACCTTCCCATTTCAAAGCCACTGAGGGGACAAAGGCCAGCAAGTCTACGTTGTGAGTAAGTCATGTTCAATCTTCCGGTGAGATATTCCGGATGAGATTCGCGAACATTTGCGATGATTCTGTCGTATTCAGTCCCTAATCCGGTGAGACATCCGGTTCTAATCCACACATCCATCTCTAGACGAAGATGGAGAGCGATGTAAGGTCCTTCAATCCACATTCTCCTAGCCAGTTGGTTCCCAAGTTTCTGAATCGGGGTAGCAAATCTTAATGCATGAAAAGCAACCTGTAATTTTTACGTGCAAAATTACAAATACAAGATAAAACGCCGCCGCATTAATCTCAAACGTTGAAAATTAGCATTAGTAACCGTAACCTTGCATCGTAGTTTCTGTAGATCAGGTGGTAGATTACTCGATAGCTTAGAATCCAACCCTTTTAGTACAATAAGGCCTTCTTCACTTAGCTGCATATAGATTTGTAGGAAAAAACAAGCTTAAAAACAGATAAAGAACCTTTTTTTCAAGAGAATCTTTTCTGTTTACCTGTTTGAAGAATCTAGCACGGATCCATACAGGAGAAACATCGTGCGGAATCTGATTTTCTATGGACTGATGCGACATCAAATGTGTTGATGGTAGTGTAGAAACAATTCGTACATCAGCTTGTAATGTTCTTTTAAAGTGTTCCACATCAAAAATATCTGAAAACTCACTGCATTGTAACAAAACACAGCATATCAACAAGGAAACCTTACTACTATAGTATAAAATGGCTAAGAACCTTATTAGTCACCGGAATTGGTATGTTATTTTTATATCAAAACGGTCACAAACAAAATGATCACATATCCAAAACGACCTGATCAATTCTAATGACAACCAAGGGTCGTAGCCGTATAAAATCGTAAACTTTGTTGATAGAGTCTGATCAAGTACTAAATTTATAGTCCGAACACAAACTAACAAAATCGATTCCTCCGAAAAAATATAAAATTTAGTGTTACCTCTCGTCTCCCCAGATACGGTTAACCTGTAAAATGGGTACAACTAAAGCTGCTTCAAGAATCCGGGCAAAAACAACAGCATCAACGATTTGGTTCTTTTGCTGATTTAAACCGCCCGATACAACTACTACCAAGAATCTTTTTTTCTCCTTTGAAATTTTGACAGATCTTTTTCGATACTCAATACCAAAATCCAAACACGGCCTATACCCTTCTCCATCGGGTTGCTTCCAAAATTCTTTCTCCTCCGCAGTCAAATTCCCTTTTTGCCCACGAACGGGTAAAGGAAGCATTACACTTTCCTTAAGAGTGATTACATTATCGTCATTATCATCGAGAGAAGCGAAAACAGCAGGGGAACGGAGGCTCGAGAAGGAAGCTGATGGAGATATCATGGAGGAGCTGCATGATGATTGTTGTTGATCTTGTGTCAAGTTGAGAACTGAGATTCCGATCAGGGTGAAGGAAAATAGAAGGAGAGAGAGAAAGAAGAGAGAGAAAGCTGGTGTACAGAGACTGTTGTTGTTGCTGCTGTGGTAGTTTGATCTGGGGCTTCGTTTTTTAGGGGAGAAGAAGAGGAGAGAAGTGAGTGGTGAGAAATCGAAGAATGGTGAAGAAGATGTCACTGTAAGAAAAGGGTTTCTGACGATTCTTGTTGATTTCGCCATTAAAGCTCTGAGCTTGAGGTTTCTAAGCTTTTCTCATTCATATTCTTGATAACAGAGGATCTTAAGTGACAGGTAGTTATTCAGTTAAGTTAAACTTTTAGTTCCCGCGAAAAAACGTTATGGGTATGGAATCCATTTGTACTATCTATTTAATATTGAAATTTTTAAATCTGTTTGTTATGTGGCCCAAATTTTTAAGTACCGGAGACTTACACCTTCAGAGGACCTTTTTTTTTATTTATTTTTTAAGTAACGTTATTATTTTATTAATGAAATGAAAGGACAAATATGTCCAAAAATCAGGACATATAGTCTACGGAGGCAAGGAGCGCCAAATTTAAAATTTTGGCCTAAATTTAGGCGGTACAATACAATTCTAGCAACTTTTAAAACTCACGAAACCCTGCTTCTCCAAAACAGCTCCCACTAATCCAAACTCTAATCAGCCCAGATTTGATCGAGATTACAGACTCTTGAAGAAGACAAAATGACATATCACGAAGTTTCCTTTAGCAATCGAGACCAGCAACCAATCCAGCTAACGAACGATTCAAAAATCGGCTCCAACCTGACATAAGCTCGTCGATCGCTTAGATAGAGCAATCTTCAGCTCTTGAGCAGCAACCCACCTTAGTATATCTTTAAGTAGCACCCAGCTTCATCTTTTCTTCTATCAAATTATCCTTCTTATTCTTCCTCTTTTATAGTCTTTCTTCTTCATCTAACACGAACTCTTTGATGTTACTTTCCTGCAAAAGAAACTGAAGGATGACATGTTTGTCAAGCAGAGCTTGCAACCACTTAGATTATAAGCAAACAACCAATCAGTTACCTCTCATCATCAATATTGAAGTAACCTAAATTAAGACTTTCAAGGAAGGTGATAGCTTTCAAAGGGGCATGATCATTAGAATCATTGAATTCAATTTTTAATTTGCATTTCAGGGTCTATTTTTCCAACCAGTCTGCAGCCTGGTTGTGGACCTTGGAAATGTGAGCAATAGACATTGAAGACGCAAAAATATTTCTACAACATTTAAGGGTTTGAGTCAAAGGCTAGGAGAACACACCAGAAGCAATCATATTCACTAAACTTAATGAATCAGTTTCAATTTTGACTTTAGTATAGCCATACCTCTTACACAACAGCATGCCATCTAGAAGTGCTCTGGTTTCAGCCATGATTGGAAATATTTTTCCGTAAAGGAAAAAAGAAGCTTGAATAATAGTATTGTTATGATGTCTGATTATGTTGCTTCCACCAGCATTCCCATTCCAAATACATGTTGCATTAGTGTTAAGCTTAAGAAAGTCTTTGCTGGGGGGAGTCCATTTGAGGTAGCTAGGGTGTTTTTTGTTATCATAGCAGTGAATACAACCCAAACATTTTGCGATTTTAGTATCCTTAAATCAGTGCTTTGGTTTAGGAGAGTTAGCATAATCAAGTCTTACAATTATATTGTTAATATACTGAATTGCATAGCTAAGACTAGTATCTTATTGTTAAACTTCTTATTGTTCATGGCTTTCTAGATTGTCAATAGAATAATATTAGGTAGAATTGTTCCTATGTGAACAGACTTGGAAACAAACCAGATCCAAGATCGAATTATATGAGGAATGGTCATAAAATTACAAATTCTAATGCCAAAAAGGAAGCATAATAATTCCACATACTCCAAGCAAAGGGACAGTTTACAAAAAGGTGTTTAGGAGATTCTTCATTAGAACAAAACTGGCATTTTGATACCATACATAAATGCTTTCTTTTTTAAGAATATTATCAACAGAGATGTAGCTATGAAGAATTTTCCAAGTTAATAAAGAAAATTTTGTAGGCGTGATAGAGTTCCACAATTTACCAAATAAGTTGGACTTGTTATGTTTTATCCTGACCTAGTTTCAAGTAAGATTAGTGTTGAAGTGGAAGTCTTTCGAGAGCTTCTACTGAATTTTATCATCCTCATTCTTTATTGATTCCTTTGTTATGCTTAAGGCAAATACTCGTAGCTAAAATACCGTTAGGAATCTTATTTCCTTTGATGAAAACATTCATTGCGGATACCAAGTCATCTTTGATAATCTCCCAGCAGCTTTTAAAGAAACTCCCATTGAATCCATCCATCCCTAAAGCACTTCTTGTGTTTATTGTTGAAATAATATAATGAAATTTATGCTCACTAAGATCTCTCAATAGCATAATATTTTCATAAGTACTAATAACCTTTGGTATACAATCAAATATAGAGTCATTAAGAAGCTTATCTTCCTCTTCTTTACTTGAGTAAGGAGAATCAATGAGAAACTCATTGAAATAATTTGCAGCAGATTGCCCTATCTCATCTTTATCCGTTAGCCAAGTGTTGCCATCTTTTATGCTAGTGATTAAGTTCTTTTTCCTTTTCTTATTCACGTAGTTATGAAACATCTTTGTGTTTTTGTCACCTTCAGAAATCGAGTTAGTATAACATTTTTTCAGCCAATAGGACTCCTCCATTTTCAGAGCAAGCAAGAGATCAGCATTAGCTTTAGCAAGGTTAACCTTAGTCTCAGTGATGTTAGTGTTTTGGTGATTAATTTCCTTGATCTTTACCTATAGTTCATCATTAATGACTTTATAAAAAACATTTCCAAAGTGGGATTTATTCCACTCCCTTAAACCTTTCTTTAGCCTTTGAATCTTATTCCAGAATTTTTATAAAAGGTATCCTTTAGTTTGTTTATTCCAGTTATCCTTAATAAAGGGAATAAACTCACTGTCTAAAATCCACATATTAAAGAATTTGAACCTTTTTTAGAAGAATTTTTGTTGCTACTCACTGTGATGGGGACTGTGATCAGATAAAGTTCTTGCCATATGTGTCACATTAGTGTTCTCAAAATGGTCAGACCAGATAGAGTTAGTTAATACTATATCTATTCGTTTCCATTTGGTGTTCTTATTCCAAGTGTATTTAGAACCCTGATACCCAACATCCATGAGACCAGTGCCATTCATCATATCTTTATAGTCCTCGCTGATTTCATAAGAGAAAGTGATGCAACCTATCTCTTCATCCTGAGATAAAATAGCATTGAAGTCTTCTATCGTGATCCAAGATTTGTTGTTATCAACTGCAATGGATCTAAAACAAGTTCATAAGTCTATTTTGTTCTGCAATTGAAAATTTGTGTAAATAATAGTAAGTCTGAAATTAAGTTAGAAATAGTGTAAGTAATATCAAGATGAAGAAATTGAATGTGCTTTATAATCACTTTAACAGAGTAGTCATTATTCCAAAGTGCCCAAATTTTGTTTAAAGAATTAGAAGTATGGTTTTCTAAACCAATTTTAGAAGAAATCTGCTATTGTTGTTCTCGTTTGTCATAGGCTCTTCAATAGCAGCAAAATTGATGTGGTCTTTGATAATGATGGCCTTTAGTCTTCTAATAGTAGGCTTGTTAATGATCCATCTCAGTTTCCAATTTAGAAACATGATCATCTTGAAATAGATTTGGTATCATTTTTTGTCACAGAAAATCTCAGGGACTTGGTAGTTACACTTCTAGTCTTCTTTCTTTTTCTTGCTTCTTTTAATTTTTTGTTCAGGACCTCTTGAAATTCAATGTTATCATCTACAATGTTGCCACTTTCCTTGTGGGTAGGCGTAATCTGAAGAGTTCCCATATGACAAATGTTATTTACTACACCTTCACATGACTTAATCATTGGGTAAATAAATGTTAAATGCGATTTTAGTGTGGGGTACCCCAGCTTTTTACTACCCTTTTCAAAAAAATTGGGGTACCAGTAGGGATGTCAAAATAGACAAATCATGGTTTAAAACCCGTGGGTATCCGATCCTAGTCGACCCGATGAGATGGGTTATGGATTTTAAATTTTTTTCCACGGTCTACCCAGCGGGTTTGGGATGGATTGGTATCCAACCCGAACCCGACCCACTGGGTGATACCCATAGATACCGGCTAAATTAGTATGATATAAAATAATAAATCATTTAATATTGTTTATTAAATTTTAAAATAAAGTTATTAATATTAGTATTTGTATTCTAGAATACCAAAATCATATTATATATATATAATATTTTGAAAAATAGTATTCTATATTAAACATTACATTTGATTTTTCAATTTTTTTCTTTTAAATATTTTTTTCTGCAATATTCATACAGCAATATAGATCTAATATTATTAATATTATTAATTAAAGGGAGACATATCAATAAAGACCCGTTTTACAAACATATTACAAATAAATACCCAAAATAATCAATAAATTTTTTGCCAAAACTACCCTCGATATAAAAACCCATTTTTGAACATGGGCATCTCTCATCTCCCTCTCCCTCTCTTTCTAACTTCCTCTCTCTCCTCCAACACGACTCCAACGACAACGATCGTTAAACTGCGGTGAATCAAAACGGAACCTACTCCGGTGAAACAACAACGGTAAATAATACGAATCGATTCAAACAAATTCATCAACGAATTCGACTGAACTGTTCGACTCCGACAAATTCAAATGAACTGTTCAAATTCGATAACGTCATCAAATCCGATCAAAACTCCATGATAAGTTTAAAGCTGTTTTACGATTTCAATTATTCAGTTAGTTTAAATCACGATTACATAAAATTCTAAGGTTTGAACATCAAATGAAGCATTACACTTTCCTTAAGAGTGATTACATTATCATCATTATCATCAAGAGAAGCGAAAACAGCAGGGGAACGGAGACTGGAGAAGGAAGCTGATGGAGATATCATGGAGGAGCTGCATGATAGGAGCTGCATGATGATTGTTGTTGATCTTGTATCAAGTTGAGAACTGAGATTCCGATCAGGGTGAAGAAAAATAGAAGTAGAGAGAGAAAGAAGAGAGAGAAAGCTGGTGTACAGAGACTGTTGTTGTTGCTGCTGTGGTAATTTGATCTCGGGCTTCGTTTTTTAGGGGAGAAGAAGAGGAGAGAAGTGAGTGGTGAGAAATCGAAGAATGGTGAAGAAGATGTCACTGTAAGAAAAAGGTTTCTGACGATTCTTGTTGATTTCGCCATTAAAGCTCTGAGCTTGAGGTTTCTAAGCTTTTCTCACTCTTGTTCTTGATAACAGAGGATTTTAAGTGATAGATGGTTATTCAGTTAAGTTAGACTTTTAGTTCCCGCGAAAAAATGTTACGAATATGGAATCCATTCGTAGTGTCTATTAAGTATTGAGATTTTAAGTCTATTTCTTCTGTGGACCAAATTTTTAAGCATTGAGCCATGAGTCCAAATTTTGGATAGTGTTATTTAGTACCCATTTTTCACTTCAAACCCACTTTTTCCACCTTTCCATTCACTCTAAAAAAACCCAAAATACATCTAATTTTAGTTACTCACCAGAAACCGTTCGACTTCGTGATACTCTCCTTTCAAACCCAAAACCCCTACAGCTTCTCAACGTTCGAAATCAGTCTCCATTCGCACCTTCAACGGAATCGCACCGGTCACCGTCTTTTACTCAGTCCAGCGAGTAACCACCTTCTCTTCGAGGAAGTTGCTGTCAAGTCTTCTCCGACCGGTGAATAGGACAGTGTTTAGAAGGAAACAGGTATGCATTATCGTGGAAAATGTACTTTTTTGCGTTTTTGATGAATTCGAACCACTATTTTCTGATATTTCACGATAGGCGTTGCTTTTTATACTGGAATGAAGTATTTAGTGACGATAGTTACTCAGTTTCTGGGTTTATCGTCGAACGCAGGGTAGACGTTTAGTTGCATGTAATTTTAATACTTTCCTGAGAACTATGATGTATGTTAGATGTGCATTAGGTAGTTGATTGTTGATTTTGGTGTTGTTTCAATATTTCTCAGATCCCTGCAACGTGCATGTAAAAAATAGAACAGTTCGCAGCCTATACGTGTGGGCTGTAGTACAGTTCGCATCTTTATCACCCATTATGCAAGCAATTCGCAGCTCGATTCAATTTTTATTTCATGCATTTCGCATCTTGTATTTACAAACGATTCGCATGCCAGCATGTGAATTGCTTGTAAAAACTCTACTGATGTATAGGCAATTCGCATCTTGTCATGCGAATCGTGTGACATTTTAACTGATAAGACATGAAGTTCGCAGCTTGTGATGTGAAGTTTGTGACACTCCAACTGATTTATGTTTGTGCAAGAAGTATGACAACAAAACCTAGCTATTACAGATCAGGTTTGGTGAGCCTTCTAAAGCTACTTAAAGAGATGGGTATTACCCGTGCCCCCATTGAAGTTGCAAGAAACACACCCTTATACACGCTTTTGAAAACGGCTTTCGAAATCCGTAATGAGGCAGAGCTGCCAAAGAAGAAATTCTACTCGATCATTCAGTATCTCGTTGAGAGGTTCTCTGTTGATAGAGACGTCTTCCGTATTGGTTCAAAGTTTGTAAAGCTAACTGCAGACGATGTGAAGGTCATATTCGGGATGAAGCATGGCACAGAGAAAATGCGGTTAACGAAAACCGGAGCATTTCACAACAAATACGCGCCCGGCGAAGAGGACGAATCGAGAATGATGAAGAAATACTTCATGGGTAAAACTGGCAGGAAAGTAGCACAGACTAATACTAAAACAATAACGAATTCCATTATAAAGGTACATGTAAAATTGAATTCATCTTATAAAGCAGGATGCTGTACTTTTCTAACATAACCTGTTGTCGTTGGTTTTACAGGCAAGTATAGAAAAAGCCATAAGCGAATGGGGGGCATGAGTTGGAAGACGTTGCAAGGCTGCTGATAATGTTTTTGTGCTTTACCCTATTCTACTCCGTATCTGGAGATATCCTGGGTTGGAGCACGCTTTATTATGTTGAAGACATGAGCAAAATAAACAATTACGACTGGTCCGAATCAATACTGTACAAGCTCCGACAGTCTATCAGGAGTTGCTTAGCAATCGAAAAACCTGATCAAGTCGCCGGCTGTGTCGTCCGTCTAATTGTAAGATTGATCTATTAAGTATAGAAATTAGTTATATGCAGAGCATCTTGATGATAAAACTTACCCCCATGCAGCCCTTCTTCATGGAGCACACAACAATCGGCCTCGAGGTAGCGAAGCCAACCTTGATACCAAGGTTTTTCAAATGGTTAGGATTAGAGTGCCAAACAGCAACCATGGCGCTTCTTATTAAAATACCCGACCTGGAAAATGATCAGGTATGAGCTTTTATGTAGCTATTGAATTGGGGTTGCAAACAGCTCGCAGCATATCATGCGTTTTGATTGGTGTTATATTAGAAAATTTATTAATCGTTTCGCAGCCTGACATGAATACTTAGTTCGCAGCTTATTGTTTCCACACAGTTCGCATCATATTGTTTACACATAATTCGCAGCTCAGCATGCGAGTTGTTGCAACTCTAACATAAATAGGAGTTTCACATATTTCGCAGCATATCATGCGTTTTAATTAGTGTTATATTAGAACAATGCATCAATCATTTCGCAGCCTGATATGAATACTTAGTTCGCAGCTTATTGTTTCCACATAGTTTGCAGCAGATGGTTTACACACAATTTGCAGCTCAACATGCGAGTTGTTTGCAACTCTAACATGGATAGAATTTCACACATTTCGCAACATATAATGTGAACTGTTTGTAAAAAACAATTTGTTTGTCTATACCCTTATACTTTCAAAACAAGCCGCTTTCATCTATTTACTTACATGTGTCTCTGTTGGTAGGTTTTGGAAGGTCCACTACTTCTTACTGATGCTGAAAGCGAAGCTTTCGGAGAACGACCAGATAGTGGAGATGCAGATGAGGAACGTATTTCACCAGAAGAAAGATCAAGGAAGAGGAAGAAAATCACAACATCAAAACCAAGATAAAGGAGACGAGCATGACAGAAAGAAACGAATAAGGTGACGTCTCCGAGACCCAAACAACCAACACTCCATGAGCCAACGATTCCACCACCAAGACTCCCCCAAACAAACGATTCCACCACCACCGAAAGAAAAATCCAGGCACGAGCTCGACGATGATGCCACAAGCAGTATGAGTGAAACAATCGGTGATTATTTATTCAAACGCAGAGAACCTAATCCCGAGATTTCTATAATTATTGCTGAATCAAAGCGTTTGAAGACATATGCTGACGAGAACAAGTACGAGAGGAAGATAAAAAAACAGGAAGAGAAGTAAGTATGACTTGAGCCTTAAATAATCGCTATAATCAGCACTTAATATGTTTATAAAACGTCTGCTATCATTGTTTCACCTGGAAGAATTAAAACAGAAGATAGCGGATCTTGAAGCACAACAACTCCACAATGTTATCTCTCAGCCAATTTGCCAGATTGAAATCCCAATAGTTAATAAGGTACCAGCATTTCCAGATAGAGCAGCATCCACTGTATTGCAAGCATCCGTGTCTGATGCTGATCAGCACCATGTTGATGGAGTACGACCAGAAGAGAGGGATGATGATGCCAATCATTCACCCATACCGGTACAATCTGCAAGGATGCATGAAGAGTTGTCGGTGTCCACAGAGATGGACACCACGGAGACACAGACAGAGAAAGAAAGACAGGAGTCTCCTCTGAATGACCCAAAAGAGATAGAAGATCGTGCGAAAAAATGGCAAAACCAGGCAGCATAGAAGATGTAAGTGGACCAAAAGTTCACTAAGATTCAAATATCTTATTTATTTGTTGTGATGAAATTTATTGAAATTGATGAGTCTGGATTTTCTCACCACTCACTGAGGGAACCGGACAGGGGCAATTCGGATAAAAACCACCCACTAAATCATCCGAACAGTACTAAATGTATTAAAACCTAAATCACTTCATGCCTAAGCTAATTACTTACTTGCTTAAATATTAATGGGTCATTGAACTCGACCCATATTCATAAGTTCACCCGAAAGCCCATGCGGCCCATAATTAAGGGTATATATACCCAACCATTTTCATTAATAAGGGTAATGAACATTTAATACAACCATACAGCTCATATCTCTCACTACAATCTATCCAAACATTAAATACCCTTGAAACATCACAAAAATCTAGACAAAATTACCCTCAATCGAAAATAGACCACACCAAATTGGCGACCACAGTGGGAGAAGAAGGTACTTGAATCTAGCATTCAAAACCATCAAGAAAAACCAGTTCGGATGAATCCGGACGTGCAAGAAGTGCCACTAGTTTTGGCAGAAGTGGTGGGGGAAATGATGAATATACGATTGAGGAACGAGATAGGTTAAAAGTTGAAATAGAAGCTTTGAGGGCTGTCAAGAGGGCAGAGATGGGCACAAAAGAAAAGTCTAAGGCGTCAGCAGCTCATCATACTGACAATCCAAGAGAGCATGAGCCATCAAAAACCCATGTGAGTGCAAAAAAAAACTCATGCTAGCTCAAAAAAGTCTCACCGGTCTAAACCGGTGGAGAGCTCTTATTCAGACTCAGAGTCTTCCAATAGCTCCTCAAATGAAGATGAAGTTGAAGAATCCTTATCATCCAGCAGTGATGAAGGCCGTTCTAAAAAGAAACACAAGTTGGTCAAAAAGTACTCAAGAAAAAGGGACAGGCATGGAAGGTTGAAGAGGCATCTGGGCAAAGGATTGTCTTACAGTCATGGCTGGAGACACATAGATCGATTGTTAATGGATAATTTTGCCTTCCATGATGAGTCAGGTATCTTTGCAACTCCTAACGAAGATACTGTATTCAGTCGTGGCCGAAATTGGAGACAATCTCCATTGTCCTCCAAGATACT
Organism: Limnanthes douglasii subsp. nivea; assembly: GCA_036936605.1. Lineage (NCBI taxonomy): Eukaryota > Viridiplantae > Streptophyta > Magnoliopsida > Brassicales > Limnanthaceae > Limnanthes > Limnanthes douglasii. Next base: position 262,886,182 of record JAUPFV010000001.1, read on the forward strand.
GTCTGAAAACCTTCCTAAGAGGTTTGACAGTACGAAAATAGAAAAATATGATGGCAGTAAAGACCCGGATAACCACTTGGAACAATTCAAAACATTTATGATGAATTTTGATGATGAAGACAAATTAATTTGTAGAGCATTCTCCCAATCTTTTACGGGGAGTGCTCTGAAGTGGTACAATAGTTTGCCGCAGGGTTGCATCGAAAATTTTGACACTTTTTGGGTGGCCTTTTGGATGCAGTTTGTTGGAAGTAAAGAGGTGAAGGGCAATGGAGACACAATTATCTATTGTGCCCAAGAACCAAACGAATCTTTAAAAGAATACATAAGTCGTTTTGTAAATACCAAGAATGGATTGGCTGATTGCTTTGAACAAGTAGCAATAGCTTCTCTGAGGTAGGGCGTGAACCCTGGAAACTTGGCTGATTCGGTAACCAGGAAGAAGGCCATGACATGGGGAGGTCTGCTGAATCAGGTCGGTAAACAGATTAATGTAGATGAAACAAAGAAAACTAGGGTGCACAGGCAGGTGAGGTCTGCTCCAACTGCACCAAATCAAAACCAAAACCAGTCCGGGAACAAGGCCAATGAAGCCGGACAGGGTCATAACAGAGCCAAAGCTCAGTCTCATCCAGTTGCACCAGCCCAGAGCCAACAATCTAGGAATAAGCGAGGGCCTTGGGCTCAACCGGAGTGGTTTGCTGAGTTGAAAGAAAGCGTAGCCACTATATATGACAAAACAAAAGACGAAATACACTACAGAAGGTTGGCTGCATTACAATCTCCTAGGGAGAGCCGTAATAATTGTTTCTGCCAGTATCACAATGATACTGGCCATACCACTGAGGATTGTATTGCGTTGAAACAAGAAGTTCAGAATTTGATTGAAAGAGGAAAGTTGGGGGCGTACGTTAAAAAAAGAGGTGGAAATAGGCCTGATAACGCTCATCGGGATGGTCCAAACAATGCAGGCACGTCCGCTCCGGATGGGGCTATGGTTATAATCGAAAGGTTTGATGTAGAGTCAGAATATTTAGATCCTTATCCAACCCGGAATAGAGTGGGTGTTATCACAGAGCATTGCAAGACGGTGTCCGGACTTATTAACTTTTTTGAGTCGCTTACAATATTTGGGGGAGACACCATGACTGCACCAACTACTTCTTCGAGAAATAGGCACGTTCATACTTTAGCTACCCAACCGGAAGGAGGCATGACTTCCTATCAATCACAGATTCCATTTCCCTTTATTGTTTTTGATGAGGATGACTTGAGGGATATTGCTAGTCCTCATGAAGAAGTTGTTGTCATAGGAGCATCCATTGGGGGCAATGACATAAGACGAATTTTGGTGGACACCGGAAGTTCTGCCAATATTCTCTTTTTAACTTCCTACAAAAAAATTAAAAAACCTGCAGTAATTCAACGTTCGAACATGTCAATTGTGGGTTTCACTGGAAGCTCAGCAGATGTGATCGGGGAGTTCGAGGAGGAGGTTTTATTAGGCAAAGGCCCTTTTAAAAAGATGGTTAGAATACTATTTATTGTGGTAGATTTTCCCACTTGTTATAATGCTATTCTGGGGAGATCTTGGCTCTCCAGGATGCATGTTGTGGCTTCAATAGTCCACCAATTCTTGAAGTATGATGTGCAAGGACAAGTGGGAGTTGTTCAAAGCAGCTAAAAGGTAGCAAGAGAGTGTTATGCAACAGCACTGGCTCCTCGGACGTTGGGGGCAGTTCGGATCAATGAGGAATAGCAGTTTGAGGGGCCCTATGGGGAGAGGGTGAAATTGATGACCCCAGAGAGACCCCTGGTGTTTTAATACCAATTGAAGAAGTTGAAACTCACTCTCTGGCTGAAGGAAAAAGTGTCAAGATAGGATCCAAGATGACATAGGAATTAAAGGGTAAAATGTTAGATTTCTTGAAAGACCATCAGCATGTCTTTGCTTGGTGCAATGCTGATGTTACCGGAGTACCAGCAGACATTATATCACACCAATTATCCATCTGAAGGGACATAGCACCTGTTGTACAAAAAAGGAGAGTCTTTTCTAAGGAAAAGGTTGATGTCATAGTTCAAGAGGTTGATCGGCTTACTAAAATGGGGCACATAAAGGAATCTCAATACCCTTTATGGACAGCCAACCTGGTATTGGTAAAAAATAAAAATGGTAAGTGGCGTATGTGCATCGATTCCACAGATCTCAACAGAGCTTGCCCAAAAGATTTATATCCGGTCCTCTGAATTGATCAGTTGGTGGACTCCACATCTGGAAATAAGTTGTTTTCCTTTATGGATGCCTTCTCCGGGTATAATCATATTCAAGTAGATCCGAAGGATCAAGAACATACCACATTTGTTACTGATAGGGGCCTCCATTGTTACAAGGTAATATCGTTTGGGTTAAAAAATGCTGGAGATACTTATCAGAGGTTGGTGAACAAGGCTTTTGTTGATCAAATTAGAAGAAACATGGAAGTTTACATCGATGACATGATGGTGAAAAGTGTGGACGAAGAGCTACACTTGGCAGATCTCCAAGAAACTTTTGCTAACTTGGTGAAAGTAAATTTAAAATTGAACACACAATAGTGTGTCTTTGGAGTACAGTCCGGGAAATTTTTGGGGTATGTGATAAGTGAGAAAGGGATTCAGCCAAATCCAGATCAACTTAATGCTTTACTAAAAATGGAGCCTCCTCAGAATATTAAATAGGTACAACGATTGACCGGGAGGCTGGCTGCACTAAATCGTTTTATTTCAAGGTCTTTGGACAGGTGCGCCCCGTTTTTTCAAACTTTGAAAGGTTCAAAAGATTTCAACTAGTCCCTACAGTGTGATGAGGCCTTCGATGAGATTAAAAAGCACTTGTCTTCCCCCAAAACTTTGTTTAAACCCATTGATGGAGAGACCCTCTTCGTTTACTTGGCAGTCTCTGATTGTGCTATAAGTGCAGTGTTGGTAAGGGAAGTGGATAATTATCCTCGTCTGGTGTATTATATCAGTAAAAGCTTGATCGATGCAGAAAAACGGTATTTAAAGCTTGAAAAATTAGCACTAGCCCTGGTGATTGCTGCGAGAAAGATGAGGCCCTATTTTCAGCCTCATTCTATCATTGTCCGAACGTCTTTTCCATTACAAAACGTTCTCCAAAAGGCCGATATTTCAAGTAGAATGACCAATTGGTCAGTAGAACTGGGAGACTACGATATTGATTTTGCCCCTCGAACAGTAGTCAAAGCCCAAACAGTGGCTGATTTCTTAGTTGAATTTCATTCAGATAGGGATACTAAATAAGCAACCGGGGTAAAAGATAAAAAGTATGGGTTATCCGGACTGATGGTGGATCAAGTACCATGGGTTGTGGTGCTGGGATATGTTTAACCTCTCCGTACGGTGACAGAATGTACCAGGCTATATGTTTTGCCTTCAGGGTTTCCAATAATGAGTCCGAATATGAGGCTGCTATAGTTGGTTTGAAGTTAACTCTCATCTGTGGAGCCAAAAGGGCTAGGTTAATGAGCAACTCTCAGCTTCTTATCCATCATGCACAAGGCCAATCCGAAGCCAAAAAAGAGCAGCTGATTAAATATTTATTCATCCTCAAAGAAGTGGCCCTCAATTTCAAAAGCGTCACTTATGAGCACATACCCCGCACGGAAAATACGCTAGTAGACTCCTTAGCAACCATAGCCTACTCTGAGTCCTACCCTTGGATACATGTGCAAAAATGCTCATCCATTCAAATTAATCCGGATAAGGAAGAAGAAATTTTGAATATACAGATAAAACAGCCCCAAGATTGGAGATTTCCTCTCCTTCAATATCTCTCAGATGGAATCTTGCCTCCGGAAAGAGTAGTAGCAAGGAAAATAAAATACAAGGCTCGTAGTTTTGTCATCCTAAGAGATGTTCTTTATAATAAATCCAATTGTGAACCCCTCTTGCGATGTTTAGGGGTCTATGAGTCTCAAATAGTGCTCTCCGAATTACATGATGGTGAGGGATCAACACACTGTGGATTCAGGGCTCTAACTAGAAGAGTTTTGTTAGTTGGGTACTACTGGCCCTCCATAATGCAAGATTCCAAGGAGTTGGTAAAAAAGTGTGATCCATGCCAACAATATAGTAATGAAATTCATACCCCAACTGTCCCTTTAGAGTCAATTTTTGAGCCAATACCTTTTGCTTGATGGGGGCTGGATTTAGTGGGACCTCTACCCATGGCATCCGGGGGGTGTAGAACTATAATTGTTGCCATTGATTACTTTTCAAAGTGGATCGAAGCAGCCCCATTGGCAGGAACTACCTCGAAAGATGTTATCAAATTCATCCTATCTAACATTTGCTGCAGATTTGAAGTTCGACGGAAGATAACTACAGACAATGGGCCACAATTCGACAATAAGGAAATGGAGACTTTCTGTGCCTCTAGAGGTATTCAACGCTGCTTCTCTTCTCCTTTCCACCCACAGGAAAACGGTCAAGTTGAAGTGGCTAACAGGACAATACTGTCCGGTCTTAAAAAGAATTTAGAGGGATCTTCTGGAAAATGGCCAAGTTATCTACAAGAAGTCTTATGGGCTTACCGGACCACTCCCGGGGCTGCAACACAAGAGTCTCCCTTTTCCTTAGTATATGGGATGGATGTCATAGCTTCCATAGAGGCTACTCTTCTTTCATTTCGAGTTCATAGTTTTCCGAATGCGCTAACGAAGTGGCAGTCAGAGGCCATCTTGACTTAATGGAAGAAAGAAGAGTTAAGGCTCACCTTAGAGCCACACGCTATCAAGGTTTGATGAGAAGAAGGTTTGCTTCGAAAATTAAGATAAGGGATTTTCAACCAGGGGATAAATATGGAGGAAAGTCTTCCTACATTCCAAGGAGAAGCAGATCGACAAGTTAGCTCCAACTTAGGAAGGACCCTATGTGGTCAGTGAAAAGCTTAAGCCTGGGACATACCGGCTCCAAAATAAGGATGGAAGGATTTTGAATCACCCCTGGAACATTGAGCACCTCCAGTTGTACTTGGAATAAAAACTATGCAAATATTTACTTGTTTAAAAGTTCATGTAAATATTTGGGGGCATACTCTTTCCTCCCTGGTGGCCCAGGGAGGTTTTAATGAGGTGTCCGGTCTTTTTTATAAAATATGATTTCTTCTTAAAAGATTCGGAGTGTTTCAATTAATAGTTTTCTTTGAAATTTTTTATGGCAGACCGGATTGAATTGGTGGAATGATGACTACTTAAACATTTTTCATCGGAGAATTTAAATACTCTCACTTTAAAATACTTGTAAAATAACTAAGGGCTGTTTAAACATTAGCCACCAAAGTTGAAAAACTATGAAACAATGTAAGAGTTGTGTAAAATAAAACTACCCATTAAGATATACGAAATGCCTTGGCCACCCAAGGACTTTGAATTCTCAAAACAGAAAGGTTTATCCGGACAAGGGCCGGACATGGTTACAAAAAATGCCTTGGCCATCCAAGGACTTTGGTTCAATCACAGAAAATTAAAAAGATAGTTGATACTTTAAGACTGAGCTTTCTTAGATGTCTCAGCCTCACTTGGCTTCTTTTTCTTTGGGTCATCATTTTCTTCATCCGGACTCTTCCCTCTCTTTTCTTCTTCATCGGTTGTGTCATCCCAGCCAATGGTGGGGAAGGTCTTCGTATTCCACGAATCGCCATAAATCTCCCAGTGTCCTCTTCGGAAATTTCTCATGAAAGAGCAGGGCCATATCTGACTTGACTTTGGCGTACCTTTCCTCCTGAGAATCTATCACCTCGTTGGTATAAGCATCAATCCTATCCTGGATTGTTTTCTCCTGCTCCCTTAACAAGTCAGCTTTTTCTTGTTCAGCCTTGGACACAATGTTTTCAAGTGAAGTCTTGTCATTGGTTAGGGTCTGAATGAAGCTATCTTTGGCCTTCACCTCCTCTTTTGAAGAAAAAAGGTTTCTCTCCAGATCAGATTGCTTCAATTGTAGTTCTTTGATAACTCCCTCCGAAATGGCTAACCTGGTGGCCAAGTCCTCCTGACGTTTCTTCAACTCCTCATTCTCTTTCTTCAATGCCTCAGAATTTTGGTTGGAACTAAGGAGGTCATTAGACAGCTTCTCTTTGTCAGAGTTGAGGGTATTGATGATGGCTGACTGATTGCGGACTTGCTTCTCTAAGGTAAGCACTAGCTGGATATTGCTTAATAAGGAGTGGGTGATGATGTCTCTCTCACTCAAAACAGAAAACGACTTGCCATTGAAAGTGGCGATGTTCGAAGAACTTGGGGGGAGGTAAGGTCCAGCAAAATCATCATTGGCAAAGTCTTCAATGTAAAGACCAATCCGTTGAAGCCCTGTGATGTCGACACCATCAATGTTGATGTCCTCTCCGACACCCTCTCCAGTGTGAAAGTCACTTGGGATTTCTTCTGCTTGAGTGGGGTCAGCTGGGTCAACTGGAGGTAGAGACTCCGGAGCCCGGAGAGAAACTTCATCTCCCTTGGAGGTTTTCTTTTTTTTGGCATCCTTGTCTCCACCTTCTACTCCCCGTTTTCTGTCCTTTTTGGGAGCCTTTTGGGGTTTTGGAGACTCAACTACTTCCTTGGTGCTTTCGTGTTCCACCACTTGGAATAAAGCAACATTAATCTTCCCTTGATCTTGTCCCTCTGGGTTTGTTGGGACAACTTCCTCCACCTCAGTAGGATTGGCCTCAACCACACCTTGCTTGGCCTTAACTTTCTTTCCCTTCACTTTGTTTGGGGATTTAGCTCTGCCCGGCAAGACCAATTTCCCATCTTTTCCCTTTGTCTTCCGGAGAATCACTCCCAGAGGGGGTGGAGTGGTTAAATCCTCCCAAGACAAGTCTCTCCGTTCAGTTGTATTCCAAAGATGGGATCTTGTTAAATTGCCTCCGGTAAAACAGTTGTGGAAGCGGTTTCTCCATTTCTCAGCAGCTCAAGCATTTAGCTTGGCACAAGTAGTCTGCCCAGCCTCTAAGTAATCATTGGAATCCTTGGGCAACACTACCAAAAAACAAAAGAAGATGAATTAGATAAACAAATTTATTATAAGCAAAAGTAGAAGTATGTGATAAGATTTTTACCATCGTTTCGCCATCTGCTGGTAAACATGCTTGGGTTGACACCAGCTTTAATTTTCTTCCCATTCTCCCAGGCACCGCTGATGAACAGAAATTGAGTCTTCCAGCTTTTCTCCGACTCAAGTAAGTCATCCACCGCCTTGTAATCGTCGCTCATGTTAAAGTGATAGAAAGGGATGACATGGTTTCTGCAGAGGCTTGCTACAGCAACAAATTGCTCCATCGGAAGAGGAATTCCTGAGAGCCTGGAAGCCATGATACATGCCATAAGGGTGAACCAGGCATTAGGGCTTAGTTGACTTGGGTAGAGCTTTATCAGATGGAAATATCTGACTATTTCTGGGTCCAAGGGAAACATAAGCCCCCATTTAAATAACTCAGTGTAGAAAACTATCTCACTGAGTTTGCAATCCATGGGCGTCTCTGTATCAACTAGTATCCTCACTTTAACATTTTCTAGGAATCCCCCATTTCGTCCTCATCAGGCCAAGTTCAGCTGTATGAATAAAAGCATAACTGATCTTATGCATGGCTAGCAGATATTTTACACTTACTTTGTGGAAACAAGGCCCCACTTTTCCTACAAGGCACTCCGACATATCCGGATGCTTTAAACACACTTTATCTTTGCCTTTGCTTTTCTTGGTGATAGCAGTCTTACTTGTTTTCCCGAAGACATCAGTCTCAAAGGGGGCTTCTTCGATGTTGTCCTCCATTACATCTTCCATTACCATGGAAGGATCGTCAGCTGTTTTTGGGAGAGAAGAGCTAGTGGTTGGCTCAGTAGGCCCTCCGGATTGTTGGGCATTCCTTTCCTCTTGTGATCTAGAGTCCGGCTGGGGCTCAGATCCGGAGGTCTCTTTCTGAAGGCTTGAACCGGTTGCCTCCGGACCAGACAGTTTGTCCTTGGGAATTTTAATGGGTGCTTTTGACCCTGTAGTTTTACTCTTAGCCCCGGAATTAGAAGATATGGATTTTGGAGGTTTAGGTTGTGCAGTAGCAGCCTTCCCTTTCACCAAACGACCCATTCGTTGATTTACTAGCTTCTCTGGGGAGATATCAGCGTCTGATCCCATAGAAATGAATGGGGAAGGTTTCTTAAAGCTTGTAACCTCCTGTTCTGGTTCAACAACGGGCTCTGATTCTTGGACCGATGAGCCTGAAGCGATTAGAGAAAGGTTGGGCTGGAATAACCTTCTGGGTTTAGAAATTTTGGTAGAAGATGAACCCCGATCAGGCTCTGAGCTTGGTGTATCAGACTTGTCAATAGGAGAAACGGGGAGGCTCGCAACAATGCGCTTTTCTCGTTCGACTTTTTGAGCTTTTTCTAACTCCGACAAGTTGAGCCACCTACCTTTTACTAGGGTGTTTCTTGCTGTGAACATAAACTCACAATAAAATAAGGGTTTTTGAGAGGTAAAAGCTTTGAAGATTAACAGAGTAGAGATAATGAAAATGGTAAAACAGTGAAAAGTTGACTAATTTATACTAAAAGAACAAATGATGCTTTAATACCTAGGAGAATACGAAAAGATAGGTGTAATGATTAAAGACGGCGTTGATGTCACCAACATTAATTAAGAGGTTACTTTTCGAAGTAAGTGGAAGCGCCATTCTAGGAGAAAAACGGCCAGTGAGGCGAATCAGAGAAGGACACGTGTCCCACTATCTCTGGCAAAACCGTTCAGCTTCTAAGGGTTTCAATCAGTCCGGATAAAGTCGTTACACGTTTTTTAAATGTCCGGATATAGTTATGGGTACTCTTGAACTATTTTTTAGGTCTTGTCAAAGGCCTTCGAACATAACCTAAAAAAGGGGCTACTGATGAGTCCGGATTTTCTCACCACTCACTGAGGGAATCAGACATGGGCAATTCGGACAAAAACCACCCACTGAATCATCCGAACAGGACTAAATGTATTAAAACCTAAATCACTTCATGACTAAGCTAATTACTTACTTGCTTAAAGATTAATGGGTCATTGAACTCGACCTGAATTCATAAGTTGACCTGAAAGCCCATGCGGCCCATAATTAAGGGTATAAATACCCAACCACTTTCATTAATGAGGGTAATGAACATTTAATACAACCAGACAGCTCAAATCTCTCACTATAATCTATCCAAACATTAAATACCCTTGAAACATCACAAAAGTCTAGACAAAATTACCCTCAGTCGAAAATAGACCACACCAGAAATAATATTTGTTGTTGTATAAATATTCTAACAAACTCAGTGTATCTATTTAAAACAGTAAGCGGGGTTTCCCAGTTGAATACATATTCCAAACAATGTCATCACATGATATGATGATATCAAACAAATATTAGGACTGTTGTGTAGTCCTGTCCAAACAATTCGCATCCTATGTTGCGAATTGTGTATTCAACTAGTGGATTGGTTATTTTACAATTTGCATGCTGAGCTGCGGTTTGTTTGAAGTGGCCAAAACAAATATCAGGTCAGCATGCGAATCGTTCGCAACAATGATTATAGTATGCTTAACCCTTCCACCTTTTTTTTGGAATTGTTATGAAACAGGAGACCGAAAGACAACAACAACAACAGCAGCAACAGCAACAGCAGCAACAAGTTCAACACCAGCAACAACAACAACAACAACACCAACAACAACACCAGCATCAATAAGTTTAACACGAACAACAGCAACAACAACAAGTTCAACACCACCACCACCACCACCAACAACAACAACAACAGCAACACGAACAACAACAACACGAACAACAGCAACACCAATAATAGCAACAACAACAGAAACAACTTCAACAACAACAGCAACAAGAACAACAAAGCTAACAAGAACAACAATAGCAGCAACAGATAGCGTTGGCAAATAGAGAAAGGCTAACGCAAGAGATAGCACCGCAAGAGTCAGAACATGTCCATCCTTGTGAGAAGACGGAACTACTCAGCCAGGAAGGACCATCCTTAGAATACAACATCACATATGCAGATGCACCTCAAAGACCAACAGTGGTGTGCACAAAATCAGAATTGCTAAGCCAACGTGAAATTGTAGCACCAGTAACAAATCAACTGCAAGCTCTAGAGTCAAACGATAACACAGTAGGTTTACCTGATGCTTTTGTTGATGGTATTTACACTCAAGTTTCACAGACATTTTTAAATGAATTGATAATGTATATTACGATTCTGTAATACAACGGTCTTTGGAGAACATGTCGGATGATGACTTTAATGATCTTTGCCGACATGATCCGGATCATATGCCGAACAAGTCAACGGCATTGGTTGTCGCTGACCGTGCGGTAAGGGCTACTTATAATGATTTCGCATCATAACATGAGAATTGTGTGGATCTATTTTCAATGTTACAAACGAATATCAGGGTAGCACGCAAACTGTTCAGTGGAACCTCGAACAGTTCGCATGCTACCCTGATAGATACTCTGAAGTGTATTCAACTAGAACCAACAGTTCTCATGTTAGCATGCGAACTGTTTAGGGTCGTTAACATTATAATGACTGACACCCTTCTACTTTTGATTTTTGTTATTTACGAAGGTCGAGCCAAGTAAAGAGACAGAGGAGCCAAATTTTAATCTACTGACACCAACACAGCCTCCAGTGACAGAGGAAGAGGAAGAGATATTTATAGCAGTACGGGAACCGCCAAAAGTAGACTACAGCGACTGGCCAAAGAAAACAAAAGTAACTGACCGTATCGATGTCGCAGAATACCACAAAATACAGTTAGTTAAAGCCTACGAGAGCGACACCCCTGATCCAGTGGTATGGCAGTTACTAGAGTCCAAATTTACATACAAAATCAGAGTGCAAGCGAGTGATGTGATGACACTACCTTTAGAACTGGAGCTGGAGGTAAAGGTATCCAATTGTCAATCAATTCTATTTTTGATGTTTCAAATATGTCTTATATATTTAACATAAATAAACAACTCCTTTCTTAGGTTATCGACGCTTGGATTCGAAAGATGCTCGAAGAAGCAGACTTCAAAGTTCCATGCACTAAAGCTGAAGGAGAGCAACATGACACCATACTGATTTCGGGCATGACTACGGTAAGTTTAGCTAAGGTAAATTTCAAAGTTTCAGAAAATCTTCTTATTGTAATGTAGTCTCTCTTGGATGCAGTATATATTGAAAACAGGCTGGGAAGTAACAAATTTGGTGGACGCAGCTTTTAGCAAGGCGCCCAAAAACCCCAACATCATCATGATTCCAATATGCACTGAGACAAAGGACCAGGTACACCATTGGACGCTTCTCGTCATTGACGTCGACGACAGGTCAATAACAAACTACAATCCACTTCTGCCTAAACCGAAAGCCATAGACTACACCACAAGGACACCTACACAACTGGTAATATTCTCAACTATACACTTACGTTTTACCACATTTTTAATTATGCATGATCAACACATGCTGCGAACTATGATCGAGATATGTTGCAAAATGTGAGTAAATCAGTTGGATTTTATAGCGTATCCATAACACATTTCGCAGCATAGGATGTGAATCGTTTTGAATGATGCATTTCAATAAAATAGGCTGCGAAATGCTTGCAGACAAAATGAATTGGATATCAAACAATTCGCACCATATGCTGCGAATTGCTTGACATGTCCATATGCTGCGAATTCGCCTAAGGTGCGAATTGTATGGTACCAATTGTTTGTTGTTTTTGTGCTGGTTCCTAACACTAATTATTATAACCATATCAAATATTTGTTGGAGAAAGGATTCCTACCTAAATCAAGGACAGGGTGGAAGGTGAAAACTGAAAGAAAAATCCCACAACAAAAACAAAGCACCCTGGACTGTGGTATTTTTGTCTGCAAATACGCCAGAGATATTATCCAACATGGATTTGTGCAGACAGAATACGATAAAGATATGGTCACTGCCTTCAGAGCAGAAATGTTTGATTTCTTCTTAAATAACAAAGACACCGTGACATATGGGTGATTCGATTTAAAACACTATGTTTTTTTCTTGTAAATACATCGATTGTAATTTTTTGGTGTGCATACATTAACAAATTATATTTTCAGAAATGTGCATATTTCTTATCAAATCGTTCGCGTCATAACTTGATATATAAGGGTTGGTTAATATTTGAATAATTCCCACCAAACAATTCGCAGCAAATCCCTGGTATGTCTTAAAACAGGATACTCATTAAACAATTTGCATCCTCACCTGATAGATGCTTACTTATCAGTAAACAGTTCGCAGCAAACCCTGGTATATCACATTAACAACAGTTCGTAGCCTGGTACAAAATAAATAATTCAAAATATATCGTTCAAGAATACGAACAGGCTATGACTTATGCCTTGGTAAACGTTTTCTGCATTGAGCACGCAAAAAACAATCTAATCACGTACAGAACCCATTAATTGCTGATTGGACATGGAGGCTATGTAATGATTACCTCTTTTCCCTATAAATAACACTAGTAAACTAGAGGCTAATTTTAAAACAAACTCTACATTTTAAACCAGAGGCTATTTTTTAACAAACTTCTTTACCTCTTCTCTTCGAATTCAAACAGTCATGTCTTTTTCCACCACCACAACCACTACCTCATACTCAAACTCTAGTTCACTTGGTTCTCTGGGTGACTCATGGTCATCCTTAACCGTTAACTGGAGCGATGACTTGATCATGCCAGCAGCACCACCAAACAACCCAGTATCTGTTTTTGATTTAGACATATATGATGACTACTACTCTGCTGACTCTCAACCAGTGGAAGTTGTTCCAATGGTTGCTGCTGAACCTCTGCCATAAGAGGTTCCAATGGTTGCTGCTGAACCTTTGCCAGAAGAGGTTCCAATGGTTGCTGCTGCACCTCAGCCAGCAGAGGTGGAACCTCAGATGACAGAGGTTCCAAACAACAAAAGGAAGAGGGAAAACGAAGCCGGTCCATCAAGGATAAAATTGTTATGCATGATGGACGCAGATAATAAAGAGGAAGAGGAAGAGAAAAAGGCTGATGATCAGCACACGGAGGAGAAAGATGGTGAAGAATCCTCTACTGATGACTTGATAGAGTTGGCTCTTGTTTTTTGTTTTTTTGGAATACAACTAACTAACATCAATAGCTTGTAGTGATCTGTGTAAACATTTGTTAGTGCATGAAGATTGTAATCCTCTTTTTTGTAATCCAATTTTTTTACAGACTTTCAATCATATAAACGATTCGCATTCAATTACATTTTGCAAATGATTCACATCTTAACCTGATATATTACTTGTTTTCAATATTACTGATTTTAATGCAATTCGTAGCCTAACATGCGATTTGCAACCCACTGAATGTCCTGGTATTTTTATCAAAGCACACTTCGCAGCTTAGCATGTGAACAAATATCATGACTTCTGGTTGTTCTCCATTTGCATCATATCTCTTTACACAAGCAGCCAGGAGTCCTGATATATGTTTTGGTCATAATTCGCAGCATATCATGCAAATCGTATGCGAATAATTGTTGTCATATGTTCTGGTCATAATTCGCAGCCAGGAGTCCTGATATTTATTTGAAAAGGCATTACGTTATAGCTCAACACAATCTGCAGCATAAAATGCTGATAAATGTTTGATATGATTTTACTAACGATTCACATCCTGGTGAAATTTCACACAATTCGCATGGAAACTTGATAGATGTTTGCAACAAGATATCAACATATTGTACACAATTCGCAATACCGGATGCGAAATGCTTGCAACTCAAAGCACTTAACATTTTTTCACTCTAATAAAAGCATTACAAACACAAAAATGTAAAAATGTTTAGTTTGTTGTACAGAACAATAACAGTACTACAAATAAATGTGGCCAACCAGAATTGTCCACAACACTGATTATCTTTAAACTAGAACATCACAAGTCCTCCTGTTATGGCCTGATTTCGAACAACGGCCACACCTCAACTGCTTGGTTGAGATTTCTCCTCTAGAAGGGATTCACTTTTTCTTAGGCCTTCCGGAGCGTCTCTTAACGTTCGGAGGCAGAACTTCAACAAACGAAGGATCGTTAGCGATGGACCCTTCCCCGAAATCCGTTATAGCTGGTATGCTGAAAGAGTAACTTTCCTTGTAATTCTTAACCGTAAAGAATGGCTCTATTACGGTAAATAGATCTTGGTCAGTATATTTTATTACCGCTAAAGCGTGAGGACATGGAAAACACTTTTGTTGCCATGATCCGCAAGAACATTTGAAATCCAACAGAATAACAACAGCCACAGGATTCGAAAAGACTTCGAACATGGCGGTAGACGACTTACGTACTACCCAAGTTTGGCACATGTCAACCTTCTGCTTTAGCTTCTTCTCGTACTCGGGGACCAAATTAGTACTCCAGCTGAGACCCTCTTCGTATCTTCGTGAAACTTGAGTCATAAGCAAGACTCTAATCCAGTCAATAAACTCAACAATTGGTAGGCCGCATTATTTTTTGATATGATTGTTAAACGATTCAGCTGCAGTAGAAGCCATAGATTCGTATCGCTTCCCTTTTACGTAAGCCTGCGCATACTTTTCAGGGGTAAATTTGCAAGAAAATTACTCATTCTGTCACCACCTTCACATAGAAAAACTATTAGTATATCTTTAAAAAGCTCTCGACTGGGAGCATAAGCAAGACGATGGAAGAAACTCAACATCCGTTTTTTATAGTCTCTGTTAGTATGTTCGAGTTTGGCTTTCAAATTTTGCATGAGATGGAAATAACAGTACACATGATAGCAGTTTGGATACAAAACATAAACATCATTAACGATACCAGAATGACGGTCTGAAATAAATGTGATCTGGCGATCCAATAAATGTGGTTTCAAACACCCCAAAAACCACATCCAATTGTCTCAATCTTCAATGCTAACTATACCAACAGCAACAGGGAATAGTCCAGGAAAAAGGTAGATCAAATAAACACTACAACAGTACTCAAAAGTTTAAAAAATGTACACATTTCGCATGTTGTCTTGGTAGTTGTGCTCAAAATATTTGTTGCAAACTGTGTACAAGCATAAGCTGCGATGTAAGCACGGTTTCAAATACTGCCTAATTCGCAGCCTCAATTGTGAAATGTCAAGATTCCAACAACAAATGGTGTGCATATATAGTCTGCAAACTATCATCACATAATTCGCATCCTCAAATGTGAAATGTCAAGATTCCAACACTACTTAATTCGCAGCTTCGGATGCGAATTGTTGCACAACAATTTCACACAAAAACATCATAACACATTCAGATTAACTAGTTAAATGTAACTAACCGTTGTTGCCGTCCTTTGCTACGACCATTAGCAATGTACCCTTATACTTGCCATATAAGTGGGTTCCATCGACAAACAACATTGGACGACATCAAATGAAAACCCTAAAAGGACGAACCGAATGCTACAAAACAATGCTTGAATCAGTTTCTAGCTGATAACTCCAATTGGCAGTCTGAAGTAATATCCCGGCTCTTCGAAAACTCCCCTCCTAGCCTTCTCTAAAGCATTCCATGATAAACGGTAAGAGATGTCAAGACCGTAATCTTGTTTAACATTCGATTGTATTGTTTTGGCTGTCAACAAATGGCAGGTCCGTAGAGAATCCAGAATTTCCTCTGCAATCAAATCTGATGTCAAATGCATGTGCCACTTATGCTTATGCTTCTGGGAGAAAACAGGATGACAAGTATGGTGCGGAACATACTTCTTGATCGCCATCAAGCCGGTGCTGGAATCAATAGATGCATAAAGCCTCCATTTTCACCCGCTTGTGAACTTATTTTCACAATAAGCAGTGATCTTGGTTGCTGTGTTGTGCAGGTATTTGAAAGAAAAATCATGCTCTAACGCAAACTTGCACAAAGATAACCTCAGACCGACACCTTCTTCAAAAACTTGACCCACTCTTGTAATAGCATCAGCCCAACCAGCAGTAGCAAGTTGTTTTTTTCTCTGCTCAGAATTAACTAAACCGTTACTACTCTCCCCCGCTAACTAGTTGATTGGGAGATGGTTCTCCCAAACTCAAGCTACAATCTTTACGCTTTATACCACAATCCTTACCACCAGAGCTCTTATCAACAGAATTTTTTTCACCAGAACTCTTATCGAAGACGTGTTATTCTATGAGAAAACTAACCCGTTTTAAACGATCCAAATCAAGATATAACACAAACCCAACAAAATCATTCTGGTTATTAAAGAAACAATTATTGTGATCCATGCAGGAGTAGGTAATTAGGTAGTCACTTGTGACAAGCTCCTCCCATGTGTTCTCCACATAAGCTTGGATACTTTGAAAGCTTTCAAACTCCGTGAAAGGCACAATTGCGGTTTGGTGACCATATTTAAAAACACAAACTCGTGATTTGGACATCTCTTACCCTGGACAGAACAAGCTATTAGTTATTAGTCCCAACAACTATGTGCAAATTATTTATTACTGCATCAAACAATTCGCATCCTATCTTGCGATTTGTGTATATCTACCAGCTGTGAACTGTGCTCAGTTCGCATCATATCCTGATAGTTGTTTGTAAAAAAAGTCATGATATTTGTTTCGAAATACAATACTCTAAAAAGTTCTAGATAGTTCGCATCCTAGCATGCGAAATGTAAAAGCAACTAAAAAAGTACTGATATTTGTTTGAAAATGCAATACTTTAGAATTCTACACAGTTCGCATCATAACATGCGAAAACGTAGAAAATTAACTAAAAGGTCTTGGTATTTGTTTGAACATACAATACTCTAGAGTTCCACGTAGTTCGCATCATAACATGCGAAACGTATGTTCTCCATACAATTCGCAACATATTTCTAAAAAAAAATTGAAATCTTTCATGTGATTCGCATGTCACTATGCGAATTGGTAATACAATTAGCATCTTCCTCATCGAATACATCAAACAATTCGCATCTTGTGTGGAACGTCTGGACAACTAAAAACGTAATCTACACATGTTGAACGTCCGAAATAAGAATCTAAAGCACTACAAAATTAGTATATAACATCAGAAAACAAGGACATGAGTATATAACGACAAATAGTAACAAAACAATAACAGATCACTGTAACAAAAAAAACAAAAAAAGCTCGAAATCAGGCTATGGCGTCTAAAAACAGTAATATATAACTAATTCATACTGATAAAACCAACAAAATAACTTTGAAATCAGTAGGTAATTACGATTACCTGGAACCAGAAACACGATTACTTGCAAAACAACAGACTCCTGTACGTAGAAACACGATCAGTCCATATACGTACAAGACAGTGGTTAGATAGGTTTTACACCACAAAACTAAATAAATAAACAGACCTTAAACACTCCGATCACCAGAAAATGTGATTTCAACCGTGCTTCGTAGGGTTAGGTGGTTAGAGTGGCTAACAAATTCAAATCTTCAAAAAGCTAGGAAAAATAGAAAGAAAACAGAAAATTATGTTTATATAGTGGGTTAAGGGTAGTTAGGGTATTAAAATAATATTAGGTAGTAAGTGACAATAAGGTAGTTGAGTTGGGTATCAAGTAACAATTGATCAAACCTTGGGTAGTAAGTCACAATTGAATAGTTGAGTGGGACTTTAAGTGCAATTTCCCTTTTTTTTATCCGTCCATAACGGATACGGTGGAAATACGAAGAGTTTATATATGAGAGGTTTTTGTTTTGTCGCGAGTTTATTTGGATCCGTCTTGATCCAAAGAGTCATGACACTCTGGACTAGGTTGTATATAGCAGATCATTCACTTTGAACATGGTTGTTGGTTCATCATGTTCGACCTTTGAGAATTTCACCACCATTGCGTTCTGTCTGGGTCTGGCTCTCATACCATTTTTGTTATAAATCACTATGCAAATTTTCACAAAAGGCTCAAGCACAGAACACAAATAAAACGGAAAAGAAAAGAACACAATAATTTAACGTGGTTTGAAAATTGTCTACATCCACGGGCGCTGCCAGAGAAAAAGTGTTTCTCTATGATAGAAAAGGGTTACAAATTTCAGATTGTGTTTTTGTGCAGTCCTACTAATCTATTTATATGGAATAAATAAACTTACTAAATAATGCTCCTAATGGGCTCATATACACAAGACCAAATCTGACATTACTCATTATAGTTTCACTCTTAATAGGGATGGCAATGGGCCGTCCGCGGGCCGGGTTCAGGCCGGCCCGCTTGAACCCGGATTTTTTTATATCAACCTGAACCCGGCCCGAACCCGGTTGTAGATTTGTCCGGCCCGACCCGTTTACGTCCGCGGATTATCCGGCCCGTCCGGACCCGCATGTGTCCGCAAACTATCCGGCTCGTCCGGACCGGACCCGCTTCTAATATTTTTTAATTTTTTTAAAATAATAATAATATAAAAGATATAAATTTTAAAACAACAACCATACCAAAATAAACATAAAGTGGTCTTTTACAAAGTTACAAAACAATCCTCTTGAAATATCTAACATTTAGTGAAATGAAACATTAAAATAAAACAAAACATTCTTGAATTTTTTTTAGTTTCCAATGGTGTCATCATCTTCACCACTTATGACAATGCTTTCATCTTCATCTCATCATCAAACTCATCAAGAAAGCTTTGAAATGTGGCTTCCAAATGCGCCATACCTTTTGGTGAAGAACCTAACACATAACATCATATTAGAATAACTATTAGTAAACTTACAAATATAATAATCAACAAATAGAATTTAAGTAAATAAATAAATACCTTTGATCTCATTCCAAATCCAATTTTGGGTACACATTAATGCTTCCAAGGTTTTAGAATCAAGTTTGCTACGATGTGGACTTAGTAGCCGACCGCTTGTACTAAAAGCAGATTCTGAAGCAACCGTTGATACCGGAATCGCTAGAACATCTCTTGCAATCTTTTGTAAAGTAGGATATTTCGGACCATTCACTTTCCACCAATATAAAACATCAAAATCATCGGATGTTGGTAAGACATCATCCTCCAAATAAAAGTCTAATTCCAACTTTGCGCTTCCAACAACATCCTTTTTCCTACTACTAACAAACTCATCAAACTTTGAAGAATGTTTCTTCATCGAACTTTGAGTGAACGACAACGTATTCGAAGCACTAGATTCATGACCAATACTATCATTTCCATATTCTTTAACCAACTCATAACACATATCTCTTACTTTTTTTATCTCTTGATCTGCCTCGGAACTATAAATCGAATTGAAATAAAACAACACATCAACCATCTTATATCTAGGATCCAAAACAAAAGCAACACCTATTATTCCATTAATTATTTTCCAATAACTACTAAATTTTTCAAACATACGATACGCCATTGTTTTAATCATTGAAGAACTTGTAGTTATATACCATTCTCCTAATGTTATTCGTATCTCACAAACTTTATTGAAATAAATATTAGCAGTTGGATATCGAGTACCTGAAAACAACTCCGTAGCATTGTGAAACAACTCCAACTTTTCTCATATATCTCGAGCTTCTTCCCATTCTCTATCACTTGGATTACAATCGTATGTAGAATCTCGTTTTTTTAATCTGAAAAAACATATTTGTATTCCAAAGCTGTAGCTAACATATAATATGTAGAATTCCAACGTGTTTTACAATCAAGAGCCAACTCTTTTCTACACTTAATCTCCAATTGGCGTGCCGTTTCTTCAAATTTCTGCCTCCTTTTAGTTGATGCTGTCTAAAATAGTACACTAGCCCGAATGTGTTCAATACCTTCTTTGATGACAAGCAGACCCTCTTGTACAATCAAATTTAATATATGGGTTGCACAACGCATATGGAATAGATCTCCATATAACATAAGTTTATTATGTTGAATTTTACTTAAAACAAGTCTTATCATGGCATCGTTTGTAGCACAATTATCCACCGTCAATGTGGCTATCTTTCTATCAATGTTCCATTCTAAACAACACTCCAAAAGTACATCCGCAAGCACTTCTTTTGTATGCGGAGAACGAACGTACGCAAATCTGTAAAAATGATAACTTTTAATAAATACAAATGGTATTTATTAATTATTTTTAATCTCATATCACAACCTAAATCATAAAAGTGTAACCTAGAATTACCAGTTGTACCTGATAATGTGGCTTTGTAAATTCCAAGAATCGTCGACGTAATGCGCGGTTATCACCATGAAGCCTCTAGTTTGGTTTGGTGTATACCACATATCGGTTGTTAGAGCGATTCTACCACGATTCGTTTCTACCTTTCTCATTAGTTTTTGCTTCTCAAGAGTGTAAATCTTTAGTATGTCACTCTTTATCGTGTTTCTTGATACCATTTTAAATAACGGTTGAGCATGTGAGACAAATATCTGAAATCCTAAATGATCCACCATGGAAAGTGGGTACTCGTGCATCACGATCATCCTTGAAAGATGCTTTCTTAATAAGTCTTGATCAAAACTGTGAGTATTTAAGGCTGTTTTTCCATCTACTTTGCTTTGTTGCGAAATCAGAACTTGTTGTCGGATGTCGATATTTGTGCGCTTTGCACAATTATTAGCATGTCTATGTAGATGATTTGTTCCTAGTTTTGAAGCTGCAACAAACGATTTCGAACAATATTTGCAATAAGCCTTTATAGCCCCGCTTTCTTTTTCCTTTTATAATGCGTCCATACGGTTGATTTCAAATGTGTAGTATCCAATTCCATGTCTTCACTACCGGTAACTGGAATTGAAGGATCATTTGTCGGTGTCAGTGTAGGAGTTGCATCTTCCTCAACTAGTGGCTCGAAAGATTCGGGATGGTGCTCGTCCAAATTATGTGAAGAAGCGGAAGTTATATTTCGATTTACTTGGGAGTCTTGAGATGTCATGGTGAAATCTGCAGTGAAAATAGTATTAATTAATCGTCGGTCACCTTTTATTGACGAAGATAATCTTTATAAATCAATATCTATATCCTATAATCTACACAATTTCTGCACCTTGACAGCAAACACATGGGTTTCGAATATCCAGTAAATGAAGCATAATGAAAGCATATCCATGATATATATCTAAGCTAAACATGTATTCGGCTCTGTAAACCAGAGAATCTATAGACTCCACGAGAATAGGAAAATAAAAACACATTTTATATGTACTATAACGACACACTCGAGAATAAAAGGTGGACTGGGGTGGCATGGTTGCAATCGAATGAACCAGTGTTTGAAAAATTGCAACGACGTTGATTTTATTGTTAAAAAATATTTTCTTTTTGACATAATTCTACCAATCATACAATATAATAAGTCCAACACATAAGTGTGTGCTAATTAGACATTTAATAGCAATAGTATAGATGAAGCTTTGCATCAAGAGTTAAATAGAGCATAGATTTTCTTACTTTCAGTTCAAAAGACTTCAGATCACGTGCAAGTTGCTCGGCGTTTATTCCTTCACGGGCAAGTAGCCTGCAGATTCAAGTAAAATATAAGACTAATAAAAGTTGTATGCGAGTTCAAGCACTCTATGGTTGACAGACAGAAGAAATGGAGCTCATCAGTTCCTCTACAAGTAATGCAATCCAAAAAGAAAAGGTAAAAGGCACCTTGTGGCGGCAACAGACTGCGAAGGAGTTTCTCCTCTTAGTATTTTCCCTTTGAGCTTTGTTGACAATGCTTCCAATTGATCTAAGTTTCTCTGCAACAAAGTTCGTGGCAAAAACATTTGGGATTTCACAATTGTCTTAGTTATGATTCAAAACACACATAATTGTATTAAAGTCGCTCCCATTTGTGGTTTAAAAACTGCATAAAGCAGCTGAGCTTATCAAACTACATCTCCTAGTTTTTTACACAACACTAAGCAAATAAACAGCTCTGAAAAAATCAAGGACAAAGAAACCTCTTAATTTCAATCTACTAGACTCTAAGACCTCAGCATGATTACTTAATGATGAGGTACAATCCCTCGTGCTCGAAAAACCTCTAGTTTCGAGAGTTCAAAGTATATCTCGAGATTCTCTATCCCTCCACACTGTCTTATCTGCAAATACCTAAGATTGCAACAACTCTTGAAAACATCTCTGAGGCTATTTTCCGTAATATTCCAACAATGGCTAAGTTCTAACTCTTCTAGACAAGGGAATATACTTACGAGTCTCGACAGACAGTCATCCGATAAATTGTTGTTATCGGCCAGATATAGAGACTTCAACCGGCGGTTAACTAAAGTCTCTCCAGTAAATTCTTCAGAACCGATATCTGTTTTCTCCATTTTAATCTGGTTGATAAAAGGACAGTTTTTCACAATGGCGAACAATGCTAAGTTGGTTAGTTTGGAGCAAGAGTTGAGGTTTATAAAAGTTAACTTTCCGAAGAACTTGCATAACTCGGTTATTGATTTATCGGTAAGGAAATTGGCTCCTTGGAGGCTTAAATAGACCAAAGACCTATACTAAGATAACATGAATTGAATTCCAGCAAATGAGTAGCTTAAGCACTCAGAAAGGACAAGCTTCTTTAATGGAAGTGAAGCTTCTGCTATGAAACAGAGCACATTATCATTCACAAACAAATTCGAGAGATTAAGTTCACATAAACGTCTGGCGAAAACGAAAGATTGAGTTCACACAAAGAACCGTACCTGGAAGTTTTTCGATTTTGCTGGTGTCGATGGTTTGCTGATTCCAAGAATCAAAGAACCGTACCCCGAATTTACTACGATTTTGTTGGTGTCGATGGTTCACTCACTGCAGCTTGTAATGAACGGCTGTGAGTAACTTGGAGAGAGGATAAAAAACACCGGAAAGGAAAGAATAGGGTTTCCTCTGTTTAAAATTTTAAAATTTTAATTATTTAATTATTTAATTATTGTTTATATATAATTATTATATAAATTTAATTATTTAATTTACGGGCCGGGTCGGGCCAGACAAATATTAATACCCGAACCCGGCTCGTTACTAGTTCGGGCCGGACAAAACCCGGTCGGGTCGGGCCGGGTCGGGCCGGATAGGGCTAAAATTGCCACCCCTAACTGTCAATGACATAAAACTGTACTGCCAAACACAGTACACTGTCAAGGCACAATGACACTATCACATACACAAAACCGTACTGCCGAACACAGTACACTATCAATACATTATTCAACTCATTCACAACAAATCTTCCCCTTGAGGTGAATATCATTTCTTCACTATCAACAAAGAAACTTTTCTTCTTCTGACTCACCAAATGCCCCTAAGGCATTCACTATATACTGCGAACACCAATTCAGTTTAGGCACTCCTTAAACTAACTGATACTGCCTTGGTCATTATATCTGATGGATTATCGTGTGTAGACACTTTTTTTACATCAACAATTCTCTTTGATATTATACAAAATGATATCTGATATTTATGTGCTTTGACTGTCATAAAACACTTTTTTAGTAGTCGTATTCAAGCACAAATCGGGTATCAAACCTTGCAACCATATTGTCTCTTTAACTGCTTATGTTACCGCAATGTACTCTGCATCTGTTGTAGACAAAGCTACAGTAGCTTACAACTGTGCTTTTAACTGACCGCACTCCCAGCTAGAGTAAATGCATATCATGTCATAGATCTTCTTTTATCCATATCACCTGCAAAATCAGAATCAACAAAACCAACCACTGAACCTACAATAGCATTCAGCGATTCACCAATATCGGTCTTGTTAAAAGTTAAGCCAACGTTCGCAGTATTCTTAAGATACCAAAGTATCCATTTCACTTCATGGTCAGTGTTCTTTCCCAGGACATCCCATGTACCTGATAACTATACTAACCGCATGTGAAATATCAGGACGTGTGTATGCCATAGCATACATGATATTACCAATTTCACTTAAGTATGTAAACTTCAATATTTTCTAACTCATCATCGTCTTTGGTCACTACTGTTGCAGACAACTTGAAATGAGTAGCAAATGGAATGCTAATTGCCTTAGCATCAAACATGTTGAATCGTTCTAGCACTTTCTCAATATAGCTTCGTTGAGACAAGTATAATGATCATACATTTTTATTCTTGATAATCTTCATACCAAGAATCTTCTTTGCTCTACCTAGACCCTTTATCTCAAACTCGAGACTAAGCTGCTTCTTTATCTGCACAGTGTGTGACATACTACAAGAAGCAATAAGCATATTATTCACATACAACAACAAGTAAACATAAGAATCATCTGCATCTTTTGATGATACACACAACTATCATATGGACTCCTCGTGAACCCTTTTGACATCATGAATGTATCAAAACGTTTGTACCATTGCCTAGGTGACTGTTTCAAACCATACGACAACTTTTTAAAGACCTTGTTTTCCTTATTACGTTTGATAAATCCCTCTGGTTATCTCATGTAGATTTGTTCCTCCAATTCACCATGTAGAAACGCAGTCTTCACATCCAACTTCTTGTTAACGGAAATAATAATAGACATTGACTAAATAGTTTATTATAGTCAATATTCAAACATAGTTTATTATAGATATTATTATACCAGACTAGATTTTATTACAATAGACTAGTATAATGTTACGATATATTCATTGTATATATATATAGTTTTAACTTGTACTGAACTTTTAAGTCATAATAAATTCTTTTCTAGTTTTTACATGGTATCATAGCCATTAGGGTTTCTATAAAAAAATATAGATGGAGGAAAGAAAAAGTATGTCTGATTTGGTTCCTGTGATGAGAAAAATCACAGAACAAAAATTGAACGAATCCAATTACTTAGATTGGAGAAAAATGATTCATTTATGATGAGTCCGGATTCTCTCACCACTCACTGTAGAAACCGGACAAGGGAAATTCGGACAAAGACCACCCACTGAACCATCCGATCAGGACTAAAGTATTAAAAACTAATCACTTTATGACTAAACTAATTGCTAGTCTGCTTAATAAACTAATGGGTTTTTGAACTCGACCCGATTTCATAAGTATGACCCGAAAGCCCATGTGGCCCATAATTAAGGGTATAAATCCTCAACCACTTTCATTAATGAGGGTAATGAACATTTAATACAACCAGGCAGCTCAAATCTCTCACTACAAACCACTTAAGCATTAAATACCTTTGAAACACCACAAAACACCTGACCAAATTACCCTTAGACTGAAATAATCCACACCAAATTGGCGACCACAGTGGGAGGAGAAGGTGCCTGAATCAAGCATTCGAAATCATCAAGAAAAACCAGTTCGGATGAATCTGGACGAACAGGAAGTGCCACCAGGTTTGGCAGAAGTGGTGGGAGAAAACGATGAATATACGATCGAGGAGCAAGATAGACTAAAAGTCGAGATAGAAGCCTTGAGGGATGCTAAAAGGGCGGAGATGGGTGTGAAAGAAAAGTAAAAAGTGTCAGCAGTTCACCATACTAACAATCCAAGAGAGCATGAGCCATCAAAAACCCATGTGAGCATTAAAAAGACTCATGCTATTTCAAAGAAGTCTCACCGGTCTAAACCGGTGGAGAGCTCGGATTCAGACTCAGAGTCTTCTAGCAGCTCCTCGAATGAAGATGGAGTTGAATAATCCTTGTCATCCAGCAGTGATAGAAAAACAATCTACTATCTTTTATCTTGAATCCTCAATAGAGAGGGTGCAAAGCACCAGTACTATTTTGTTGTTGTCGTTGTTAAAGTAAACATTTTTTTATTCTACTTTTATTTTTATTTTTAAAATTGTATCTTTCAAACCGTAGTTTGGAAAAAAAATCTGAAAGTACTATCGGTTTTGTTTTCTTAAGACTAACAAAACTATATAGAGTGAATCTTTTTTAGAGATGTGTTTTCTCAAAACCGTATTAAACTGGTCTCGTATCTAGTATCATCAAGTAGACAAGTGCTTATTCAGTTAAATTAATATTTTAGTTCCTGTGAAAAAACTTCATGGGTATCGAATCCATTTTTACGACTTATTTTATATTAAAATTTTAAGTTTGTTTCTTATGTGGCCCAAAATTTTAAATATTGGGTCATGAGCTTAAAACATGGGTCACAGACTTAATCATTTGGGTAATATATGTTAAATGTGATTAATGTGTGGCATATCAAATTTTTACTACATATCTTCAAATAATAATTGGGTACCATAATATGAGACGATTTATTATTATTATTATTTGTGGTAATGTGTTTGTTTTGTAAAGTGCATATGTTATGTGGTTTGCGCAAGGTGGTTTTGTGTCTTGAGGAATTTTGTTTGTGTGTTGCGAGATGTTGTTTTTCATCAGCATATATGTTAAAGATATTTTATATTGTATAGGATAAGTGGGAATCAAGAAAGAAAATAGTTTTTGCTAACAATATACTCTTTTGTTATTCTGGAAATCATAAAAATCTTTATAGTTTTTTGTCCTATTTATATATTATAATCGGGATTCTGTTCTCCTCATTATATGTAAAGCAATTAAGACTTACATCATGTTGTTAATTGCTAAACATTGGTCCCACATTCTCTTAATGACTCGTATCATGGCGCTGCATGTTTTTTCCCGATAATTGTCGCGCATTACCTTCGATCGGCTATTGTTTTATTTCTTTTGTGAAATCACCTTATTTTTCGATTACATTCTTATCGAGGGTTTGTTTCTCGGTCGTCATTATCGCTATTGAGTGAGCATGTTCTTACTCGCTATTTCCCGATGGTGTACTTTCACCATTTTTCCACCTGATCATCCTTTTGTAGTTTACCTAACTTACCACATCGTTATGATGGATATAACCTGTCTGAGGGGTATAACTTTATCAAGACTCCTCTTAATGATTTAAGTACAATTTTTTATCAATTTGTTACTTAGAGGTATACAAATAAAAATAAACGAGATGAACTACATACGTGACCGTTTGGGGTATGATATGTGCCCAATTTGTTTCGATCTGGATTTTATTGTAACTATAATGCCAAGCACACAGATTCTTCTGTCAGTTTGATATTATCACGCATCAGCTACTATTTGTGTTTACCATGGCGTCGTTCTGACAACCTAAAGATTTCTTCTACATGCATCATTAAGATGGCGCTTCAAATTTTATACCATTTGATATGTTTTATATTTTTGTTTATTTGTAGAACTGGTTTGATATTATGGGTCGTTGATCACATATGCATCATGCGGTTAATAATAACTAGGGTATTTTGTAATGGTTGAGATATAAAAAACAATGTACTATTTTCGATTTTGAGTCCTCAAGAGAGAGGGTGCAAAGCACCAATACTACTTTCGTTGTTGTCGTTGTTCAACCACTACGTTCATTTGCGCCTTTAAAAAAGTATTTCACAGGTATGATAATTTATATCCTTTTTAATTGCATTATATGTAGATATTGAGAGTGAAAAAATATTTTATGTTTTGATTAATTTAAGCAGGGGCAATGTAGGCTACTTTAAATATGTTGCCCAAAACCATGGGTAGATCAAATGTGGAATGTATAGATATTCAAACCATCGATGCTCTTAGACTCCATATGTGTGTTTTTAATTTTATACTGATAAATTGTCTTCTTGCATATCATAAATGACTCGCAAATAAGCTTCAAAGAAAAATAAATCGTCGGATGATACGACCCATATCATTCCATCGGAGGATAAGGTGAAAAATAAGGCATTTTAGACTTGTTTTTTGGTTGGTTGTCAACAAATTATAAATATCTTACAGACAGTCACTGTTGGTTTAGATTAAAGTATGGTTTTTCTGCATCAGTAGAAACTCGAGTACCCGAGTCGGACGAGCAATCTCATATGGGTCAAGAGAGAAAGACTTTTCTTTATACTACTCTTTTTTACTAGGAACTTCGCATCCTTCTTCCCTAGTTTATTAATGAATTATTTAGATATATTCGTGTATGTCCAACCCAGTTAACCGCGAATAGCTAAAAATGATGTTAAGTATACTCGTTAGTTCTGAGGTTTTGAATCTCCTATCGTTCTGACGGACTTCATATCCAGTATGTATATATACAATTTATCGAGACCCTTTTTTATTACATATCAATACATAGTGGCCATATAATTATAAACTTGCCCTCCTCAGAAAAACAAAAAAATACCTCATTTATTTGTGTGTCGGGTAACTAGGAGCACCTGATCGGGAAGGAAAGTCTCTAATTAGAAAAGATATGAATACAGACATGTAAGCTGGGAGTCGTACATTTTTTTAGTATTGTTGTTACAATAT
Organism: Limnanthes douglasii subsp. nivea; assembly: GCA_036936605.1. Classification (NCBI taxonomy): domain Eukaryota; kingdom Viridiplantae; phylum Streptophyta; class Magnoliopsida; order Brassicales; family Limnanthaceae; genus Limnanthes; species Limnanthes douglasii. The sequence continues at coordinate 262,914,512 of JAUPFV010000001.1, forward strand.
ATGAGGGTCATGGAATTAACCCTTTGGAGAGGCTATCGGTAACGGGGTGTTCAACGTGGTCGTTAGAGTATCATCGCTTATTTACTAAATTAAATTTTATTTTAGTTGCTTTGTGGCCAATACCCGAGCTGACAATGACTGAAGAAGAAGTTCTCAAGCTTACTGCACCCAAGCAGGTTGTCAGTTCTAATTGGTTATGTGATTTGTTATTGGACCGTGGATACAACAAGAATCATACTAGTGTCGGCTTGAATGTACCAGTAAAGAGAATTGAAAAAGGAGGATGTGGCACCCCCTAGAGAGGGTTCCAAGAAGAATCGAGCTAGTCGAGACGTCGATCCTAGCCAACGTAAACCTAAAAAAAGTGACTCATGGAGTTGATCTCAGTGCGCAGGTAGCAGAGGTCAAAAGTACACCAAGAGCGAGTCAAGCGATTGTGTACTAGCGTTACCTTATGTCGTGGGTATCGTTAAGGTAGAACAATCCCCCTTCCCCCCTCTCATTTACGGGTTCAAGATAACAACAAGAAGAGTGCTGACAAAGAATGACATTATGATCGGTCAACAAAAAATGGTGGCTATTGTTGTCAGCTCAAGTACTTTAGTTACTCGAGATGATGTTATGAAAATAGGGGTTACTGACAGGGGATGCGAAACCGATAATTTTACTTCTTCATCTACACATGATGGGGTTGCAATGGTTGGTCGTATAACAATTCCCATCGTCACCTCTGATTAAGAGGTAATAGTAGCTGATGATCCTTTGGTTAAGGGTCATACCAGTAAGTAGACTGTTTCTGGATCCAACAATGCTCATACCAATGCTAGCAAAGAGGCGGAAATTCATCAACAAGAAGAATGCAATATCAATCTTACTATGAGGCACAATACAGTACATTTCACCATTCAATAGTCTTCTTTGTTGGGTGGTGATGAATGCCTAGTTTTAATTAGTATGTTGATGCCCTCATTGTTGATGTATCATCAATTGAAACATTTTCCTAAGCTAACTTACTATAATAATATGACAATGGCTGGCATACTTCAAAGGCAAATGGAACTCGTAGTAGAGGTAAGTTATAGTTTTGTGCTATTTTTAAGAGCCTAGTGGTAGTATTTTGATTTATCAAATTTTTCCTTGGCTTTGTCTTGGCAGAGTCACCACAACTTGCTGGTGTTGTCTTATCGGAGGATGACCTTTGCAGATATAAAAGTCATTGAGGAGTTTAAACCCGATCTGTTAGTATTTAGCTATGGTAAAGCTGTTAGTCTGAAGCTGATGAGATACAAGCTAGTTTATGCTTCTTATAAACTAAATATTGAGAAATAGTTAAGAAGAAAGCTACTCGTAATAAGGCCGCCACTATGATAAGTGCATAAATCTATACCTTAAAGGAGTAGAACGAAGAGTTGTTAAAGTTAGAAACATCCCTGATATCCCAAAATAAGGAACAAACTGATCAAAATGATGTGCTAGTAAAACAGATGGTAGAACGTATGGCTCAGAATACATCGTTGCTGAAGGGATGAAAAAAGCCACGACTAAGACATGTGTCATTCGATTGCACGATGGTTGATTTTATTGAAATTAAAAAAAGAGTGGTTGATTTTAAAGTATGATTTGTGAGGTTAAGTATATAAAGAGAATTGTGAGGTTGATGATTAAATGAAAATTGATGGCTGGTAGGGTTTAGCTGGTATAAGCATTAAAAACGCGAAAAGTTAGATGCAGACAAAAGAAAGAATGAAGAAGAGAAGTTTCCAATATGGTTGACCGGTAGAATTTGACTGGTAAAGAAAATTTGTTGATAACAGGTAGAGTTTGATCTTTATTGGTAAAATTTGATATTTATGATATATTTTTAAAACAAATACAAAAAAAATAAATGTGAAAATAAAAATAAGAATAAAAATAATTTTTAACTGATAGAAAAATATCAATTTGATATTAAAACTCAAACTTAAAATAAAATATAAATATAATGCAAAATACAAATAACTTATCCCATATATGGTTAACCTTTGATTTTTTTTTACTTCCATAACCTTATTATGGAAAAATTTAAAAATACCTTCATTAGAACATTCAAAAGATAAAAGTAATTGTATAACCAATTTTCGTTTATTTTTTTTAATCAAAAGGAAACTTTATTGATGAATAATTGTAAGTTACACAAATCTAGGGATAAAAACAATTTATCTCTAATTCCAAATTTCAAAATTGGAGCCAAATTTTTCCTCCAATATAATTTTGAAATTAGAAGACCATCTTTAAGGAATAGAATCAGCTAGTACCAATCTATAAAATCTTCTATCTTCAAACTTGAATCAACCTTCTCTTACTTCATCTTGCTCCGCCTTACCAAACCTGCATTTACAAAATAAACAGCAGCAGTATCCAAGTTCCATGAAGGATTAATCAGCATGAATGTAGACAAGCCCAATGCTTTCGAAAAAAGTAATCGCAAGCAGTTCAAGAAGAGCATTAGACTGATTGAGAGTGAGTTTAAGCTTACACTTTATGATCCATTTCGCGAGCCAATCGGCTGCTTGATTTTGGACCCTAGATATATGCTTTAGACTCATGTTTTCCTTAATAAGTTTTCGACAGATACTTACATTAGGGTATTCAAATTCAGCATCAGTAGTTCTTGTCGGTTGGTTTATAAGAACAAGCGAATCCGATTCAATATCGATGTGAGTCCAGTTGTTTTTGTAACATAGGATTAATCTTTCGAGTAATGCTTTCGTTTCAGCTAGAAGAGGAGTAGATTTTCCATACAATTTCCGAGTGGCTTGAACTATATCGCAAGTGCTGTCCCTGATCTGAATACCAGCTCTAACTTCACCATTAGCAGCACAAACACCATCAACAATCATTTTGAGACAAGATAAGCCATCGAAGTATATTAGCTTCTTACGTTTTTCTATAGAAAAGCAGCACAGTGGGATATTTGCGTTAAATGACATTAGAACCATCATTTTCGTTCGTTAAACATATCAAATTTGTATAAAATAATAATTTTCTAACAGCTACTTCTTGTTTATTAATTAAAGTATTTGAAAATATAAAATAATTGTATAATCAATCTTTCGTTATCCCAATATATATATATCCAATTTGTATAGAATAATCAGTTTCTAACAACAATTTGTTTATTAATTAAAATATTTAAGAGTTAAAGATAATTGTATAATCAATTTTCTTTCGTTAAACATATACAATTTGCGTAAAATAATCATTTTCTAACAACTACTACTAATTTAAAACATATTTACATCTCCAACTTATTTTTAATATTGAGTAATGGAGTACTGTTAAAAAGTTAAACCCTCTTTTACCCGAAATATCTTTAAATATCACTTAAAACTCAGAACTGTAAACCCAACTGGAAACGAGATTGAAGCGAGCAGGTAAACCAGAATGGCGAAATTACAAACGGAGAGTGACGTAAACGCGGTGGTCTCTGATTTTCTCGGCTTCTTAAACGCCTCTCCTACTGCTTTTCACGCCGTTGGTATATTCCCCTCCTCTCTAAATGTTTTTCGCTGTTTGCTTTCCGAGAAATCTACTTAACCTTTTTTAATTGATTCAGCTTGATTTTTGTTCGTCACGAATTTGATTTTGTATTTATTTTGATTGCAGAGGAGGCGAAGAATCGTCTACTGAAAGTAGGGTATGAGCAAATCTCGGAGCGAGAAGATTGGGTGCTGCAACCTGGGAAACGATATTTCTTCACCAGGAATTATTCTACGATTGTTGCTTTCGCGATCGGTAAAAAGTATGATTTGCTAATCCGAATCGAATTTGGTTGATATGTTCATATGTTCTTGTTAGTCTATATATCGATTTTGATTAGGTATGTTCCTGGAAACGGATTTCATATTATCGGTGCGCATACTGATAGCCCTTGCTTGAAATTGAAGCCTGTTTCAAAGGTAAACTCTATTATGAGATACTTGTTAAGTATAGTCATTCAAATTTTATTTTCCATAAATATACTTTTGCAGTGGTTCTAATCTGTATATAAACTGATAATAACTAAAAAGAAGAAGCAAAGTGGTCGTGGACTATACTTATTAGTTCTTGTGCGGGTTTTAGCTTTAATCTATCGCTGCGATATTGCTCTTATGATCGTAATGATTAGATTAAGGGATTCAATGGATATAATTGTTGATCAGGTAACGAAAGGAGGTTATTTGGAGGTTGGTGTTCAGACATATGGAGGTGGACTGTGGTACACGTGGTTTGATCGCGACTTGACAGTTGCAGGACGCGTGATTTTAAGACAAGAAAAGGCTGGCTCTGTTTCGTTCTCACATAAGCTTGTTCGGATTAAGGATCCCATTATGCGTGTCCCTACGCTAGCTATCCACATTGACAGGTATTGTTTTCGGGAACTCTTTCTATACACCTTGTTTTCATAAGAAAACATGATTTTAGCCTTTTTAAATTGGTTATCTTATTAAGCACTAACAATCGATTTCTTTTATATTTTATGTTAAGCTAGTTTTAGTTTTTTGCTTATAAACTGGACACCGAACAGCGGGTTAGTCTTTATGGTTATGCAGTTAAGTAATGCACTTTCTATCTCTTATGACCAGGGGTGTTAACACGGATGGGTTTAAACCAAATGCACAGAGTCATCTTGTTCCTGTACTGGCAACAGCGATTAAGGTAAATATTTCTAAAAATTTGCCATTTATAATCAAAAGACTGGAATATAACTTGAGAAGTTAATGTCTACCCAACTGTAACTATGGTTAGATCTCAATTTAAAATATGTAGTACATTTTCCTCCCGTAAGCTACTAGGTAGAGGTCCTTATGCTGGTATTATACAAAACTATATGGGATCAATAGCTGACATGACTTCATTTTAATACTTACCTTTATTGGATTCGTCAATTTTCTGAAGGCGGAGCTGAATAAGGTTTCCAGTGAAAATGATTTGGCTAAAGGTGGAGTTCAGGCTGACAAGAAGAACTCTCCTGAAAAGCATCACTTAATTCTACTACAGGTTCAATGATTTTCGGTGTTGGCGTCTCTTGGGTTTTGATGCACTTTTGAGTTTTGTAATAATAATATGTTTTCTTTCTTCATAGATGATTGCGAGTGAGCTTGGTTGTAAAACGGACGAGATTTGTGATTTTGAATTGCAAGCATGTGATACTCAACCAAGTATAGTAGCTGGTGCGGCTAAGGAATTCATTTTCTCTGGAAGGCTGGATAATCTCTGTATGTCATTTTGCTCACTAAAGGTATTATCAATATTCTTTATTTTCAGTTAGAAAGCACAGGTTCATAGTTTAGTTATTTACTCATGCAATGTGACTGAAATCCACTTAAGGTATTTTCATACTTTGGAGTCGTTTGGTGCCACCTGCTTATATTTTTATTAGCTTATAAGCAACTGTTTGGTTGGTCTAGCATTTTAGTCTTAAAATATGCTAGCCTTTTAGCTTAATGTAAGATTTTACAAAAGACCCAATAAGAAAAAAGCTAAAAATATATTGGTTCTTTGACTTTTTCAGGCTGACAAACCTCACTTGATAATTTTTTACCGGCTTATTATCATACAAGAACATGTATTAGAATAGAATAGTTCTCACCTTTATTTTATATTGTCGTTCCTGAAAATCTGACTTTTCCTGATAGACATCAAATGAACCGCCTTTTGCTTTTTCTAGAAAGCTAACTTTATCTATCTGTTTATATTAAGCTAGTTTTTAGCTTATGAGTTTGATACGAAACATTCCATTAGACACCAGTGGTTATTACAGTACATACAGTTTGAAAAAGGATATTATTAGCATGCTTTTTTTTTCTTTGTTGTAAAATTCGCCTGAATACAAGAGGTACTGAAATCTTCCATAATCAGGCGTTGGTCGATGCTACAGCTTCAGAGACTGACCTTGAGGACGAGAGTGGTGTTAGAATGGTGGCATTGTTTGATCATGAGGAGGTTGGATCTGATTCAGCACAAGGAGCTGGATCACCGGTCATGATAGATGCTCTATCACGGATAACTAAGTCTATGGGTTCAGATTCTAAGGTAACTTGAGATACTTGTTTGGAGGTCAATTACCTGTTATGATGTACTTGTTTACCAAGTTTAAGTTCTATTTCTGTCTAGTTTGCATCTTTTGTGTCAAAATCAAAATGCTCATCTTTTAATGTTTCAACTTTTATTCAGTTCTTAACGTATAGAACAGAGATGGTCGGTTGGTCGATTTGGGCCATAGATTTATCCCTCTAATCTGCATGATCTGACCGGGCTCGATAGTAGTAGTTTTTTATTCTATATAGATAACATTTTCTTTTCAAAAAGTTATAACATTTACATCTGAAGAAGAAAAGATTAACTTAAATCTGTCTTGTTTGGGTGTCATAGGGTTACCAAATTCTTTTGTATATTCGTTTTTGCAAAAAAAGGTTCAGAAAAAATAATTGAGGATCAAGTATTGTTGACTGGGTTGGGTCCATTGGACATAGAAAATTTCAGGTCATTCAGGACAGGTGGAAAGAACTGTTAACCGAAAAGTAACATATACAGAGTCACTGTGTCAGTCAGTACATTAGTTATGTTTTAGTTTCAACCTAACTCTTTATGCTGTCTTATGTTTTCTTTTTTCAGCTGCTTGAAAAAGCAATCCAGAAAAGTTTTCTTGTATCAGCTGATATGGCACATGCTTTGCACCCGAATTACATGGTAGGCAATACAACTGACCGTTTTTATAGCAGGAAATTTGCTTTGTTTCCCCATATATGCTTATGCAGGATGTTATTGTTTCTCAGGACAAACACGAAGAAAATCATCAGCCGAAGTTGCACGGAGGGCTTGTCATTAAACACAATGCTAATCAGCGGTATGCAACAAATGCAGTCACTTCTTTCATATTCCGGGAAATAGCAACTATGCATAACCTCCCTATTCAGGTATAAAGCACTGCTTATTCTTTAGAGAAAGAAAAAAAAAATCTCTGAATGCTCTGTTTGGTTCTCGGAATGTTTTTGAAAACAAAACTTAAAGTAAGATGTAAAACAAACAAAAAATTAATTATTTATTTATTTTCCTTCCTCTTGCCCTGCATTTGTTTTTCTCTGATTACAAGATAAAAATTATGGGAACGTTTGGTGCATAGAATTTTTTGGTAGTAAAATCTTTATATTGGCTTGAAGCTGAAAGATGTATTTTAGGAAGTTTAAAAGAGAAAGAGGGAGAAAATGTAGTAGAAGAAAAGAGGAAAACATTACCGAAGCCAAAAACTATAGAATGATAGGTTTTAGCTTTTAATTTTTTTTTCTATCGTATTTTAAACCTAAAAAGCTAAAGCCTATTCTATAGTTTTTGTTTGGCTTCAGCAACTTTTTACTCTCTTTTTTACTGTATTTTGTCCCTCATTCTCTATAAAACTTCCTCAAATATATGTTCTTTCAGCTTGGCGCCAATATAACGATTTTAACTTAAGGGAAGTTCGTTTACAGCAATTGTCAATCATAAAGTAAACTGTTGTTTACAATTAACTTGGTTGATGAACTTTTTTTTTTTTTTTTTTTTGGTTGATGAACTTGATAAGCAGAAAAAATTTGTGGTCTAACAGGATTTTGTGGTTCGTAATGACATGCCATGTGGTTCAACCATTGGTCCGATCCTCGCAAGTGGTGTGGGGATTAGAACTGTTGACGTCGGTGCCCCTCAATTGTCTATGCACAGCATAAGAGAAATGTGTGCCGTTGATGATGTCAAGCATTCCTACGAGCATTTCAAAGCCTTCTTTCGAGAGTACACATCTCTTGATGCTAAGATCACAATAGACATTTAAATTTCAGTTTTTGGGTACTGCACAACCAAATAATTGCCTTAGTTTGAACTCATAGACTCAGGGTTATGATCTTACTCAAATTGAAATTGAATCTTCATTGTGTGGTTTGAACTCATGGGCTTTATCATCTTTCATCAATATAGATCTGGGTCTAAAGTGGACGATTTGCCTTCATCTCCAATATTCATGATACAAGTCTCCAATATTCATGTTTGTTTCAGGTTTCTTCTGGACCAGAACTATGACAAAAGAGAAACCTACTGTGGAAGCTCTTATCTCTATTTCAAGGAACATATAAACTTCCAAGAAGACTTACAAGAAGTTGTAATCACTGTGTACAAAATTAAACCATTATAGTTGCAACACCAAATTTGATATAATTATTTAAACAGTAAGCTAATGACTCATCAACACCAGAGTCATAGCAGATGATTATTTACAGCACAAAATATAAGAACATCTTCCAACAGTTTGTACATAAGCAAAATTCGAATGAGGTTTCTTGGAGAATAAGTTTACTGAATCACAATTCATGCAGATAGAGCCTTCAGCACCTCAGCTGTAACCTGTTGTGGTGGCTTATCAGCATTAATATTTGTAACACTTCCTTTCTTGGCGTAATAGTCAATCACCTGCAGATGAGAAATTTTAGAACCATTTTAAAATACCTTACTTTCTTATACAAGTTTTCAGAAACGATGTAGATTTTCTTTTTAGCATAGCTTGGAGATAGTATCCAAACAACGACATCAGGATCTAATGAAGGTAACAGGTAAAATGCAGTTTTCATCCTTTATATTCCACTACGTTGCCTACTCTGTCAATCGCATCTGATTTTGTTCCCGTTCATTGTCACTTATTTCCAATTTTTGTCAATCACGCCACCAAATAAACATCTAATCTTTCATCGGAAATCCCTAACCGAATATTTTGACACGAAGATGTTATGTTATGTGTAACTTATAATTAGTCAAGTTTTTAGATTTAAAAAAAACAGATGTTTGTTTCTGTACATCCAATTAACCTTTCAGTAAAATAAGGATGACTAATACCGGCTCTGTTTGCTTGTGAAATGTCTCCAGCCTTGACTTCAAAACGGTAGCATTGTCATCGTCACGCTTAATCAAAGGCTCTCCTGTGACCTTTAATAACAAAAATTAAAGAAAAATTATACGGCATTCTACCAATTTGCACATAAATCGTAGATTAGTTATTTTGCAACAGCAAGTAGTTAAGATGGATCATCTAGGTTTGCTTTACATCATCAACACCAGGAACTTTAGGAGGTGAGAATTTTGTGTGATAGGTCCTTCCACTCGGAGGGTGAATCCAGCGTCCACTGATCCTCTCCTCTAAGACTGAGTCGTCAATTGCAAAATTTAGAACTTGATCGACTTGAGCTCCATTTCGCTTGAGCAATTCATCAAGCTACAAGTCAAAGTCAAATAACAGTATTATAACTAGGGCTGTCAATTTACGTAATAATGATATAGGAAAAGGGTTAACAAGTAGTAATCAACCCGACATTGACATGAGACACTTGATTGATATCTTAAATCTCATAACCTTTTTCATGGAATTACACCCATATAACCTATTACTATTAGTAGCATGATATGATAAATTACAGGGCTTTGGATTTATTGGATTCATTTGGGTCTTGATCAGTTGGTCATGTTCACGGATTCAAAAGAGTTTCTGACGTAAACCAAGTTGGCCTTCTTGGTTGAGTATCTATTGAACTGGTAGGGCTAGAGTTAAAAGACCTAACCCTAGAAATATTTGACGCATGATCACGCGACTATATGTTTAAAATTGGATATATACGACCTGTATAAATTTAGACACGACACACGAACATGATCCCCTGATAAATGTGTCGGTTTGGATCATAAGCAAACTTTGCTCAACTCATTACGAGCGGAAACATGAAATTTCCACCTCGGATTATAATTCATAAGTAAGAACCTATCTTCAATATGTACATAACTTAACCGAGTATTTCCTTCCTAGAGATATTGATGAAAAGTTACCTTCTCTGCCTGAGACACACTCCTAGGAAATCCGTCAAGAACGAAACCTTTTTGACACGAAGGTTTCTTCATAGCTTCGTCCATGATGCCAAGAATCAAGTCATCGGAAACAAGTTGTCCCTATAATACCATTACATAAAATCAACTGTAAAACATAAATGCAGTAAAAACTAACATAAAAATGACACATATTAAAGGAAATGATTAATTTACCTTATCCATAGCTTCCTTCGCCTTGATGCCGATAGGCGTCTTAGCAGCCGCAGCAGCTCTTAACATGTCACCGGCCGCCAAGTGGCAAATGCAGTATTCGTTTTTAATAACCGGAGATTGAGTACCTTTTCCAGAACCCGGAGGACCTACCAATCACATAGCATCCAAAAAATCTAATATTGAAATCCACAACATGCATCTATCATCATGATCTTGGAAGAAATTACTCTTAAATTTCAGTTCTTCTTAAAATCAAAATTTTGAAAATACTAATCTAAATTTTTTAATATCATATCTGACCGGTTTGTCTCAATATCCTAACAAGGACCCGGACTTCAAAATCCAAACTATTTTTCAGCTAAAACACAAAAACAATTACTATATATATATTCAAGAAAATAGATCAAATTAGAAATAAATTTGAACCAGCAAACTTCAATGAAGAACCAAACCACCTGAAAATTATACAACACATAAACGCAGCAAAATTGAAACGTTTGTATAAAACAGAGCAATAGCAAGCATAATGAGGTGCATGCGGATGAATTTGATGATATAGAAGTACCGATGAGAATAAGGCGTTTGTCTGGTTTAGTAGCACACTTCAGTCGACGGATGACTTCCGTCATCAGATCCTCCGTATTCACATCTTGCAAGTCGACACCTGTTATTGCACTGCTCGCCATTCTGTATCTACTTGTGACTCTTTTCGGTACTCGTTGTCTCTCTCTAGTCTCTAGTAGAGAGTAGAAACCCACCGCTTTCGGGTTTTCTATTTCGCGGTACTTTATGGAGAGAAAAAAATATATATTATTTGCATATTGGGTTTTGATTTATGGACCGACCCATCTTTATTGGGCCAATACTAATGCATCTACTTTTCGGTTTTGCGCTATACTTATGTTTATTATTTAATTTAAAAATAAGTCGTTATATTCATTTCACTACTATAACGACCGTAGGGCTAGGCTAGAAATAAGAATTTTTAGCCACATTTTATCGATCTCTCACCCTACCTTTTCTTTTTTCAAAATTCAAAGTTGAAATTTTTAAATTATCATTTTCTCTCTAGATTATTACATTCATGCCATTTATTTTCAAAATCAACCCAAACTCTGAAATCTATCTGCTGTTACTTTAAATCTACAAGTTTTCCATCAATATTTACTATCCTAAATTCATTAAACCAAAAAAGTTACCTTTTTTTACCCATACCCATAAAATCCACCACAAACAACTTAAAATCGGAGTATCCATGGACAATGATGAAATGAACGTTTCTTTGGAAGACTTACCAGACGAGGAGGAAGCTTACCGCATGAAGGTAAGAAGCTCAAACCTGATTTTCGATTTTTTTCCTCGCCGCACGAACATCGTGCGACGAACTTCTTCGTCATCGCACGAACTTGCGACAATTTTGCCTTAGACATCGCATGCGACAATATTACCTTAGACGTCGCATGCGACAACTATAGAGACATGTCTCGTGCGACAGCTCTGAAGACATGTCTCGTGCGACTGCACTGTTAGAAAAACTTATAGATTCCAATGTTATATTTTGTAGGAGGAACCTGCCCAACCTCTATTTATGGATGCCGACTACAGTAGAATATTCAAAACGGATAGGTTATTTACTAAAGACGAATTGGATGCTTTTGTGGACATTGAATCGAAGAAGATTAAGTTTGTCACGATTACAAAGCTCTACGATAGCGGGAAATGGGGAAAGACTCCTAGGTTAGAGTACGTTTGCGAGCGGTACGGTGTATTCGTATCAAAAGCGAAGCCGGAAACGTTAAGAAAGCAGAAGACATCGACGGAGAAATATAATTGTCTGTTTGCGCTAAAAGGTCATCCGATCGATGTACTAGCCATGAAATGACATTTGGAGGTGATAAACGGTACGCATAATCATGAACCCTACGTTCGCCTAGACGGGCATTCCCGCGCATGTAGGCTAAAACGGGATGAAGAAGAACTAGTTCGTAGTTTGTCTCACCTCGGTTCGCGTCCTAGGGAGATATATAGTGGTTTGAAGTACCAATATCCCGAGAACATTTCGAACATGCGTGCAATCTACAAGTGCCGCCAAAAACATCAGGATGTTGAGCACGAGAGACAAACGCAAATGCAATATTTGTTGATGTAATTAAAGGAGAATGGATACTCCACTTGAGAGCGTTTGAAAGACGATTAAAATGTGATCACTGATTTTTTTTCCGCACATCCTACTAGCATAAACTTATTACGTACATTCCCTAATATGTTATTCATGGATTGTACGTACAAGACGACTGGGTATAAGATGTATTTATTAGAGTTTGTTGGTTTAACGTCGACTTCCATTACATTTAACATTGCGTACGTGTTTTTGAGCGGAGAGAATATTCGAAATTATGTATGGGCTTTGTAAAATCTTCGTGGTTTGATGATGGATAGTGTGTGCGCATTTCCGAGTGTTATTGTCACCGATCGAGAGTTAGCTCTCATGTGAGCAATCGGCGATATTTATCCGAGCATACACCACTTGTTATACACGTGACACATTAGTAAGAACATTCTTGGGACGGTCCGAAAGATATTGCACGATGATGCGGTTGCGAAACAATTTGTTAAGTTTTATGGCTACGTTGCGCGGGCGAACACGGTCGAAAAAAATCTAGATACATTGAAGGAGATGTTCGCCTCTCAACCAAAGTGTTTTACGTACGTTATGGACACATGGATAACGAAATATGGTGACAAGTTTCTTGCGTACCGAACGAAAAAGATTAAGCATTATGGCCAAACAACTACAAATAGGTTCGTCCTTTTATCCAATTTTTTGTTTAGCTATTATATCTCTTTTCAAATTAGTTCATAATTTTGTACTTGTATTATGTAAGGCGGAGGGTGCCCACTCGTCCCTAAAAGAATAACTTGGGACGGATCAATGCAACTTTGAGCTATTTTGGGAAAAAGTTCACAACTTATTAACGAAGCAGTATGCGGGGATCGTCAAATCATTCGAGCGAAATAAGTTTAGAATCCCGGTTTTGATGGTATTTTGACCGAAAATCTTAAAGGTCACGTGTCACATGCGGGTCTAAAGATATTGATGCTTGCTATTGTACGTGCTAGAAATATAGGAGTAGATCGGGTAGCATGTGGAGCATGTTTCCTTAGGAAAACACATGGGTTACCTTGTGCATGTGAAATTGCGTTTATAGCTAGAGATGGTAGGTGCATCCATTTAGAAGATGTGGATATCTTTTAGAAAAGATTAGATATTTGTCATAGAGATCCTAGTTCTCATGAGGAAGAATTGCAAAAACAACTTTCCACAATTGACAACTCCATTCGTAGTTTCCGCCCCGACCAACAAAACCACATTATCAATAAGGTAATGCAAATTTTGAGGCCCGAGACAAGTCATATTCAAGATCCTAAAGAAGGAGTTAGAGCTAAGGGTAGGCCAAAGGGAGGCGTTGATAAATCGACTAAACAGAACCCTAGTTCGTGGGAATATCCCATTAAACAAACCGCTAGTGCTAGTACTTCGGCTAACTCGATAGGTAGTACACCCGTTAACACGTTAGGGAGCACGGCCGCATCCAACGTGGTTCCCGTCGTACCAGCCAAACCTCCATTAACAAAAAATAAATTTGGATGGCCTAAGAAAATCGTTAAGGATGGGAAGTTAACATTATATCCGGATTGCATCCCGACAATTCTACACACTTACATTATAAAGTTAGTTAACGTTCTTCCGGATGGACAATGCAGATATCATTCCGTAGCGCATTCAATATAAAATAACGAAGATAGATGGGAGGATGTTAGACGCGAGTTGTTGAAGGAGTTACGAGACAATCGTGCATCTTGGTTGGATGTATATGGTTCACCGGAGGTGTTTGACGATTTGGTACATAGGTTAGATTACTTCAAGCCCAACCCTAGTAGCCACTAGTGGATGACATTTCCGGACATTGGACTAGTCATTGTGATAAGGTATCAATGCATGGTATACCATGTATCGTAAGCAGGGTCATTAACGTATCTACCAATCCATGGAAGGCCACCCGTCAACAATTCAACGATTATAGAAGTTGGGATTGATTTCGTACATGGATGTTACTTTGTTAATGTAAGTATATGTCCTTTTTAGCCCAATTTCTTACGCTACCATTACAAGATGAATTCATTTCTTCTTTTTCTTTGCAGATTACTAATCCACCTGATGGACCATTGCCTTCATTATGCCCTTGCTGGGGTGCTTACGCAACTGAAGAAGCGAATCAATGGGCGCATCCGTACAACCGTCGGTTCAACAAATTTACACGAATAATGCCAGCAAGGAAAATCAACTTGAACAAAAAACCACATGTAACGGATTTGACAAGAGATGACATTTGAAATGATTTTGTACAACATTTTAAGTTATTTTATCTAACATTTGATGTAATTTTGTAATATAGTTTATGTAATTTTGTATGATGTTAGTTTTTTATTCAATTACTAGCCTTTGCGGGTATTTTTTTTTATTTAAAAGCATCGCTACAATAACATATTACACACGTTGCACGTGATGCACGTGATGCTCTTTGGCACCGGTCGCATGCGACGTAAGGCTAAAAAATTGGTTCCATTTTTCAAATAGAGAGCTTGCATCGCACGACCTAAATGCGATGCTCTTTGGCACCGGTCGCATGAGACGCAAGGCCAAAAAATTGGTTCCGTTTTTCAAACAGAGAGCTTGCGTTGTACAGCCTAAATGAGATGCCTTTTGGCATCGGTCGCATGCGACACAAGACTATCTTATTGGTTAAATGAAACTACATTATAGGCAAGTAATGGTAATGGCTAAATTACATAGTTTAAACAATTGTTGAAGTAAAATAACATTAAAAAGGGGAAATTTTTATTCTCGAGTTCAAGTTCAACACTACACCAGATAAGACACTTGAAGGAAATACATGAAGACGAAAAACAGTTAACACATTAACTTAAACAAACATAAAAAACAATTAAACTACAACATACAAACAACCAAAATGCTCAATCGTCGAAGTCGTATCCCAAGTTGTCGTCAGAATCAATCCCCTTCTCCCTTTCTGTAATCCTATCCTGAAGATACGCTACCATATCCCTAGTGATGTAGTCTACCACCGTCAGGTTCCAGACGAAAGCCGCTTCTTGCTTAATTTTATATGGCAAAAACAACAAATAATCCATCGGTTTGCAAAAAAAGTACCTCTTCTTGATTTGTTCACGGTTGCGCACAACTAGACCTCCAGTTCTTAAACGTCCATAGTTGTAGTACATCTTACACATGACTCGCTCAAAAAACAAATCGGTAGTATCTTCCCTCATTTCTTGGTGGGCAAGCTTCACCGCCTCAAGCAAATGATAGTCTTCATGAGGCGTAAACTCCATTTATTAAACTATTTATGTTTGATGAGTGTTTCAGAATGTTTGATGGTGAGAGATTTGATGTTATTTTTAGTCCTTTTTATAGGGGTATTTAAGGTGGGAGTTTTTAATAAAGTGGAGTCAAGTTTGGAGGGAGTTTAGGGCGGATATTTTTTGGTTTTTTAGAATAAGCGGGAGTTATTAAGTTTGCGGGATTTTTTTTGTTAATGAGAATTGGCGGGAGTTTTTTAGTTAATAATTGTCTGTCCCTATCGTTATATTTTGGCCTCCTCACTTTACATGTGTCACATTTTTATTCGTCTAACTGGATTACGTTATCTGAAAAGGAAATTATCTATACATAGATGTTGTATCCACATTAAACGGTAAACTAGTTGATAAATTAAGCAAAAATGTGTCCATGGACTGAGTTGGAAGATTAGTGTTTGATGAGAGCATCAATCGAAGTTAGTAACACGAACCTCCAAGAGGGGCGTAAAACATACTGGGAGGCATTGATATGCCAAACATATTTCCTATATGGCCGAGATAGTGTCCAGCCGCCTAGAATTTCTAGGCGTATAGATGAGGTGAAATCTAGGTGGTCAGTCGTAATCAGATTTCGTTTACATCCATTTTATGGCCTCAACGAAATGGAATATCGTGTTGCGTGTAACCGGTTCAACTGCCACGTCATGGATTCTCTAACAGAGAAGCAGCTGGATCATGTTCGTTCTGACATTATTGACATCCAGGTAGAGGAAATGTATGAATACCAGGATGCGAAAAAAGAGACGAAGTTAATGAAATGGAATTGGCCTGATAGATAAACTATGATTTGAGTTTATGTTTGAGTGTGAGTTTCAGTTTATGTTTGATTCAGAGTTTTAGTTTATGTTTGAATGTGAGTTTCAGTTTAAGTTTGAGTGCGAGTTTCAGTTTGTGTTTAAGTGTGAGTTTCAGTTTGTATTTGAGTATGTGTTTCAGTTTATGTATGAGATTGTGTTTCAGTTTATGTTGGAGTTAGTGTTTCAGTTTAGACTTAAATTTCGAACAATTTCATACTATGACTTACTAACTATGTTTTTGACATACTTTTATTAGCTAGCTTGTTCAAATAAAATTGGGAATGAGGTGTAAAAAAAATACAATAAATAAAACTGTCATAAACTTATTCGGTTACAAAATATAATGATAATGTAGAAAATTCTAACATATCAAACAACGAGCTAATAAACAAAACTCTGCTGCGAGTAATAATCAATGACATATGTACCGCTCATCAATCTTGTACATGTGAAGGGCGGTCTGTACCAGATCGTCGTACTTTAGCGTTGGTATGGATGGAGCATAATGCGCGATCTGGTCGTATCATGCATAGTCAACACCACCCTGTGGCTGCAACCGAGGACCTCCAGCTGGACTAGAGCTACTAACGATATACCATAGCTTATTCTTCACCCAAACGTAGTACATCGTGTCGCTACTCTCTCCACCACCAAAGTACGATGGTCCAACATGAGTGTAACGATGGTACTCATAATCCCTCCACAAGTGAGCGTCCCAAACGTATCTGTTAGCCGTCATCTTCCCTGTTTTTTCGATGCATGAGGGCGTATATCTTTCGGAATCAGCTGCACGAAGCCCATTTGTCGAGTGACACGATCAGGGTAATATGGCACAATGATGTCAAATGCCTTAAGCATCAACTCAACCCAAGTGTCGCTCTCGAACGGATGATAGTTCCGTAAGTATGTGTATGGAAGGAAAATGACTTGTAAATAAATAAATGAACAAGCTAGCCATTTATATTAGTAAAAATACGTAACATTAAAATGAACAAGTATTACTTACATCTGACTCTGTGCACGTCGATAGTGCATGTCTCAACTCCTTGCGCACATCTTGCAAAACGCCGATCTTCTACGGTGTATGTCGGCACATATGGGGCATTGATAGCTGAAAATTGCTAAACAATGGAGCCCGGAACTGAACGAAGTGGGAAAATATCCACGACTCGAGCATTCCTATGAACCCGCAAATGTTCCCCGTACCATGCAGAGATCTCTGACTAAGGGAGTGGTATAACTGTGCTAAGACTTACTGACCCCAGTTGAACCTATCCATACCCTGGTATTGGTTTACGAACTGGAGGTAATCTAAAGGGATGTTGTTGACAGTTTTGTTGGCACAAATGGTGGTACCTAACAAGAATAGTATGTAGGCACGGGTGCCATGATCTACTCTCTCATCTGTGATCCTACTATCACTATACCTGCCACCCGTAAATGTATTGCACAACCAACCAAGATTCACGCTACTAGCATTCTTAAGATTTTTATTCAAATATACTGGTCGTACACCTAGCATGCTACATAAGTCATGCTCCGCTCAACCTCAGAGTCGAATGTTAATACATCAAAAGGCATACCTGTGACCAGTAATCCAGTGATGATGTGGACGTCATCCAAAGTCACTGTCATATCTCCGAATGAGAAATAAAATTAAGAAGTCTCCTCATGCCATCACTCGAGGAATGCCTCAACCAAATGGAGGTTGGTATACCAGTGGGAGAGTGCCTCGATGAGAGGGAAAACAATAGTCTCCATCACCTTTTCTTGTACCCTGCTCTGCTTTTTGAAGTCCCATATGCGGAGACTATCGTACATGGCGAAGCATCGCAGGGAGACCCTATCCTGCAATATGTATCAAACACGTAAGAAAGTGATAAAATAATAAATATAAACATATATTATAGTTAGAGAATTAATATTTACATCTCCGTGATAGACAATAAACGTCTCGTGTTGGGCGTAATCGGGATAGAAAGTCGGGACGTGTGGCATCACTAACAAGAACTCATGATCCTCGGTCTCGGGTAGGTGGGGTGCGGCCTCGGGTGCGTGGGGTGCATCATCTTCATAACGTGCATGTGATCCCTCGGGTACCTCCCGCCACTCCGGCCACTCCGACCCCTCCATATCCTCTGGTAAGTCCGGTGCATCTGCATCGTCGTCAACGTATGAAAGGTCAGGTGCATGTGAAGACGAACCATCCCATGTACTACCGGCAGCCATAGGAATGTCATCGTCACTTGGATGACGACAGAGACTTTGTTTCGTCCGAGTACCAGGAGTTTGTCCCTCAGTGGGACCTACCTCTATATGCTCAGGGAAAACTCTAGCTTTCACTGCCTCACACGCCAAACGCACCTCGCGTGCCCTATATTTCCCCTTCTTAAACGGATTTTTGACGGTGCTTTTGATCCACCCATCCTGTAAAAAACAGCATAAATTAATATGTATTAGTGAAACAAAACAAAAAAAGTTGTAAGTATAAGCTGTCGCATGAGACAACTTAAGTTGTATGTCGCATGAGACAGCTTAAGCTATCTGTCGCATGCAAAAGGGTAAGTATGTCTGTCGCATGCGACAGAACTACAAACCCTGTCGCATGCGACCAAGAATAACCGAGTTCCAAAATTAGAAACCCATCAAAACACACTCATTTCACACAAAATCAAACACATAAACATATATCCTAACAAAACTAACAAGAATACAACACTAATTTAACAAAAAAACACATAAAATCATGCAAAAATCAAACTTTTTAAAACGAAACCTAAAAACTCAATTTTCAACAGTTTATAACCAACAAAATCTAAAAAAATTATAGCTGGAGGTTTGTATTTCTTACCTCTATGTTTTGCTGAGTTTAGATTTTTGAAAAAATCAAGTTTAATTTTCGGTCGATTCTTGAGTGATTGAGAGGTTTCTAGAGAGAGAGAAAAAGAGAAGAAAAAAATGGTGAGAGATTTATCAAAGACTTTTATACCTAAGGTTTCTGAAAATGACAAATTTGTCCAAAATTAGGTGAGAGATATATCAAACGGGTGTAAGATCCAGCGGTTTAAGATCTATCAAAATATGACTAATTTCTAGCATGGCCCAAACATAAATCATTTTGTTAGTTCAATTTCAAATAATTATTTTATCAATCTCTTTACAAACATTTCCTTTATATATTTTATTCGGTGACTCGATTTTGGCCAAAATAAAAATTGATTTAAAAAGTAAAAATATAAATTTATCTGGTTTTATTGTTATAACTTTACTCGGGTATATCTTTTTTCAAAATGTACCGGTTTAGATTGAAAAAGTAAAATAAATGTTTTTATATTGATAAAATAAAAAAAATGTTCTGATTGGTCGGCAGATAAAAGGTTAGATGAGCCCAAAATTTAGACTCTATTGATAAAGATTTCTGGGCAAGGCTATATTGGGACCTCTTTTAGGTATAATGAGATTCCAAATTCAAAAAATATTTCCGTTAATGTGAATTGACCGTTTTAACTTTCATATATAAAACCAAAGTTCTAACTAAAAACCAACTTTTTCTTCTTATTTTTCCTAAATCTTTCTATCTCTAACTAAACTAAATTTTTAAAAAACACAAAAAACCATGGATTTGAGCGATTTAAACAAAGAGTTGAGCTGCAATATCAATGATTTCTTGTCGGAGGAGGATGAGCCTTTGATGGACCATCTCCAAACCCAAGAAGAGGTACATTTCGTGTTTTTTTAAATTTCAGTGCGGTTAAAGCATTACCAACGTTATGAACTCCGAAGTACATTTTGATTGGTTTGTCAAAATCAAGTGTTGGGAATGCTCGGTTTTGAAAAAATTACGAACTGTAAATTCACAAAATTGCCTAAATTGAGCGTTAGGATGTATTTTAGGTGCGAGAGGAACGAGGTTTACACACCTAACCCCAAACCGGGGTATGTTAAGAAGCGTCGAGAATATTCATCCAAAAAATGCGGGTGTCTGTTCTATTTAAGAGGAAAACCGGTCTTAGAGCTACCCGGTTATTGGAAATTGATAGTACTAAACGGGAAACACAACCACGAACCGTTTTTTGCACTTTGATGGTCACTCATGAGCCGCTAGACTAAAAGTAGAGGAAGAAGTGTTTGTTCGTAGTCAAACGGAAGTCGGTTGTCGACCAAGAGAGATATACCACGGTTTGAAGATCAAAGACCCGCAAAATGTATCTAGCATGCGCACGATATACAACATGCGCCAAAAACATGATTTGGTTGATAAAGCCAACAAGACCCAAATGCAATACTTGTTTTGTCAAGTTAAAAGAACACGATTACTATGTTTGGGAGCAAACTTGTGAAGCAACGGACGAGATACTCGAGTTGTTTTTTTCACATCCTAAAAGCATCCATTTCATGCCCACTTTTCCTCAGGTTCTTATAATGGATAACATTTATAAGACTACAAGGTATAAGATGCCTTTGGTAGAATTAGTTGGCCAAACTTCGACGAAAAAGACGTTTTGTGTCGCTTTTGTTTTTTAAGCTCCGAGAAATAAGAGAACTACACTTGGGGGTTGAGCGTTCTAAAGAACGTTTTGACGAAAAACATGTGTACATTGCCTAACATTATTGTCACCAATAGAGGGTTGGCTTTAATGAATGCTATCGAAGATGTATTTTCGGACGCCACTCATATGCTATGCACTTGGCATATTAGTCAGAACATCAACTCTTACGCTAATAAAGTTTTACCAAATTCGGACATGGTTGATAAGTTCGTCGAATATTATCAAAGGGTTTCCTTTTCCGCCACGCTCGAAGATTATAACAAAAACCTTGCCGAGCTACACCACACGTACGCATTTTGTCCAATGGTTCTCGAGTACATGATGAAGCAATGGATAGCCGATTATCGATAAATATTTCTCAATATCCACAAACAAATTTAAACATTTGGGCAATCAAACTAGCAATCGGTGAGTTATATTACCCTTTCCATACCTTAGTTTTTAATATTAAGTGTTAGACTTCTAATTTGTTTTATCTTACTTCATAAGGGGGAGAGTGCTTACTCGAGCCTCAAACGGGTAATTGGTAGTAGTCTATGCATGTTTGAGCAATTTTGGAAAAATGTTCATGCATTGCTTACCGCTCAACACTCTAACATCTTTGAATTCTTCGAGCGTAGTAGGTATTTCCCAAGAAACTCAGCTAGTATGGTTAATAAAACTATCTACAAGGGACATCAAAGGTGAACTTTCATGTGCGACTATAGAATTAATAGTTAAATCTTGCAACGGCCTTAAAAATATGGTTCACTCCCGGAATGTGTGGTTGTGTTATCAGGATAACTCATAACTTTCCTTGTGCATGCGTGTTAGTTTTGATTTATAAATAAGTAATGCCGATTAAAAAAAGATGAGTGTGGCGTTTATTGGAGTACGCTAAAGATCAAAACTAAGGATGAGGTTGGTACCAAAGACGAGCTCACGAGAAAACTATCGTTAATAGATAGCACCATCCGCGATTATGGTGCACAAGTACAAGATCACATCATAAATAGGATGATGCAAATCCTAGATCCTGTTAGAATTAATGTTTTGGAACCTAATGAGCCGGTTGTCACTAAAGCTAGGAAAAAATTCGGTCGGGATAAATCAACTAAACGGGACCCATCCGAGTGGGAATAAGATGGTAGTCTAGGCACTAGCACTCCCGGTACGATAGATAGCTCGGCCGCCTCGGTAGCTAGTAAAATATTTTTAGTACCAAAAGACAAAGAAAAAGAGAAAGCGAAAGCCAAGGCTCAACCCAAGAAGGAGAGAGTGACTCGATAAAAAAAATCATTGAAGGGCAAATAATTTAGTGTCTACGAGAGTTTGGTATCCTAGCTATTTGCATGAGTACATTTCTAGAGTAGAAAACATGTCTCCCGACGATAATTGCGAATTCCGGGCCATTTCTTTAACCGTCTACGGTATCTCCGATTCATGGGACCAAGTTAGACGGGATTTGATCAGTGAATTGCAAAATCAACGTGATTTATGGGAGAGTGTTTGATGGTTTTCAACATGTAGATAACCTAGTCAAAATGTTAGATGTTTTTGAAATGTACGACAACGGTAATCGCCATTGGATGACGTTACCATACTACGGCTTAGTGATAGCCACTAGAGACCAGTGTATCGTATACCACATATCGCTCCACCAATCCTACACGTATCTACCTCTACGCGGGGTGCCTCCTCGATCGTGTCCTAGCATGGAAGTTGGTATAGGCTTCGTACACGGTAACCATCTCGCGAAAGTAAGTATACCAATGAATCCTTTAATAATATATCTTATTTTGTGACCGGTTATTATATCTTATTTTGTGACCGAATATTTATTATTATTATTTTGTGTAGGTTGTGTTGAATGAACCACTTCTCGAAATCTATCCTACTTGGTTTCCCTTTCGCACCGACGAAGCTGTAACCGGTTGGGCAATACCGCTCGACAAACGATTCAACAAATATAACCAAATCAAGCCTGCCCAACCTTCGACCGCACACGAAGAGCCCACATGTCTATGAATTGGCCAAAGACTCATGATTTGTTGATGCATCAATATTTTTTTATTTCGCCATTACGACTTACGAATACTTTATTTGAATCTCCTAATGGTTTGTAATCTATACTACCACGTTTATTTATTTTGAAATTTCCACTTTCGTCGTTATTATAAATATTAGTTTTGTTTTTAATCATCTTAACTTATTTCTTTAATTTTCATCCAAAATTACGGAATAAAATTACAATAATTTGGAATAGTGGCAAATTCGCGAACACAGAGTGTTCGATTTTGTCAAAATTGCTGGCTACGCTACAATTTGTTAGAATTGCGGGTTCTGGACGCTCAATTTTGACAAAATCAGACACTATGTTCTCGCGATTTTGACTAATATGAACACTCCCTACACGCGAAACTCTCTGAAAGTTTTTCCATTTATCATGTTTTTAAGTTTACGAGTTCGAAACTCAATTTTGTTTTCACCACTATAATACATTAGTCATTTACAATGAATGGTGTAAAATTTAGACAAAAAAAACTCCAAAATGTGGTAAAAACACCTTCAAAGTAGCTTTAAACAGCCATAAAAGTACACTATAAATCCAAAAATTAAAACAGACTTCACGAATAGATCTACTAAAATAAAAGCTTGATAAAACATCAAGTCAAACAACAACTAATAGAATAATTTTAAAAAACTCATAGTAGAGGAAGTTTATCTATAAAGTCACTTCCATTTCATCAACTTTCTTTCTTCTTTCGCATCCTGGTAGTCACGCATTTCCTCTTCACTGATGGTAAGCATGTCAGAACGGACACGTTCCAGCTAGTCCTTAGTTATAGTATCCGTCGGATGCAGTTGTACCGCTTGAACGCAACATGACGTTCTATGTCGTTGAGGTCGAAAACCAAATATACACGAACCTTCATAAGAATGGACCACCTGGCTTTCACCTCATCCAAGCACCTTGAAATTTTTGGTGGCTGGACTCCAATGATTTCGTTACAACAACATCCCATGGTCAGCCTAGATTTCTTTATCCAAGACTGAGTTGACAAGAGAGCTTAGCATGAGTAATATTGGTGATGAATATTCTTATCGTGTCATGGCAGATCAATTGTGTTAAGAGTTAAAAATATGCGACTACAGACCTCATTCAGAAATATACCAGCACATAGGTTGTTATAGTAGACTATTTCTGACCTGAGCCCAAAGGACCATGCGGGCCAATAGACAACCCATCGCGAGTCGATAAAAAGTTATGCTCATCACTTTCATAGGGGGTACGTCGGATGTAGGGACTTATCTCAACATAACAGAACTTATTTTTATAATATATGATGTTATAGAAATATATACCTTTATTAGTATATAAGGAGTCTGAAACTTGTTTATGTCTCCCAACTGATGTAAAGCAAATCTCAGTGGATATCGACATAATAAAGTTGTGGTACTTCAAAAGATCAATTGACCCAGATAATTATATGTTCTACTCCAGGTAGTTAATAGAGTATATTTATTGTGAGGATGTTATGATGTGTCATTTGTTACCGCTCAGTCTCCAAAGAGATAATCTCGTATAGTTTTACCAGCTACCTCAATGGTCAATTAATATGTTTTCACAACTAGTAACATTGTTTATAAAATGGTTTTCATTCGAAATGGGAAGAAGGGTACCAATGAAGTTGAAACAAATAGTTTTTACGAGATTACGTTTTGTATTACATAAATAAGAGTTGACCAAAGGTGGATTGGCACGACCACCTAATGGCATCGATATTTTTCCAAGGCAATTAATATGTTTTCACAACTAGGAACATTGTTTATAAAATGGTTTTCATTCGAAACGGAAAGAAGGGTACCAATGAAGTTGAAACAAATAGTTTTTACGAGATTACGTTTTGTATTACATAAATGTGAGTTGCACAAAAGTGGATTGGCACGACCACCTAATGGCATCGATCGTTTGCCAAGGCCTTTCACATAGTTCATTTTTATATAATTATGTACAAAATGTGAAACAACCCATAGTGGTGGGTTGCATAACATGAGTAGATAAATACATCAACCTGGAAGAAGCTAATGCTCATATCCATCACGACAGTGTAAAACAAGTCAATTGCAAGGCGAAATAACGGCTCTACAGTGTGAGTTTCTATCTCTTAAGCCATGATGACATCAATATTGATCTGACGTGAGCTAACCTGAAACCATATCATATATTTCCTATCCAACGCTGATATTTTCCATAAGCTAAATACTTTAAACCTTATGGTCTGTCTAATGATGATGACATCGTATCATACCGCGATAAACAAAAATAAAAGATATAATTACCATCACGACCATGGTTACAAAACAAATAGATATTGGGTCCTTAAAGTTTGAATCTAACGTCTTAAGAAGCAAAGATATTTTAAAAATAATGCACAAAAACCTAATGGACAACAAGAACAACACCAAAAGACAATAGAATATATGGACATAAAATAAAAGCCTCGTTGAGAAGGAACCTGTCACAAATAATTACAAGATTGCTTCTCTATGCTATAGGACATGGTTCACTCACAACTCCCGAAAAGGTATATTAACCTCACACACGTCCTAAACAGAAATAGATTGAGTCCATATTGTTTTCATTGACAAAGATATAGAAAACGTCATTTTTTAGTATTATGATTCTTTGTTGATAACCACATGCATCATAGACTGAAAAGACAGATGAATATTAGTACACACGAGGATAACGGCCAATGTCATCTTTACCTCAATAATAAAACAATTATCATTCAAAACCATCATATGTCCATTCTTTCGTCCAATCGTTGGCTTCAATGAACAAGCAAATATGTCATTTGGGAACTAACATGTTTGAACTTTCTATTGAAAGTCGAAGATGGTCCCAGTCAGAGGTCACCTAGTTTGTGGTATTAGATACTCTGTCGTCGTACACTTCGACCTTGGGAAGTTATGGCTCCATAATTTTAAGGCACTATCTTCGACCTTTCGTATTGACTGAAATATGTAGATATGAAGGAAGTTAAAATTATTCGATATTTCCAGAAGGCTATGCGAGAAGGTTGAGCCGAGGTTTTGAAGGAGCCAACAATATAACAGTTGCAAACTTTAGTCTGGGTGAAAATACCTAAAAAAGACCTTGGCCTAGGTCTCATTTGAAGTAGACAATCCACAAAATCATAAACCCAAATTCAAAACCACGTCAGATGTATATGGGGTGTATTTTTTTAAAAAGACGTGTAACTGTAAGCATCATAATGAAATTACCCAAGGATCCAAGAGTACAAGTAACTTAGTTTTTAAACATACATACATATGTCTCAGCACATGATTGTTGATCGTAATGAGAATACCCAAGCCCATAGCTACTTATTGGTTGATGATCAATATTGGAAAAACATGTGCAGTTGTAATAAAAAGGTATACAGTCGCGAACGCTAAAAAATATATAATATTAGCTTGATAGGTTGTTGATCATATGTCATATAATATAAGTAAGGTATTTATAGTGGGTGACGAACCTAGTCTTGGTGAATAAATATAATGGGAAGTAAAGAATGTGCACCAACTTCACGGGGCTTAACCGGGCTTATCATACGTATTTGTTTCTATTACCATTCATTGATTTGCTTTTCCTTTATGTACGGATACTCGAGATATAACTAGATAAAAATGAATACCGATAACCAAAACAAAATCATCTTCACTGCCATCAAAGGCCTCTATTGTTACATGGTGATGACATTCGGGTTAAAAAAATCAAGAGCGACATATCAACATATGGTAAATAAAAAATTCAAAATAAAAATTGGTTTGAAAACTAAGATGTACATTGACTACTTGCTTGTTAAGAGCATCTACAAGATTTTCCACTTGACGGACTTAGCAGAAAAAATGGTAACTTTGCTGGAGCACAACATGAAACTTAGACATTACATGTACTTATTTAGCTTAATATTAGGTAGGACATTCAAGCTTGGACCTGCATACAAAGGTACATACTGCGCGATGGAGTGTTACCGTTTAAATATATATTTGTTGGATAAAATAAAACTCACAAGCTTTGTTAGTGGAATATTTTTTCTTGTTTTTTATCTTGATTACTCATATCACTTTGTATGTTTGTTTTTTTAACACATGTTATGTCATATTTTAATTAAAATCTTTAATTATAATAATGCTTGTAAATAATTTATTTCGTATAAAGACTTATGTTCCAATTTATTGCTTGGTCAACTGTATAATGAAAATTTGTTTGAAAAATCCATTCGATGATTAATTATAAAATCGAGAGAGTATGAGCAAACTTACACAAAGTATTAAGCATGTCGTACGTCATCAACTAAGTTATTTCTAAAAAATGATAAACCCGGTTTGATTTGTCCATATATTCAAATGAAGGCATACATTCGAGATTAAAGAGAGTTCAATTTGATTTTTCCATATAAATCAAACAAAAAAGATAGATTCGATATTAGAAAGAGTTCAGTTTAATTTATTCACAAAAAGAAAACAAACGATATACATTTAAGACTAAAGGGAGATCGGTTTAATTTGTGCACAAAAATAAAAACGAAAGTCACATATTTAAAAATAATGGAAGCTCAGTTAGGCTTATCAATCGAATACAATATAATTACTATTGACCAAAAAATAATATTGGCAAGTAGCAAAATAGGACATACTAGTATGTGAGGAGTTACCTAGTCTGTTACAAAAGGTCAAGAGGAAAATGAGACCTGACAGTTTCTTGAACTTGTGAAAGTTAATAGGAAAGAAAGCCAGACCATGCATATATTATAGCGTGTAAGCAAAAACATGAGGGTAATGAGACCTTTTGTATTTCCCAACCCTATAGGCATTATCAAGAAAAAATTAAGGCCCTTAATTTTTCCAAGCTCGAAGGCTTGGTTAAGAGGGAATTGAGGCGCTTAATATACATGAGCATGTACGAATGATAATGAGGGAATCTTGACCTTTAACTTATGTGAAAGGTATTTTTTTAGGAAATTTAAAGAGATGCACGTATAAAGTAAATTGTTTATCGATAGGAGTGTCATGTCAGCATGACGGATAATCATATAGTGGGAGTTTATTGTAGTACCGATTATTGGATTGCTTAACCAATATCATGAGGTAAATTTGTTCGGTCGTTGATTTAATCAGATCCTCGACGATTAAGATGTGAGTATATCTTCTATAAAAAGCAAAATAGTATTACAATACGGTTTTACTTCTCTTTTTGCATATTTTTAGATTTATTTCTTGGTTTTTATTTGTGAAAAACCTATTTTCATTTTAGATATGTCAGAATGTCTTAAAGACAAGTGATGCCATATGATTTAAAGGTCCCAGAGAGTGAAAGACTGTTACATAAAGTAACTAGAGTATGGGTATCCTAGTCCAGTATGCATCAGAGAGAAAGTAATTTCTAGATTCCATAAATTATGTATGAGGAAAGACGACCGTATGATGCTCCCTAGGGTGCAATACCACCGAGGATGAGGATCGAAATGAGCATGGTGAAAGTAGTGTTCGAGTCATATCGTGCGTTTAGTGAACATATGTCTAAAAAATTTCACATTGTGCATGGAATTCTCGCAACAATTAGATTCAAATGTCATATCGAGAGAGAGTCATTGAAATATTATATTAGTGATGAAACCATTTTCTTCAAAAGTGTGTTCGAAACATGAGTTTGGATCAAAATCCGTTGTTATACAGTTTTTTGCTTGCCTAAATATGACTGAGCTAATTGATGACGAATAGTTGGAGGCTGATAGCCTATTTTTAGGATTGAACTAGGAAAAATTTCCTTTTATGACAGAAAATTTATTGTTTATTGCGATTATACAATTTCCAAAAGATGTTCCGTACTATTTTTTGTCTATACTCAATTAGTATAAGCTAGTCACATATCCGCTGCATTCATAGGGGGTCAATAAAAAGAGGTTTGTCTTTATTGCTAGCTCTCTAAAGGCCGATGTGTCAGATAGCATAAAATCATACCCCATGATTGTAGTTGTACTAGTAAGTAATTATTAAATTTCTTATTATTAATAATTCCTTTTGAGCACACAAAATTAGACATGCGCTTGTTAACAGAGCATCCTCGTCTTTTTCTTAAAATACAAGAATCAACAAAAAAAAGTTTTACTGTTCAAGCGACTTCACTTGAAAGAAGTGAAGAATATATTACATGAGGTTACTAACTCTTGAGAAATGTATTACACTTAGGCACTGACATCGAGATGATGAATCATTCCATATGGGTTTGCTAAGGGCAATGATGGGCTCAAACATGGATATGACTGTCACAAATGACTCAGAGTATGTCAGCATGCTTAATCATTATAAGGACACAATTTACTTGGTTCCTGAATCAGGGTCCTCGAGGAGTAAGGCTCCCTCGATCTTAGTTCTAAGAAAAGAATCTAATTTTATGAATGTGTTCCTTGATTAACACTCATTATTGAAGGGAAATATAATAATATCATGAAGACCGGTCCTACAAAAATGCCTATAACTAAGATAAAGACAACTACGAATACATAGCCGATCATAGAGTGGATACGTCACAACACCAATAAATGTTTTCAGAATGCTTGAGTTTATCTTGTGACAAAGATTTGAATGATAAGAGACCTCAGACTATGGAGGGCAGCTGCCCCAATTTGGAAGGTATTATTAGTGGCTATTTGACATGCTCTCCACCAAAGAAGACAATATTGTGATTGACCTTAATACATCAAATAAGTTATAGAATATTTAATATAGCCCTTATAATTTATTTTTCGGGAAAGAAGATCATTCAGATATTATGTTACACATGTTAAAATCCATGCAAGATCATAGTATGGGATTTGATATATTCATGTTATAACTCTCATTTAGGGATGTTGATGTAATGCAAGTACATGGTAACATATGACTTATTGTAGACTATCTCAAATGCGTTTAACTTGACCGTTACCATTTTTAGGGAGACAGAACTTCAATGTTACATATTAGGTCGATGTTAACATAGTTGATTGAGTCCATCTAAGTTCATTTCTTGTTTGCGGAGAAATATTTACTAAGAAAAGTAGAGCTCGAGATGAGCGAGCTCCCTTGGAGCGATACATGTATGGTGAAAAGAGAGTTGCAAAATATTAGAATTTTTGGTATGTTACAAGGGATAAAATGATATTTGACTTGGATAAAGTTGAGCCCCTGATAGAACTATACAAAAATAAAGATATACCATGGTCAAAACCAGGTGGAAGAAATATAGTATCTTGATAAACGAGTTCCAAGGCTGGAATAAGAGCTTGTACTGGTTGTACGTTCGGCAATAGGGCTAAGGGGGAGTTAGATGAAATCGCTAAAAAATATAGTAAGAATAAATACTAACATAAGCCGAGTTTATCGACATGTGGGCACTTTATTCCAACACTTTAATGGAGATCGACCGACATATGGAGTAGATCGACCAACAATGAGAGAAAACCCTTTTACAATTTATTCATCGGTCGTGGGCGGGTTTGGACTTAAGTGCGTTTTGGATCTTCGTTCATTCTGATTTGGGAATTTTGAGCCGATCGGGGACCCATAGAATGTCATTGCGCATAGCCATTTTTTTACGTTCGTGAAAGATGTATTGATGGAATCCGAGATGATTAACATTAATAGGGTGTATTGCCAACTACTATATCAACTTGAAAAATTAATAAAATTAATTAAATCATTAAGTTATGATTGGACGTGTATCAAAAATTTATAAATTCATAATGTATGATTAGACGTGTATCTGAACTCTACATATTATTAATATCTGATTACTTGTATATTCAAACTCTTAAAATTCTTAAATGAGGTGTTTTTTATTGTTTTCTCAGTGGTTAGTCTTTTAATATTTTGTAGTTGATTCAATTATTTTCTCATGATATTGTCATGACAAATATGAAAATGACATAAACATTAAAAGATACAAATGAAGTATTTTTTTGTTGTTTTCGTAAATATTTCACAATTCATAAATAGTTTTGTACTTGATTCAAACACTTTCGCATAACGTTTTTAAATGTACATTTTAGTTTTACATGCATCTTACTCGACATATTCATAACATTATTTTTCAAAAAAATGAAAAAAAAAATTGTATACGAATGAGGTGAACTTCAGTTTAAATACATATTAGTTCGTGTCGTTCATCACGCGGTAACCATTTCTTGTGTTTGTTTGCGTTTTCTTGTTTGTGATATTTTATTTATGTTACAACACGTGATTTTAAACTTATTTTACAAGTAAATTGTCCATAACCCATAACTTGTTTTTGTCTATATGTATGTATGGTCTTTGAGCTGTCATGCTGAATATTGGCTAAGAACTCATTATCATCATTGAATTATGTATTCACTATTAAAATAAATGACTCACTTTAAATGTAACTAAGCCTCTAGTATAGATAAATAGCAATGACAATGGTTCATTATGCTTTTATTTCAGATTCGTCCTTATAACAAAATAATGAATATAACTATGGTAAGAAGGGATCACATAAACACTGTAAAAAGTATACATTTCTCCCTCTTCGTCGAACCCACATATGAAGGTAAGAATAATTTGGTTGATTTTCACTACCATTGTGAGATTAATTAATAACCGAAATAATATAAATTTATGATTTTAACATCCGAACTTTCAATTTTAGAGGATCATATATTACACTTACATCTAACGATGTATTACTTATTTTAGACGTCCAATCTGGAAGAACATTAATCAACTTTCACATACAAATGTCTCAATTTAGTTTAAACGAAAAAAATGTAGAATCATTCGAACATATATCTCATCTAATTTGCTGAGAACCTATTTCCCAAACTTTCCTCACATAACAAAAAAAGTTGAGGTGAGGATATAAAGCAACCACTATTGTGTTTTTCAAGTGAAATTGAGATTTAAAACCACTAACCTATAATTGGATAATTTGGAGATTGGTTTTCGAAAACAAGTATTGTGGTCATTGGTTTAAGGTGAATAGATTTTAGCGTAACTATGTTTAGTAATTCAATTAATATGTGTCAAATGTGTCAAAGGGTTTCATTTCCTATAATGATAACTATTAATAAAAAAATACGTTATTAGTGATGAGGTCGGATAATTTGACATTATTGCTTACCCTAATCCGAAGGGCAGTTCGGACTAAACCATTACCATGAGAAACCAAACAGGGTAAAAGTAGCGGAACGTGACAAAGCTAGGTGCTATTCATTTCATATCTTGGGCTAATGGGTTCTTAAACTTAACCCAAGCCCACAATCCGACCCGAAAGGCCTATGGGTCATTAATTAAGTATAAATACCACAACTACTTTCATTAATGAAGGTGATCATAACTTAATACAAATACACACTTTAATTATCTCTCTACACACTTTACAAAATTACCCTCAATAAGAAATAATCCACACTAAATTGGCGACCACAGTGGGAGCACGATGGTGCCTGAATTTTATATTCAAAACCAGCATACAAGGTAGTTTGGATGAATCCGAATGCTCAAAATATTCCACCTCCTGAGGTGGAAGTCGCAAAATAAACAATGAATACACAAGAGGTTTGACAGCTCTAAGATGGAGAAATATGACGAGAGAAAAGATCCACAAAACCATTTGGAGCAAGAACTTTATGATGAACTTCGACAACGACGATAGGTTTTTGTGTAGGTTCTTCTCCTAAACATTCAAAGGAAGTGCCCTTAAGTAGTATAGTAGTCTCCATCAGGGATCTATGATTTTTTTTTGACATATTTTGGGTTACCTTTCAGAGGTAATTAGTTGGAAACAATGAGCTTAAGGGAAACAGAGATACCACCATTCATTGCATTTGGAGCCAAATGAGTCTCTCAAAGAGTATATCAACTGGTTTATGAATACTAAAAATAGTCTAGTAGATTTCTTTGAACCGGTTGCGATTGCTTCACTTAGACAGGGTTTGGATCCAGGTAACTTAGCTGATTCAGTAACTCGGAAAAAAGGCCATGACTTGGGGGGGGGGTTAAATCAGTTTGTAAAACAGATTAATGTTGAGCAAAGAAATCCAGAGTGCCTCGCCTGATTAGGTCCACTACTACAGCATCAACCCCTCAAGTTGTTAATTAGTCCGGTTACAGATGAAAAGAGACTGGACAAAGATCTAACCGATCAAGGCAAAATCAGTCCAACCAGAATCTGAACCAACATGTTAGAAACAAGAGGGAACCATAGGTTCAACTTGAGTGGTTTGCTAAATTGGGGGAAAGTGTGGCTATAATATATGATAAAACTAAAAACAGAGTACACTTTAGAAAACCAGTAGTGTTGCAGTACCTCAGGGAAAACCGGAGTACCTGTTTCTGCAAGTACCATAATGACATAGGGCATGATACCCATGACTGTATAACCTTGAAGCAGGAGGTCTAGAACCTCATTGAGAGGGGTAAGTTGGGGGCCTATGTAAAAAAACGATGAGGGAGCAGACCGTATAATGCACAATCCAATGCCAACACTCCCTGAACTGCTTCTTCAAGCAATCCTGAAACGTCTAGACATGAAGATGCTATGGTGATTACTGAAAGGTTTGATATAGACTCTGAGTACCTTGATCCAGATTTGAGTCAGAATCGGATGGGGGCAGATGGGGGTAATAACAGACAAGACTACTATTGTCTTTGGTTTAATTAAATACTTTGAATCTTTAACTATATTTGGGGGGGGGGGGGGGACATTGTGACTGCACATTCTAGTTCTTCAATGAAACAGGATGTCCACAGTTTGAAAACCCAGTTGGATGGAAGAATATCCACATACTGGTACCAAACTCCAGCTTCTTTTATAGTTTTCGGTGAGGATGACCTAAGAGACATTGTAGGGCCTCATGAAGACGCCGTGTTAATAGGGGCATAAATAGGGGGAAATG